>JAFMSR010000012.1:33552831-34111565 GCA_022818135.1 Saxidomus purpurata | reverse complement strand
ATTATGAGTGTGAGTATTCTAGAACAAACAACTTAACTCAACAAGAAAGCACAATACCAGTGCATATATGATTCCAAGATCATAACGCCATGTACAATAAAATGTAAAGATTTAAATTAAGATTAAATAAAAAAATATTTTAATTTTTCCAATTGAAGAATTCTCTTTTTAACTTCCTGAATATATCATTAATTTTTCAAGATTCTGGCATTGACCTTTGACAAACAAATACAGAAATATTCTACTTTTATCTGGCATTTTTTAAAGTCTCTGTGAATTTTCACCTACTTGTCCAGTATTCAGTGTAATTCATGTGCAAATTTATAGCATTACCAATAAACAAATTGGCATTATGGATGTAATCACCTTTAAAGACAATTGCTGGATTAACAGTGCTAGGGTGGCTATGCAAGACAGTAATTAAGCAATGAAGCCATGCTTTTTCTGTCTGGATGGTGGACACTGTTATTTTTTTTTTGTGCACATGTTTTACAGCTCTCTGAGAAGTACACAATTGGTTGCAGACAGTTTGGTATCAGTGAGGAAATTGTAAGAATGGTGATAAAAAAGTGCAAAGATGGCAGCTGTGCAAAGAAAAATAAGGCAGGGATGGGAATTATGAAGAACTTTGGTATGTACATGTATTAGCATTAAAAAAACTGATTTTTACCACATAGTTTTACTATTTACTATTTTACAACTGGCTCACAGTGATGAGCTATTGTCACTTGATGTCAATGGCTACAGTTGCTTATAAACATCCTGTGACCATGTTTTAGCATAGTCCACATAAAATTGTATTTGAACATTTAAATTGTTTGAATTTCAGTCAATTATAAGTAAAAACTAGGTCACTAGGTCAAAGGTTAGAACATGTTTTAAACACTCAGTAATATAATTAGTAAAGACTAAAATTGGGGCCCATCTTCACCAATCTTGGTTAGAACACTTTACTGATGTAATTTTTATTAGATTTCATATTTCAGTATCTAGGATCAAAACTAGGTCACAGAGTCGTATGAATCATAATGAACATAATAAATTTATCATATATTATTGTTCAGTTTGTTCTTCATCTTTTCTAGAATGCTGATTAATCAATTAATATTTACCAATATTGAAAAATTGATATACACAAAATGAAAAAAGTTAAGGACTAAGGAACAAGCATGTACAGTAGATTAGTTTTATTAACAAAATATCCTTATTCCAAGTATGTTTTTGTTACATCAAACATAACAGCCTCACTATACAATGTACAAAACCTTTTAGTCTTTGGCCCTTCTTAACCCAATAACAAGAAGTGCCCAGATTTTGAATGTGACTGCTTGAAAATGATCAGTGACACAATAAATAAAGAGAGATCCAAGTACCTCAACTAGAATACATGTATTCAACATAAATAAGACAACTTTGCAATTTCATATGTTATTTTATTGAGGTAGATTTCTATTACAGCAAAGAAGTCTCCAAAACCAAGTTGCTGTCAGTGCAAAGACTCAACTTCAACACAGGCTATGCAAACAGATGACAGTTCAACTGTAACAAAAGCTAAAGTTACTAATGGTATCCCAGTGACCCTGATGAAGCTTCCAAATGGAGCTTTTGGAATTCAGCCATCTGTTGGTGCAAACATACCAGGTTTCACACCTTTCAGGCAGGTGCCTCTATTTGATCTGCAGACTTTACCATCAAATCAAATGCAACAACATGTAAACAACACGTCATACTTTGGTCAAGCAACAGGCATGTTAAATGTGAAAGGAATGGCACCGTATTTGCCAATTTCATCAGCAGAAAACAGAGTTTTCAATCCTGTATCAATTCCAGTACAGATTGTGAAAGTGGGCTCTCAACCACTCATTGCAGGACAGCAGATGTTTCTTGTGAATAGTGCATCTTCCTTCATGAATATATCAAATAATAAACTAACCTCCAACCAGCCTATTGATCTATCCAAAGATTCCAGCAAGATTCTTGGCCTTGATAGTGTTGTCCCAGCAACACCAGTACAGCCAGACATAGAAGGTATAAAACATTGTAATGAAAATGTACCTGTTCCACAAGATGACTATGGAAGTTCATTTATGTCTGCACAACATCTTGATCAGAATAATAATGACATTTCATCTGGCGGAACAAATATCAATATGATGAGTGGCACATGTGAAGGAATATGGAACAGTAGTGGAAGTGGGCAGGAATCAGGAATTAACCACTTTTACAATGATCTTAATCCTTGTGGTAGCTATGGTAATGGTGAAGAGGTCATTGATCTTACAGAAACAGAGCAAGAGGATCAAGAGATGGCTGAAGGTATTCCTCTTGTTAACTAAATACATTCCTAGAGAGGTACTGTGGTGTAGACTGGTAGAGCCTAACCTGACGGTTGTAGGAGATAAAGAATATAAACCTTGGTGAAACTGTAACAGAAATAGCTCTGGATTACTAGTATTTGTGTGGAATTTGAAAAAGTTCCTTTAACACAAATAGCACATAATTATTTATTAAATATTCAAGTCTGAAAGATAGAAAAATGTATGCAAACCATAAAATTGGCTCTAAGAATTACTGGGTAGTAGATTGTATAGGCTTTGTTGGAAGTGATTTATAAATAGCTAGGAACAGGAAACAATCCTAGTAAAAAAAAGGACAAAGTTCTGTTAACATTAGATCAAGAGTTAAATGACTAGTCATGGAGTTTTTGATGCAGAATTAGATGAGAAAAGTCATTTTGTAAGAAAGCAGTAGATTCAGTAGTTTAAGAGTCACTTATAAATTGGACAGAAAACCTAAGAACACAAGCGTTGGATTCAGCGATTGGAAAAGTAGAGAAGCCCCAATATTTTGACTATCAGAACAAAACTTAATGATCAAATTGTATACTGTCTGTAAAATGAACTGCTTTACACCTATGTTCCAAAAAGTTGTTAATTTTTCAGCCAATACTTTAGATCAAGATACTAATTTGACACACAGCAGATTAGGATCTTGCACACTGCCACCTTTACCACACCAGCCAATATGGTACTTCTATGATGGTAGGTAACCACACTACTTACTAATTTTATGTCCATTTTATTAACCAGGTTTTCAATTTTGAAAATCCTGGTTATTAGATTGGGGTATGGCGGGCGGATGGGCGGATGGGCGGATGGGCGGGCGTCAAACGAAATTGTGTCCGCTCTGTAACTCTTCAACCCTTTGAAGAATTTTGATGAAACTTCAGACAAATGTTTACCACATCAAGATGACGTGCAGAACGCATGTTCCGCATGGCTGGCTCCAAGGTCAAGGTCACAGTGACATTAACATTGAAAATCCTGTCCGCTCTGTAACTCTTCAACCCTTTGAAGAATTTTGATGAAACTTCAGACAAATGTTTACCACATCAAGATGACGTGCAGAACGCATGTTCCGCATGGCTGGCTCCAAGGTCAAGGTCACAGTGACATTAACATTGAAAATCCTGTTTACATGATTTTAACTTGATTTGGCAGTCAAAGGTCATATCATCTTTGGAGGTAATTTAAAAAAGATATGATATATTATTTCATGTCTACTTTGTAACTTGTTTTTTTTTAATAAATGTATTATTAAATTCTAGAATTTCTACAGGCGCTGTTGAAAATCTGGTTTGGCGGCATTGCCGCATTTCTTGTTCATCATTTAAACAGTCACCTTTCTTCCAGGTTTTTTTTCTTAGTTGGCAGTGGTTTCAATGTATTTACTGAATCATAAGATACCAGGGAGTGCTAGAGAGGCTAACATTTAGAATTTGTTGAATCAGTGCTGCTATGTAATAGAAAAGTGGAATCAGCAGAATTAGGCAAGGCATACGGCAGAAAAAGTGTCAAGCGTATATCAGCAGGCAATCGATAAGTTTTGGGGATTAGGAGTTTACGGAAACAACTACGGTTCGGTAATATCCGTAAATAACGGTCAGGGTCATAAATCATTGATTATCGATTGTACTGGAATATTGCCTAAGGGAGATATTGAACTTGACGCGTAACTTTTGTGAAAATCTTATGTTTTAATTTTTATCATTTCTACCAGAAGATAAAGAAAATTCAGCATTATCATTCACATTACTTGCAATTAATAATAATAATAATAAAAGTAATGTTTTAACTAGTGAGCACTATTTCATTACAGTCACATCATCAGTCTTAAAAATAGTCACAGAATAATACAAAAGCTACAAAATTCGTGAATTTTGACATAATAATGAGAATGAATCTAGTGTGCACTTGTTTTTCATAATCGGCTAATCCCTTTACACGTGCGTAACGTTTGCTCGTGAGAATTGTTTAAAATTGTAGACCTGTTATTTTCAAGTACAGACGCACACGGCAAGTCTGTTGCAAAAGTATGGTGTGCTTTAGAAACGTAAATAGATGGACCTACATGTCCCCGGTAAATAGTACGTCAACTTGTTTTATTTTGCGATCTTAAATTCCTAATCAGTGTTATTCCTGATCTGATAAAGACTGACATTTGATTTCGGTAGGCTTTTTTAATTTGAGAAATAGAACAGTTTCCTTTCAGAATATCAAATAGATTTTACATACTCTAGTAAACGCTTGATTTTTCATCACATGGCTTGAAAATGTAATTAACATTTTAGAAGAAATAATGATTTATCGTAGGAAAAAAACTTTTCCATTTCTGCAGTAGAACAATACCTGTTACATTTTACAGATTTTGTCATTTAATATTCTGCACACAGATCAAACCTTGCGTGTTTCTTTTTTCTTCTCTTTTTGTTATTGTAATAATCAGCTTATTTCTTCGGGAAGAAATGAAAGACAAAAGATACGAGTAATAAGACTACCTGGTTTTGACCTGTGTATTATGAAAACTAGCTTTGGTCTGGAAGAAACTCTTTGTTGACACCTATAAAATGAAACCAATTTCAGCGGAGCGAATTCTTGCCTTTCACTCGAGACAAAGAGAAATGTAAAACAAAATATAAAGTACCCGTGCAAGTGTTTGAAATAAAAATGCATTCATAGTGAATCTTTTATGTGTTGCAAATTAAAATCAAAAGCTAAATAATATTATTGATAATTATACTGAAAATTTCATGGATCCTCGCTATAAAGACGATATCATGTATATCCGGTTTCAATGAAAGGTTTTGCCTTTTTATGAACAAAAAACTGAAGATTCTAACCCAGTTTGCATTTTAATGTAAAACAAAACCCAATATACAACGTTTTAAAGATCAGGGTAAATGTTACGTAATGTCTGGCCATAAAACTTATCGATGGCCTGAAGCAGCTAGATCAATCATTCGGAAGTGTTCGGCCAGCATTACGGAAGCAACCGAGCTCCGATCGTAAAAATGAAATTATATACCTGTTAAACAAAACCTTAAAAAAAGACCATTCTCTTCTTTCTTTATTTTTATATAAAATATATCACTTAAACGGAGAATGATTGTTTTATTCATTCCCGTTTGTGATTCTAAAATAAGTGTTATAGTTTTTGAACAAATTAAAGATAAGCTGCAAAATTTTCACTTAAAATTGTGACATTTTGGGCGTTTTTCTATATATTATATAGTAAAACGACCGGTAGACTTTTTAAGTTAAAAAAAGACCAAACAAATAAAGTCTCAGAAAAATAAAAAAATATTCATTAAAAAGGGGAAATGTTATATTTTATCATCCCGTTTGTGATTTTAAAATAACTTTATTAGTTAAAATGTTATCGCGAGTTAATGACAGCGCTCCTATACAAACCTATAGTAAATTTGTGGCGTGTATTGGCCCTGGCTGTGACACTTTTTCTGCCACATGTCAGTGTAAAAACAATACACAATAAATTATGGTAATATAGAGTCCTTCTGTCTAAATTTTATGTTCAGTAAATCCCAGTCTTACATCTTCAGATTTAGCCAGGCAGACAAATCCTTATGAGAGAATTTCTATGTGTATAAAGGACATGAGACTGGATGTAATGAAATCTCTTGCGGGCAGTTCCAAGGCCACAGAAAGAATGAAGAAAAGTAAGCTGTTTTGCATTTTTTTGGATATATAAGCATTAATAACATTGAGTGTAAGCTACTACTGGTAGTTGGAATTTTGCAGCCAGTACAAGCACAGATCAGTCCATTCATTGATACTGTTTTGTTATAAAAGTTATACAGGCTTTGAAGTGATAATACTTTTCTGTATTTACACAAATTTAGATCTTGGATTTTATGTAGCAAAGTTAAAAAATTGTTTAAATTTTATGCCCACTTCCTTTTGTTTATTATGCCTCATATAGTAATCACACTGTCTGTGAATGTGTCTGTCCTTCCATTTGCATTTTCGTGTCTGGTCTGTATCTTTGTCATGATCAATGAAGGGATTTTCAAATGATGTGGCACAAATGTTCAGCACAATGTCGTAAAGACGACATGTTGCATGCAAGAACAACATCCCCATCTCAAAATTAATGTTGAGGTTGTCAGAGTTTTAAGGTTCTTCCATTCGCTTTGGTGTGTCCAAGCTGTAACTTTGTCATGCACGTAGGAATTTTCAAATGATATGGCCCAAATGTTCAGCACATCAAGATGACCCATCAAATGCAAGATCCATGTCCATACCTCAATTTTTTAAGACTTAAAGGTAATGGACCTTGTATATTTGTGTCCTGACTGTAACTTTTATGCATTGAAAGATTTTAAAACAACTTAGCGCAAATGTTCAGCACATGAAGACTGTGTTGTGTGTAAGTCCGGCATCCATACCTTAAAAGGTCAAGGTAACACTTTTAAGGTCTTGGAATCCTGTATCTATAATGCACACATATGTACACATTTGTGTCTGTACTGTAATTCTGTCATGCATTTAAGGGTTTTAAAACAACTTGGCACAAATGTACCAGGTCCACACCTTGTAGGTCAAGTTCACAGACTATGAGAACTTGGGAGGCATTCATCACTTAGAGCAAGGTCTTTCAAATAGTACTATTTGAAAGACCTTGCTTAGAGTGACAGCTCTTGTTTTATCAATCAATGGAAGCCAGACATGCAGTCAATACTAACATGTTCTCCACAAGTAACACAAAACTTCTTAGGTCAAAACTTGTAAGATTAAATTTAACTAGTGCAAATGTGATATTGTACCTAACCTAGACTGCTATTCCAAAGGTTAATCTGTTTAACTAGTTTGCTTGGACTGAACAATGGTATGCTATTAATGCAAAATCCTTCACATTGGCATCTGCAGTGATTGTAAACATGGCTCCACTAATTGATTCACACCTCTTAGGCTCTTACCATAAATGTTTACCTTCATGGCTTTAATGTACCAAAAATGTTCAATAATTATGGTCTTTGAAGGAAATAAGAGACAATACTGGCATTTATTCCATGCATTTCAGTATGTTACTGTAATGAAACAATACATGTGTATATCATACCCAGATAATCTCCCTTTATCATTCTATAATTTCACCTTATAACTAACTTTCAGTCCTCAATAACACAGCACATAATATATTTTTGTAAGGAATGCAATGCTAGAAAAACATAGATATTGTCCAGGCCATTTTAAGATTAAATGTGTCAATTTAATACTCAAATATATAACTTGTTATGCATTAAAAAAACTTGAAGAATTAATTATTATTGTTGGTGAAGTTTGAGTCTTAGGTGTTATTTAACCTTGTAAAAATCAAACCCAAAAGGACTTTTCCTCATTTATTGACTAGCCACTAGCATGTACATGTCATATGTGGTGCTCACTCATGGAAATAACAATATATCATTATCTCTCAAGGAATCAAATCATGTATTTTGGATGTGAAAAGGTCTTAACAATGACAACAATTTCATAGCATTCACTTGCATGTTGTAACTTGTAAGAGTTTTGTAAGCCCTAAATCGCTAAAGTTCTTGTGAGAAACAGGATTTTTTACTTTCATTTTTTACAATTAGTACTTTCTTAATGTGTCATTATTTTTCAGAGATCCACTATATACAGGAAGTGATCAGTACGCAGAAGAATGTGACACAGTATTATACAGATCTACATTCAGCCATATGAAACACCACCTTGTCTGGAAACTCCTGCCCGATAAGAAGTTAAGAAGCATTATCATGAATTTTTAATACGAAGTGTTGTAGATAAAGGCGTTAATGTCATCTCTAACTCAAGCAATCTTGTTAAGAGGCAGTCAATCACATCAGGGAGATATAAATGGCTTAATGTAACACAGACATATCTGACATAAAACAAAGCAGGATTATCATTAAAACTAGTTTGTATCGAACCTGCAGTTTGTTTGGTATGTAAAAAAAACTTCCCAGAATGAATATGCCCATTAATTCATACTCTTAGGGTATTAATTTGTACTAATCGGGTGTATCACTGTTACGGTGTGACCAACAAGATAAAATTACGTAACAGTTTTTAAGGTTACTTAAGAATTGAAAAGAAAAGTTCTTTGCATAAACTGGGATTTCAAAAATGGCCCATGTATAAACATTTCCTGAAACAATGAGTGAAATAGAAGTTTTTTGTTTCTTGGAAAATAGTGAGTGAAATAGAAGTTATTTGTTTCTGGGAAAATAATGTTAGTTATTAACCAATAGTAAGAATAGCCAAGAGCTGCCACATTTGTATATGTATCTCAAACCCAAGAAAAGAAACTTTATGGAAACTGAAATAAAGCATAGCATTTCCCAATTTATCATTAAAAAGTCAGGTAATCTAAACAGTTTTGTGACTATTAAGCATACATTTTAAGCTCATCTGAGCACAAAGTGCTCAAAGGTGAGCTATTATGATCGCCTGGTGTCCGTTTGCATTTTTCATTGGATTTTCAAGAAATTTGGTCAGTGTAATTGTTTGATGAAATTTAGGTTGATGTATGAATATAGGTAATCCGAGGTCAAAAACTAGGTCACCCAGTTAAATACCTTCTGTATGCCATACAGTTGACATTTACAACCCAATCATCATGTAAATTGGTCAAAAAGTTTGCCTTGTCAAGGTCAAACAGAATGTTTGTGTTTATGATATATAGTTTAGAGATGAAGTTTGGTCATATATTGTCATAAGTCGCAAGTGAGTGAAACAGGGTCAATATCAAATACTAAGTATCACCTGAAGAATGAACATCTGGACGTGATCACCACATGACTGCCAATCTTAAACTTTGTTCTCTGATTTTACAATAAAGTGTAATTACCTTCTCTTTTTTCTTCCTGTTTTCAAGTTGTGTTATCATGTTCTGTTATGCATGGAGCATAGAGTTCATAGGGTGTACATAATGAATAGGATTTTTTGGGGGCAATTATTTTTATAAATTGGCTCTGGTTTTTGTACTTTACGAAGTAATTGATACATGTCTTTACTTAACTTGTTTTAGCTAATTATACTAAAGGAAAAAAAGCATTATATACCAAGGAGCACCATGCACAACCTTGTGGAACTAATTAACCTGTCCTACATGCAAGGTTAAAGTTCACATGAGCTGATTGGATATTACAGGACCAAACAAATTGGTTATGTTTTAACTGCTGTCTAAATCCCTGTAAATTCTTTTTCTTAACCAGTTCTGTAACCTAGTGTAAATAGAAGTAAAATCTTAATTCCTGGTATGCATATTCTTTCTTCATATATTCTTTGATACTGAAAAATGTGACAAATAGAAATCCTGTAATCCTGTAATGTATACATATTTTTCCTCGGGAGATGCTCGAGTTCCCCATGAGAATGTAGGATAGTTGCAACAGTATCAAAAGGTGTGGGAACCTAGAAAAAAATAGGCATTACAATCATGCTGCATTTGGGAAATAGTTTAAAACAACTTTTAAGTATTTTTTCAGAAAATATTATTTTATGAATTCAGTGCGAGTTTTCCCCCTTCGTTTTAAATGCATTCCACCTAGTACTCTTTATGATGTTACAGTATTATTTCTCTTTATTTGAATATGAATGCCATTGATACTAAGAATGTTATATATGTTTTTCTTTTACATTTACATTATTTCTGCTTGTTTTTGGCTTTGGTAGTTTTTCTTTTATGTTATACTGTTTCTTGAAATAAAGATGGACAAAAATTATCTAGCTTTCTCTACTTCCTTTATTAAGCACCATGCATATACAAACCCTTTCACAAAGCACCATGCATATAAATACCAATTTTATTAAGCACTATGAACATAGCATTCTAACAATAAAAAACGAATGTGAAATACAATGTAGAGTCAAGGTTTAAATATTCATGCACTGACCTGCAATGATATGGTATGTCACAAAATACGCCCTTCACATTTAAGTTTGCAGTAAATCAAGCCTTTCTGCAATGGCAATCATTACACTTGAACCACAAAGTTACAGTGTCAACTGTGACAATGTTATAACTCTGTAAATGACTGTGCCAATAAAATTATATAAAACATTTATAACCATACACAATGAGAGCAGGTTTAGTAATGATTGGATAAAAACTTGGGAATTGTCACTGCTACTTCAGGGAAAATATAAGGGTAATATCTCCCCAGCACCTGGCCTAATCTGCTGATATTTGAGCTTGGCCAAGGAATGGTCAAATGCTATTTTTGGGTTGAAATTCATGGCAATGACTTCATAGTACCTGGTTATTGAACTTTATCGAGATATATTCATGAATACTGACCAGGTTTGATGGTGAACCCATAAACACTTGTCTAGCTAAGAGAGCAAACTGTTAATTTGATGAAATTTGGGATACTTAACGGCAGTAACTCCTAATTCCCTTGAGTAAACTGACTGGTAATAAAACTTAGCTGTGATATTTTGCCCATTAACCTCGCAATAATGTTTGGTGATGATCTTTAAACATATTCAAGTAAGAGTAACAACACTGGTGACAATTCCCGACCCAGGTGATCCAGTATGTCCCATCTCTACAGACACATGCATAAAAAAGTAAAAGATTCATAACAATGTTAACAAAAGTTCAAAACCTCTATACAATTTGCAAATCACTTTATAGTAAACGTAATTGTATTTAAAATACATGTAATTGATAAACAGGTGAAAAATGAAAAATTTTATCAATGGCTGTGACTCCACAAAGACAAATAAAATGTGACTGATCAAATCATAAATATGCCAGTAACACGAGTTTAAATAAAGCTTTACAAGCTTGGGTGTTGACAGGGCTAATTTGGCCAATGTTTAACATTTTAAGGACCATTAAGTTCAGGGTTGACACCATAAAGGGAAATAAATTCCCTTACTTTTCTCTGACCAAATAAAGATTTTCACGGACCAATACCATCTTATTATGTCAGCCTTCTCCTGTATAGCTTCCAATCCACCCAATGACTGTTTATTTTTTTCCAATTACAATTTTTTTTAACAAACAGCCTAAAAGTGTACATTCAAACCTGTGAACAAAGACCACTGTTGGGAAGCTACAAATGTGGTCTTTGTTTGCAGGTGGTATTCATTCACAGGTGTTCTACTGTAGATGAATAGTACAATGTGATCTGCCTGCTGGTCTTTTTTTGCATGGTCTTTATTTGGGGGCTGGTTTTTAACACAGAATCAACACACATTGCAAATTGATGATATTAAGTCAGTGGAGATGCACTAAAAAGATACAACTTTCAAAGTTACCATACATGAACATGTTTATTACACAAATGATGAGTGATACTAATTAAACAAGCCAAATTGTTCACAGATAAAGCTACCAAATAAAATTATTTAAACAGGACAAAGTTAAGCAGTTATCATAATCAAACACCTGTGTATATATTACATATATTACACCTAACACCATTAATATGAATGTTAAGTGATGCTAGGTGAACAATTAAGCCACATCCTTCAAGCATAATATACTGATGCAAACATATGACAAAGTGAGTTATCAAAGATTACTATCAAAAGCTGTTCAGATAATACACCTTAGACCTTTAACAGGAGTGTAAAGTGATGCTAAGTGAACAAGCTAAATAAACAAGAGCTGTCAGTAGGACAGCGCGCTCGACTTTTTTAGTGCTTGCCAATAAAACAAAACTTTGACAGTTAAGGGCACACAAGACTTTAACTAGGAATTTCTAAGTACAAATCAAGAAACATTTTCACAGAGTTATCTTCTCTTGCTTACAGATAGGTCTCATGATGGTACATAAGTACTCCAACTTTCAAAGTAATATCTCAAATGGTTAAGTCAACAAGTGGACAAGAATGAAAATTTTAACTGAGTTTCTAAGACAAAAAGGGCCATAATTCACATAAAATCCTTGACAGAATTACCTTCTCCTGCCCATGTTTTGGGATCATGATGGTAAACAAGTATTCCAACTTTCAAAGTAATATCTCGAACAGTTTAGTCAAAAAGTGGACAGGTACGAAAAACTTTACCAAGATTCTAAGTCGATAAAGGGCCTTAATTTTTAAAACAAATCCCTGACAGAGTTACCTTCTCTTGCCTACAGATGGGGGTAATGATGTAAACAAGCATTCAAAGTTTCAAAGCAATATCTCAAAGGGTTAAGGCAATAAGTGGATTTTACCCATATTCAAAGTATTTTCTAAGTAAAAATGGGGCATAATTCTGTCAAAAACCTTGACAGAGTTATGTACTCTTGTCTGTTGATGTAGGTCATGATGGTAAACAAGTATGGTTAGTTTCAAAGCAATACCTCCAATGGTTCTGAAATAAAGTGAGGTGGTACGAAAAACTTAACCAAGCTCAATACACTTTCTAAGTACAAAAAGGGCCATAATTCTGCCAAAAACCTTGACAGAGTTATGTACTCTTGTCTGTAGATGGAGGTTATGATGGTAAACAAGTATGGTAAGTTTCAAAGCCATACCTCCAATACTTTTGAAATAAAGTGGGGTGGTACGAAAAACTTAACCAAGGTGTGACGCCAACGCCGACGCCGACACCGACGCCGACGCCAGGGCGAGTAGGATAGCTCCCCTTTTCATAGAAAAGTCGAGCTAAAAATCAAACATACTGCCACTTGGTAAAGGTAAATTACATAGAGGAATGCATAGCCTGTGTCTATATTACACCTTAAGATATGTTAAACCTTTAACTTCTTTTGCAAACTTTTCACATTTTTTTCATCTCATCTTCCATTTCCTTTCTCTTGCTATGTGACTTTTCCCTTAATGCATTTGATTTCACAAAGGAGAAAGAGAATCTAATACTATACAGTTGGTTTGCTCTTGAGGCATCGGTAGTCCTCAAGGTTTTCAAATTTTACATCATACTGACTTTTAATAATTGATTAAAACAAAATTGTTGTTATTATCTATTGTTACTATAAAAATACATATATTAAAACTTATTAATACTGCTTGAAGACCTGTTTTATCTCTGGTTCAGTAAATTTATTTTGTCCCTGACTTTACTGAAATTTCCAAATTTCCTGACAATTCACTGACCTTAAATTTTTCTCCAAAGTTTCCATAATTTTTCCAGGTAGGTGGCAACCCTGAGGTCAAATACAAGTAACCTAACAATTACAATGTAGATTAAAATATACAGGGAAACAATGCTGCCCTTCTTAAACAAACAAGAGCCATGTTGAGCCATTTTCAACTTGGCCAATCTATATGCTATGTTGATCTGTGCATCTCCTCTTGCTAGTGAAGCTTCGGATGAAGATTTGTTGAACTCAAGCCAGAGCATGCTGAGAAATAGCGTGGACATCAAAATATATGAAAAAGTTTCACTGAATTCAAATTAATTTCCTGAGAAATAGCCTGGACTAGAATATGTGATGGATGGACAAATTAAAGGTTGACCAAAGAACTGTAGTAACTTCAATGAAATAAAGAAGGGCTTAATACAGTTTTGCTGTCAACCCACTAAATGGAGATCATAATCATCATAACCATACCCCATTCCCTCCCGCCTGCCCCTCCACCCCTACTCCCCCCTAGCATGGGGGATAATAAAAGTTGGTACCTTCATTTGGGTGAACAACCTTGATATGTATCTTTAAATACTGTTAAACAAGCACTCTAAAGCTGTATGCACCAATCTAACATCTCCTTAGTAGCAGGGAATATACATTTCTTTGAGTATTGTTTTACTGCAAACTGATTCAAAATTATTTCCATTTCTTCTCACCGCCTCAGGCTTCAATCACTACCTGTTTTACATTTCCCAAAGACTTTTATCACTGTTAAACATAATATAGTTCAAAGTCATAAAGTCTTTCATGAAAGAACCATACACAAACCTTCCATCTTGTCACTTTCAAAACTCCCTCTTAACAACTGTATGCACCCCTTTTCAGAAGTCTTTTGCTTGTAACTTTCTACATTTTCAACTTTCCCAAGTTGTTTACTGACAACTTCTGCTGAGTATTGTACATTTTTGTCTATTTCCAATATCTTATACCAAGACATTTTAACAACAGCCAATTTACATCTTCATTTATTTATTGTTGACCTTTTTCATTTGAAGCCAATACAAATAATGCATCATCCAACATATAAAAGCTAGATTCCAGGTCTCCTTCGCATAAATATGGTACACGTGTAAACTTGACTAGTGAGAAACCTGCTGGTTCAAACACATCTCTAACAAGACTTACAGACTGTTCCTCGAAGGTCTGACCTCTCAGTACTATATTCTCGGTAGGATGCTTAGCAGACCCTGAAATATCAATATCATATAACATTTCATCAGCCGAAAGGCATCTTGATACAATGTACATGTACATTTTGTATACATGTATATTGGAAAGCAATATTACTGTCCACACTTTTTCATACAGTCTGCATCAAATTCATACATCAAAAACAACACCGCCAGGTTGAATTTTTATGCAAGATTTATTAGAATTAATATAGATTTACTAGTGTACATAAATTTTCTTAATTTTTCTCTAAAAACGGGCATGGGTACTTCATTGACTATAGTATTGACATGCTACTGTTTGTTAAGGACTTAAAATTTGAGGATCTATCCATAAAAAAAATCAAAGAAAATAAGTGCTTCTAGAGGATAAAGGTGGGAGGGGCAGTATCATTCTACTAGATTGCAACATGTTTACTTAAGAAATAATTAATGTGTCCCTGTATTTTATTGTTTAATAAAATACAGTCAGGAATTTGGATGCATAGTAATTAAATCACGATTTAATTTTTCGCATCCGAACGACTGGCTGTATTTTATAAAATACAGAGATGCATTTATTATTTCGAATCTAACACGAAATTGTCTTTAAAATAAAACAAACTATGTTCGATGCATAGTAACATTCCAAAGTAACTTACAAGCATGTAATGCGATTGGATGCGTGCAACATTTACCCCACGTTTTGCACATGGAAAACATGATGTATTTTATCGTTAAATAATGTATAGCTTCTTTCCCTCTATATCTATATACAAAAAGTTGCGGGTCGTGTTAGAATTGTCTGTAGTAGAGGACAAGATGCTGATTTAACCAAACTCGGTACAGATTATTACACATGAAGCAGTACAAGATATTTTGAAATTCTAAAACATGTTAAAAATGACCTTAATGCATCCCATTTTTATGAACTTAATGTGCCTATGGAAGGAATACATACAATAATGGGAGACTTGCAGTACAGCATACAAAAGGAAACATTTTACATCTTATGCCAGACTCTAACTAGGAATTTCTAAGAACAAATCAACAAACATTTTCACAGAATTATCTTCTCTTCCTTACAGATAGGTGTCATGATGGAACATAAGTATTCCAACTTTCCAAGTAATATCTCAAATGGTTAAGTCAACAAGTGGACTAGAACGAAAATTTTAACTGATTTCCTAAGTCGAAAAGGGTCATAATTCAAATAAAATCCTTAACAGAGTTACCTTCAGCTGCCTATGTTAAGGAATCATGATGGTAATTAAATATTCCAACTTTCAAAGTAATATCTCAAACAGTTCAATCAAAAAGTGGACTGGTACGAAAAACTTAACCCTGATTCCAAGTCGATAAAGGGCCTGAATTTTTTTATAATCCTTGACAGAGTTACCTTCTCTTGCCTATGGATGGGGGTTATGATGCAAACAAGTATTCCAACTTTCAAAGCAATATCTCAAAGGGTTAAGTCAATAAATGGATTTTACCCCTATCAATGTATTTTCTAAGTCAAAGAAGGGGCATAATTCTGACAAAAACCTTCGCAGAGTTATATACACTTGTCTGTGGATAGAATTAAAGGTGGTAAATAAGTATGATTAGTTTCAATGCAATGTCTGTAATGGTTTTGAAATAAAGTGAGGTGGTACGAAAAACTTAACCAAGATCAATGCACTTCCTTAGTCGAAAAAGGGCCATAATTCTGACAAAAACCTTGACAGAGTTAGGTACTCTTGTCTGTTGATGGAGGTCATGATGGTTAACAAGTATGGTAAGTTTCAAAGCAATACCTGTAATGGTTTTGAAATAAAGTTGGGTGGTACGAAAATCTTAAACAAGGTGTGACACCAACGCGGACGCCGAGGCGAGTAGGATAGCTCCCTTTTTCTTCAAAAAGTGGAGCTAAAAATCTAATGAATCATGTGACCTGTAGAACGTTAACAAGGTCTCATTGTAATTTAATGTTTTAGTGTCCAAGTTTACGGTACTAGTTTAGAGATTTTACAAAACAATTAAAAGAACATTTTAGTGAACTTACCAAATTCAACATACGGTTTGAATGGCAGCACGGCGGCAACAATAACGCGACCTCCTGGCCTGAGCACCTTTCTTATGGAATGTAAAATGCTTAGTGGTTTATCACATCTATCCAAGAGATTCAAACAGCTGACCAGGTCAAAGGTAACTGACCCATTGTCCCAGGTTTCTACGTCAAGAATTCTGTAAATTAAGTTTTAAAATGTTTCATTTTTGTAACAAAGCAGGCAGATGGACAACAGACATCTTGTGACATGCCTGGTAGCAGGCTCAATTTTTTTAACTTTCTACTGTATCTGCTACCAAGTAGAATTTAATTTCTTTAGTCAAATATTCCAGACATACAAAGCATTAACCATAATTATACAGAAGGGGAGCTTATTTGTAGTCAAGATTAAGAGTTATCAATCACATTTTAATGTCTGTCGTTGTTTAATGACATAAAAAGTTTGTGAAGTTACAATCCAATATCTGTATTTTCTATGGAGATAAAACTCAGATACGAAATTAAAACTTAGTTATCCAAAAAGGAAACAATATAGTCAGAAATATGTTACTTGTCAAAAATGTGCCCCTATTGATTTAAAGCCTACAGGAAAGTATTTGTTCACAGAAGGACAAAATCTTGAATTTTTTCTTCAGATTTTTTTTATAATAGATAGTTAAAGGCTCATGATGCTATTTTGAATAATTGTTTGACATATTACAGGATCCAGGTTGTATGTGCGATTTTTAATATTTCTGTTGCCATAGCAATCACAATTTTTGTCCAATGAAAATAATAAAGCAAGAACATAATCTCTATATTGCCCTCTATACACAAACCAACTTTCATTTGACTAGCATCTGTTGTTCTTGAGATATCACATGATTCAGACTTAATGAGATCTGATGGAATAAAATGACGGATTGTGGGTAAATATATAGCCCCCTCTGATGAAACTGGTAGGGGACTAACAAGCAAATTCAGTTTATTTATATCATGAAACTCTGTCTTTTGGTTGCTTAGTTATGGCATTGGATACTGACAGACTAATTGACAGACAACGCCAGAACAATATCTATATGCTTTTGGTGGGGTATCATAGTGACAACTATTAAGAATTAGAGCTAAAACACTTGAGGAGACGGATGAAACTGCAGTGTGTAGTATACCTCCCACTGTTGTTTGAATAATCAACCTAAAGATGTTGTATACCTGATTTTGAGCTAAATGTAGATGCCTGTCTGACAGACAATGTATTTATCTCGTACAAACTGCAACCAAATGCAAAGGTACTGTTCTTATTGATATAACTACAACTCCAAACTAGATGGTTATTTTTGTCACAAAAACAAATGTCTCCCAAATGGCAGTTTGTCAATGATTGTAATACTGAGACAGGATATTAAAATAAAATAATTGTGGAGAAGAAGTGAAGATAAATAATTAAATTCCATTGTTGAGTGGGGAATGTGTCTGTTACATCTCATCACAGTTGCTGAACACTTCGTTCAGACACGAAATACAGTCACATGACTTTTGATCTCTAATTGTGACCTTGACCTTGAACAAAGGTGGTCGTTACACGTATGCGCTCTGCACATCGTCTCAATATGGTGAACATTTGTGGTGAGTTATTCTAAAATCCTTCAAGGGGTACAAGAGATATGGAGCGGACACAAAATATAGTCACATCACCTTTGATACAGTACACGCAATCTAATTGTCATTATCATCTTAGTAACAAATAAAGCTACCACTTTCTTGTAATAATCTCATTAAAATATATACACAACTTTAACCTGTACTTATATCTAGTGAGTTAATTGCTATATTTAATGTTTTTCCAAGATGATAAAGGGTAAAGCCTTCTCTATTAAGCTTCCAATTAAAATATGTTACAAACGAGAAATTGACCAACGGTCACTGTGACCTTGACCTTTGAACTACTGACCCCAAAAACAATAGGGATCATCTGCTCAATAAGACCATTCATCCTATGAAGTTTGAGAGCTGTAGGTCAAAAGGAACTCTAGTTATCGTCCGGAAACGAAGAATGGACGGACGGACTGACGGACTCCCCCAGTTTGAGGGTTGTAGGTCAAAAGGAACTCTAGTTATCATCCGGAAATGAGAAATTGACCAACGGTCACTGTGACCTTGACCTTTGACCTACTGACCCCAAAAACAATAGGGATCATCTGCTCTATAAGACCAATCATCCTATGAAGTTTGAGGTCTGTAGGTCTAAAGGAACTCTAGTTATCATCCGGAAACGAGAAATTGACCAACGGTCAGTGTGACCTTGACCTTTGACCTACTGACCCCAAAAACAATAGGGATCATCAGCTCTATAAGACCAATCATCCTATGAAGTTTGAGGGCTGTAGGTCAAAAGGAACTCTAGTTATCATCCGGAAACGGAAATTGACCAACGGTCACTGTGACCTTGACCTTTGAACTACTGACCCCAAAAACAATAGGGATCATCTGCTCAATAAGACCATTCATCCTATGAAGTTTGAGAGCTGTAGGTCAAAAGGAACTCTAGTTATCGTCCGGAAACGAAGAATGGACGGACGGACTGACGGACTGACGGACGGACGGACTGACGGACAGGGCAAAAACAATATGTCTCCCCCCGAGGTGGGGGAGACATAATAAATACTTATTAATACATGTACATCAAAAAACAGTTGTTTCTGTGTTTCTAAGTCTCTTAACCAAAATCCTGTCTCTTCTTAAAAGAAGCTGAAAATCACATCACTTAAGACTGAGCAGGACAATGCAAAACAATCTCTTGCTTCTACCTGCAACCTATCAATGTAGGGGCCAGCACTGTTTCATAACACTAAGAAGCCCAGCCCAATTCAATATTGAGCGAAGTAGGTATTTATTCAGGTAAATTTACATACTGCAAAGTAAAATGTCTATGGCATTACTAATCTTAACTTCACATAAGGCAGGAAGAATATACAAGATGGAAACACTTTTGTATGATGTACCTGTATCCCTTGTCTTTGAGCCTTCTAATCATTGGTCCAGAAGTTTCTGTGGCGTATGTATGGTGGAAATATGGAGACATCATCTTGGTTACTTCACCATCCCCAGCACCTATAACATATCAAGTTTATGGTATAAACATAATTACAAGTCATTAAAACATTACCCAGCTAAATTATTTAAAATAAACTTGTCCACTAACAGTAACTTTAAAAGCTTGCCTGAAATGTTGCTCCTCGCAGTAAACTTTTTGCATTGAGTTTTTTGTTCAACCCTGATAACACTGTGCAGAGAGCTAATTCACTGTTTAACAACTTCCTGGAGTTGTGAATAGTTTCAGCCTGATTGAAGGGACTGTGGAAGTCATACTTAATACATATGTTGCTATAAACAGTAACATTTTTCTAAGACTTAATATTGCTAGTAGTGGGTTATTATCACACTTTGCCAATGGTCAATTAACATGATAATTGCAACACGATTATTTACATGTACAATAGTCATGGTAGCTTTGTCACTGCACTAACTTGCTGCAGTTGTCTATATTGCCATGAGAAACAAGTATGCCAAGTTGGAAGTAAATATATTTAATGGTATATAAGATAGTAGCATTTAAACAAGAGCTGTCAGTAGGACAGCGCGCTCGACTTTTTTAGTGCTTGCCAATAAAACAAAACTTTGACAGTTAAGGGCACACAAGACTTTAACTAGGAATTTCTAAGTACAAATCAAGAAACATTTTCATAGAGTTATCTTCTCTTACTTACAGATAGGTCTCATGATGGTACATAAGTACTCCAACTTTCAAAGTAATATCTCAAATGGTTAAGTCAACAAGTGGACAAGAATGAAAATTTTAACTGAGTTTCTAAGTCAAAAAGGGCCATAATTCATATAAAATCCTTGACAGAATTACCTTCTCCTGCCCATGTTTTGGGATCATGATGGTAAACAAGTATTCCAACTTTCAAAGTAATATCTCGAACAGTTTAGTCAAAAAGTGGACTGGTACGAAAAACTTAACCTAGGTTCTAAGTCGATAAAGGGCCTTAATTTTTAAAACAAATCCCTCACAGAGTTACCTTCTCTTGCCTACAGATGGGGGTAATGATGTAAACAAGCATTCAAAGTTTCAAAGCAATATCTCAAAGGGTTAAGGCAATAAGTGGATTTTACCCATATTCAATGTATTTTCTAAGTAAAAAAGGGGCATAATTCTGTCAAAAACCTTGACAGAGTTATGTACTCTTGTCTGTTGATGAAGGTCATGATGGTAAACAAGTATAGTTAGTTTCAAAGCAATACCTCCCATGGTTTTGAAATAAAGTGAGGGGGTACGAAAAACTTAACCAAGCTCAATACACTTTCTAAGTAAAAAAAGGGCCATAATTCAGTCAAAAACCTTGACAGAGTTATGTACTCTTGTCTGTAGATGGAGGTTATGATGGTAAACAAGTATGGTAAGTTTCAAAGCCATACCTCTAATACTTTTGAAATAAAGTGGGGTGGTACGAAAAACTTAACCAAGGTGTGACACCAACGCCGACGCCGGGGCGAGTAGGATAGCTCCCCTTTTCATACAAAAGTCGAGCTAAAAAACCCTCAACCAACCCAGAGACCAAAGGCAACCCCAGGGCAAGTGCAATAGCCTCCTTGTTCTTCGAATAGTCAAGCTCAAAATGATAAAGAAATAATACTAACTAAGTGGAAAACAGGCAATATATTTCAACTTTAGAAAATGAGCATATTAATTAAACTGATCACTTTATGTAACATTACCTAAATCTAGCACACTGTCTCCTTTCCAACCCTCTTCAATGTCCAGTAATTGAGTGAACTGTGACCTTGAAAAAACAAACATTGAGCCTCTCCCTAGCCAACTGGAAAATGAAAAGTTAACACATCAGGCACATGTTAAAGGCTAAATTATATAAAAAATAATTTACAGTGTATCCAAAAGTATTTTTCCACCAGTAGAATCATTTTTTTGTGAGTAGAAAGTCCTTTAAGTTATGCCTGTTATACACCATAAATAACCTATAGGTAATAATGCTGGAAACAAAGCATCTTTGCATCTTAAATCTATAAGCTTGTAATAAAGTTGAACTTCAAATCCCATCAAACATTGTCTGAGAAACTAGGATAAAATTAAATATGCCCAACAACTAGTTCAATTAGACAGCCCCTAAGGGCCTTAGATGATCAACAATAGTCGAAAATCTCAACTTGTTTTATATTTATATTAATTAACTCACTTCTTTTCTGTGGTAGCTGTCAGTTAAATATACTTCAAAGGAATTTACAACTACTATCAAAAATCAAAACTAACAAGGAATATGAGAGGACATAACTTTTTTTCAACCAAGATGCAGCCTGTTTAGTGCTTACCCATTTATAGATGTGTTTTCCATAAACCAGCTCAGCAAAGATTTTGCAATGGAATGATATAACTGGGTGAATAACAGGTCTGAC
Organism: Saxidomus purpurata; assembly: GCA_022818135.1. NCBI lineage: Eukaryota > Metazoa > Mollusca > Bivalvia > Venerida > Veneridae > Saxidomus > Saxidomus purpurata. The sequence goes on along the minus strand of JAFMSR010000012.1, from coordinate 34,089,481 downwards.
TTCTCATAACAATTTTCCAGAAATTCTGAGGTTTCACTATCCTGGTCAAACTGAATGAATCTGTCACATAAATCTGCAGGAAGACTTGAGCGCTTGACAAAGTACCACTGTAAAATGAATATTATTAGATGTTTTAATCTTTGTTTCTCTTGAAGCAAATACGGCTAGTGTAGTCTGATCATGATCTACACCATTAAGTATCAAGTCCATTTTACAAATTTGGCTCTTTGCAGGTTAAGATTACATTATTATAGTAATTATTATAGTAACATCAAGCAAATTTTAGCCGTGACAGTAAAGAAACTGGATACTTTCAGAGTCACTTTAAAATCATCTACATAGGTAAACTAGGTTGTATGTTTAATGAGGAATGGGTGTGGCACAGAAAAATGTTATTATCTATTTTTTAAAATAGATGTCTGTGCCCTAAATAAGGAGGCTTTGGAAATGATAGATTCAAGGCTAAATACCAGTGAGCCTTAAAGTCCTCGGAGCACAATTACAAGTAGCTCTTATATTAACCAAGAAAGATGTCTTACCTAAGTTGTACCAAAAACATTCATAGCTTAGCTATAAAAAAGTACATGTTGGAAATATCGTACAGTTTTTTGTTTATGATATTGCATAAAGAAAGGTTTTCTGGTGACTCTTTTTCATGAAAATATGACTTTAATACGAAAGACAGGCATTATGTCAAAATTGTTTTAGTTAATAGAACATGGTCCTATCCTTATCCTGTCAGTAAATTTGTTTTTATATATCAGTAAATAAAAAGTGATCCTGGGACTTCAATGTATACTATTTCTTTACTACAATGATTTTATAATTGGTAATATTAAATTCATAAATTGCAACTGCACTCACATTTCTGATGTATTGAGATGATATATTACATCTTATGTTGATAAAGTTGTGGTTAAGTAATTAACCTATTTACATAAATTATATACATACATAGCTATGATTATCCAGTCTGTGTTGTTCATCATCTAGTATGCGGTTGTGTATTGTCCGTGCCAGGGAGCCCCTCCCTCTCCTGCCTGACAATGTGTACATCTCTTTAGTACTTTCAACATGGGACAGAAGGAAAATGGCTGAAAATTAATACAGAAAAAAATTAAATCAGTAACATCAGCAGAGAGGATGTAATAGTTTCTTTTATAGATACTACTTGATCTGATTCAGATGTCTTTGCTACTTTGTTTTGTTTTTTTTTAGATAAAATGTTAACTGTTAATAACAAGTGTCCATGATAAAAAGACAAGAAACCAGTGTAGATCCTAAACCATTTCAGACAGCATCTACCTTTAAATCATCATCTGTTAAGACCTCATAATTATGTAATACCTGTGATTAGGAAATAGCTTTTGTTATTGGGCAAGATGCCCCTAAATTGCTTTAATCTATGAAGCATTTCAGAGGTACCTGGTTTGATCCCTAGTTTAAGGCAGCACTTTTCCAGGTCTCACTACAACACATGAATTTGGATTGGCACGATGCAATAGGCAAGATAAAGAACTAAGTATTTCACTTTGGCAATTGCATGAGTATTGCTTTCAGGCTACCCTGTATCATACTTCTGTCAAATCTGCACCTGTCAGATATATGTATGCACACACTAAAGTGTGAACATGATCTGTCGTTAATTTGACACATTCGAAAGCGCCATTTTGGGTAAGACTTAAAATATTGCTAATATATTATGGAAATATCGTTGTTATCTTCATGTTTTAATTGAGCGTTCAGTTGTAGAACTTTGAACAATTATCAAAGTTTTTCCAATGTATGATGTCTTATCAGCAACTACATTTTATTACCTCCCTTTCTTATATTCGGGATTGAAATGTCGAAAAATAATATACCATAGCAATTAAAAAAATTAAAGATGTATTCATATTTACTGTTAATAACAAGTGTCCATGATAAAAAGACAAGAAACAAAGGGCAATAACTCGGTAATGAGTCAAGATAGAGTTATGGTTCCTGTGCACTGCACTTCCTCTCAATGTACTTTACCATTGTATGAAGTTGTATTGAATTCCGACCATTAGTTTTCAAGTTATGCTCCGGACAAGGAAAAGTAACAAAGGGCAATAACTCTGTAATTACTCAAGATAGAGTTATGGTTCTTGTAAACTGCACTTCCTCTTATTGTGCTTGACCATTGTATGAAGTTGTATTGAATTCTCACATGTAGTTTTCAAGTTATGCTCCGGACAAGGAAAAGTAACAAAGGGCAATAACTCTGTAATTACTCAAGATAGAGTTATGGTTCTTGTAAACTGCACTTCCTCTCAATGTGTTTGACCATTGTATGAAGTTGTACTGAATTCCAACTGGTAGTTTTCAAGTTATGCTCCGGACAAGGAAAATGCAACGGACTGCCTGACCGACCGACCGACCGACCGACCGACCACCGGGTGACTCCTATATACACCCCCAAACTTCGTTTCGGGGGTATAATAATACAGTTTATATTACATTATTAGGCATACATTAAAGCAACATGGATGATTTTATTAACGTCCGTAACTCTAGCTAAAACAGCTTCAGCGTACCCGGTTTATAGGCTTGACAGAACTGGTACCAAAACTCTAAAGCCGCAGCTGACGAAAAACAAAATATAAAAATAGCAGCATTTAGAGTTTTGGAAGCCAGAACTACCGTAACTCTAGCCTTTCCTCAAAGGGTTTTGCTAGAGATACTAACTTCTGTAACTGTAGACTCAGAGGCTAGAGTTAAGGTACCGTAACTCTAGCCACTGCCTATAAAATATCAGATCTGTGAAAGGGGTCACACTGAAACGCCAAATTAATTAGGCTAATAAACAACAATCTGAAAATCAGAATATTTTGACAACTCTACATACATCCAGACATGCAATTGCACTTTTTCAGTCAATTTTATGGTTTAATATGCAAAAGTTAATACAAGCCTATTACTGACGAACAAATGGCAGCTTTTCCGCCAATACTCATCACTGTTACATGCCAACAGCTGTAATGTCCGAACTCTCAAATTATCCGAACGACGTTATGATACGTTACAACTTAGAACACTGCGTTTTGATATATGACTGATACTATCGGCAGTCTTGTCCTTTATATGAGAATTGGTATCAGATAACCTCTTACAGACCGTATTATCAATCAAATGCTTTGATGCAACTTTTTTCAAAAAGGTTTGGTTTGATTGATTTCCGTCATGCTGTACGGACAGGTTTATTCCCCGGAAATGTACGGAAAACCCGGAAAAGTTAACGGAAACCCCGGAAATCATTTAACATGTTACAAAACCTTCATTTTTTGTCCGACTGAACTGAAACAGGTATCATTGTAAAGGTGACGCTCTGACGTTTCCAAATATATATAAAAGATTCACCAAAAGTAAGTTGTTACTACACAAAAATCTTGGCAATGTACGGTGTTTTTGGCTATTTTTGTCGCAATTTTCCAAAAAATGTATAACCCGGAAATCAGAAAACATGTTGCAAAGACAACATTTATCATCCGACAGATATAAAACTGGTATCATTGTAAAGAAGACGATCTAACGTTTCCAAATATATATGATACATTAATCTAAAGTAAGTAATTAAATTAAAAAAAACATGTTTCAAAGACAACATTTTTCATCCGACCAACATAAAAACCAGTATGTTTTATCGTTTCCAAATATATATAACACTTGAATTCAAAGATCGTAGTTATCACAAACTTTCGCAAGTTATGGTATTTTTGTTTATCTTTTGTGTCAAAAATATAACTGTACTTACAGAGAGCGTTCAGACTGTGAGTTTTATCTTAATAAAAGACCGTTTGTCCGTCCGTCCGTCAGTCAGTTGGCACCAATTTTAAATACTGTATTGCTAAAGATATAATTACTTTCTATACTGGTATGGTACTATCCATCTGCATCCAGGCCACACCACTCGGAGGCACTCTGATCATGGCCCCTATTAGTGCCCAAAATAACAAAAATATTTGATCAGTTGATTACATAAATTTGATTAAATGAGTCGGTGTGTTGGACACCCGGTGAGGCCAAATAACCTCCCTTCTCGACTTTAATTTTAATGATATACAAGGAAATATAGTTACTATAATCACTGATGGCCTAACTTGAATAAAATACATTGTAAGAATGGAAAAAATATTGTTTCATCAAAAGTCAATTTTATAGAATTACGACGCATTGAACTAGCTCGGGAAAGTTTTTTTTTAAAATTGACGAATCTTAATAGAACATTTCTCCCCATATTTTATCTTTGAGGTATGTAGCATATATTGTATGTATCATATATTTAGATAGAGAGACATATAAAAAGTGTATGATTACTTAACAATATTACATATGATGAAAGTACAAAAATAAGAAAACACATGTATAAATATGGACATCACACATTACCAGGAACAATATTGACAAAGCCATTTTTTACCCCGGACAGTCTCTGTATTTTTACCCCGGACAGTCTCTGTATAACCTACACATCTCTAATGGAACCATTTAAGTTTGCAATATTTGTTATCACAATTTCACTATATCACTAACTATATCGGGCAGCTTACATGTACAATAAATTTTAACACCGGACAGGCTTTAGCAGGAATTATTTGGAACATTTCCTGATATAGCTTGTTCGGTTAAAATTTATCGAGTTAATTTTCAATACAATATAACAAATGCTATCTCATTTTTGGTATTTCATACCTTACGTTTGACATATCAACATTAAATTCTTTACATACCAGTTCGGTAAGATTGGCGATGGCAAATACTCCATAGTCTGCAGAATTTTCCTGACGTTGAATGTCAGGTATTTTAACATTTGTAGTGTGTTCTGTATTGTCATATATTTGAGAAATTTGTATTGAAATACTGCTATTTTATGTCCTTGAGCTCTTTAAACTGTCTAAAAGTACAACATATCCCTTTTCTTTTGATTGGTACGAAAGTATCCAGTGATGAATGCCGTTGTAGTGAACTTGAGCAGAAGGGGAAGGTTGTTTCATCAAATGTTTATCGATATCACAAGTGCCTAAATAGTCATTGAACTTTGGTGCAAATAAAGTGTCCTGCATACCTCTGATATTAGTAAATTGTTTTTGTAAAATGTTCTATCGCTACTAAGATTAAGTTCATATTCTTCTTCAAGAACATCCTCAGCAATAGACCTTAGATTGTTTTCATATGTGGCCTTTTCAAACTTTATTTTTTTTACATGTGGATGGCTTCTCATTGAGACTTCTTTTACGAGAATGAGATGGAGTTTTATCAACAGACTTTGGCGTCGATGCCATTTATTCGGACAATTTCTGTTTTACAAGTGAACTGGTAGGTGTGTTATACATGACAGTTTTAGCGGATGGCGTCATAAGTATTGAATCAGGCGCTGGAATAACTTCTAATTATGCTTTTTGGGGTTTCTTTTGTCCTGTCTTTGTTACAACTCGCGGTTTACTATTTTTTTGTTAATATTGTTAAATTTCTAACAGAGTGTTTATCGCTTATGTCGTCAATGTTTAATGTCATTTTCACTGGTAAAATATGATAACACAGCCCTGTAGACGGACAATTTCATGTTTGCTTTGGAGTTATTGTTACAAGACGTGTTGTTCCTTGTATACTCTCAACGGCAAATGTTTTCATTGACAGTATCATCTTTATCTTATCGTTCTTAATTACATATTCAGCTAGTACTTTTTGACTGAGATTTTTTTCATTTCCCTTTCTTTCCTCAACCTCTTTGTCGTCGATTGTTGTTGCATTTTTGTTTTCTACTATATTATCAAAGATTTGTTCATCAATTTCTATGATGTTATTTTCATTATCACTATCATTCACGTTATCTGCATTATAAATTTCATCATTTTCATGGCGTTCCGTTTCTTCATCGCTGCAAGCTTTATTGAAATGTTCGAGTGCTTCTTTTGCCCGCCTTAATATTTCTTCAGGACTACCAGATATTTGGGGTACATGAATTTCACTTCAATCTAATTTTGGGTATTGGCAGTCATCCCTTAATTTAATATTCCCGAATCCAGGGCGCCCACATTGTATGTCCTCGTATATGTACAGATTTTTGACACATTAGTAAATTTAAACATATTAATTCCACTGGCAATTCTTTCCTATGTTTGATCGACTTTATCGTATTATTCACAGATTCTGCTGGATTGCTGGTAATTCCCGAATAGGGGTTATCAATATTAAAACTTTCTAAAACCCATCGACCAGAATGTTTTAAAATGGTATGATGTAAATGTTTTTCAGAACAGTTTTTAAATTCTTGACTCCATTCTTGTTCTAACTCAGATTTATGGTCGGCATATTCAAGTTCTGTCGTTTGATCATGATAAACAACAGGAAATAAGTTATAAAACAATTATTTGTACAAATCAGTACAATTTATGTCCTACTATTGTACATGTCAAGTCTACAGATACATTGCTGGACCTAATCAGACAGGATTAAAACTGATAAGGGGCAATTAAACGATTAAGATATTTGACCACCTATGGTATTTTGGTATGGGGGGGCGGTCACTTATGGATATTGTCTTAAAAGGAAAACAAGAAAGTGCATCTTCATAACTGATTTTATTTCCATTGCACAAATTTTATCACATATTGGATCTGTTTATTAACAAATATCCTTTTAACAAAGCACCTAATACATGTTTACCAACCATGCAAGCCAACTACCTGAAGGTTATGGGTTTGAGCCTCCATGATGACATCTTATACCAGCCACAAGTGCTGACATCCCAAGAAAACACTCAAATGTGTATTGTTTTCATCAACACAAAAATTGGTATCATAACTAAGATAATAATTACAACACACCAATATTACACAGTGATAGAATGTTCCAACACTATAAGAACTAAATCTGCCTTTAACATTAGAGTAGTTACTCTGACCAGTTTTTACACTTGAACAACTGCATATGCTCACTGTTTTCAAGAGTCACACCTTCCAAAAAAATCTCAATTCTGTGCCCAAACACAACTCAATGAATCTAATTTCAACATACAAAAACTAAAACAGCAGTCAGTTTGATTGGTATACAAACCTTAAAATGAATACATCTAAAACAACATGGCAAAATACTGAACACTGGAATTACTACTTTGATAGAGCAAGTAATGCATGTATTTCATCTTCTGGAATGAATGACCACCTCTGCAAGTATTTTTTATAAGATTATACTACATATTGTCCTGTACATTTAATTCAGACAAAATGTACAAAATTATCTTTGAGTGCCCATAAGTTGTTTGCTAGTCAGGGCCTTTCTGACATAAAACATAATTAAACACAAGATAAATCATGCCCCAACTGACCTGAGGCCCACAAAGGTACATGAATGTGCAGCTAAACAATCATATTTTATTAACAGTAAATAATTATTGTTATTATTATTCAAATAGTTTTAATTAACATTAAAGAATGATAATGATTCATATACATGTATTTGCACTTTTCCCATATATCAAAATAGCAATATAGGAATAACTGTTTTGTAATTTTGATATTTGCGACTGTATATACAGTTTTTAATGGTTGCAAATATTTTTAACGGCGACGGCGTTAGCCGGAGCTGTTAAAACTGTTTGCGACCATTAAAACCGTATATATGGTCGCAAATATCAAAATCACTAAATAGTTATCTCTTTTCTAACGCACAATGTGTCTAAATGCGATAATTAAAACACCGTTTGAAGTTTGCGACTATATATACGTTATTTAATAGTCGCAAATTTAAACGACGTCACCAATCAGAAACGACGTCACATCGGTACTGCGTTAGAATGAAGATTTTACATTTAAATGTTTGTATGTTCCATTTTTTTTTATCATTCAATGATAATTATGATCAACTCATAATGCTACCAATTAACCAATTGCTAAAAAGCGCTCTTTAAATAACTTCAATGTCAGCTGTGAGTTTAGATATCAATGATTAGTTGTGCTAATTGCAGATTCTCTATTGCATATATAAATCTCCAGTCTTGCCTAAATAATGGACATATGCAACCGTTGTCTCACGCCATGTTTTGAAAGTTGCAAATATTGTCACAAAAATTTACTATGTATTTGAAACCTAAAACATCAATGTAAAACAAAATGTTTTTAAACTTACTGGAAAACAGGATTGCGGAGTGTTTATTAACTTATTTAATCTTGACAACGAAAATTAGATAAAAATGAAAAACAGTCAACAAGTAAATCCATCCTTGATCACATGTTATAGACTCATCATATTGTGAACAAAGGATCTAACTACATGTATCTTGAAAACTCAATCTCTTCAGATAATGTGAAAGATTATCTCAATGTAACATAAGAGAAGTAATTCCAAATACCATCCAACACAACATCCACTTTTACTAGTTGGGTTGCTGTTAATGTTTTTCTATCAGTTGAACCCGCTTGATCTTATTATTGTTTGATTTTGCTACTTCAAAAAAAGAAAGAAAAGAATTGAATAATAAGATCAAAATTGAAAAAAAAAACAACATTGCATGATATACTGTTCACAAGGGTTCTGATTATCTAGTCAAATGAAAGAAATTACCGGTAATACTGTGACACTTACATATCAAAACTTGTTGATTTCCATGGGTATATAACAGAACGGAATCATATCAATACAAATTATACTTATTATTATTATCTGATAGTATACTTTGGTCTTGAATTGCTAAACCAATACCAGCTTACATCAAATGACTTAGAATTCTCAACAAACTGCAATAAAACTTCAAAAATCCACTATGTTATAGGCAAACAAATACACATAGAAAAATGTTTTTCTGGATCTAGAACTGACTATTTATAATCATAGTCAATGTTTCAATTTGCTGTAAACATATGATATTACATTGAAATAAAGAATGGCAGCATTGATGTACTGTATCTTACTCTTCTCTATCTAAGTTTTTGTTATTTCCAAGCTCATTTTGAATGAGCTCTATTCACTTGACCTCATTTAAAATAAATACAGTGTTGAACCATGTTCATATTCAGATGACTGTCTACTGGCTGTTTAATGGAGGTGGTTGCAGATGACCACTACCACAGGTTCAACTGTATCTTCAGCACATATGTTCATAGAAAGTATCTTCACCACCAGATAACTCACTACTGTTTTTAAAATATGTAAAATATGGAAGTACATATACAAATATACACGTTTTTCCTGTGTCAGGAACCATCAGGTGACTTTTTGTTTCCTGTTTGGGAACTGTCCTCTGAGATCTTGTCTATTGATGTGAGCACTTGTGACAGTAACTTCAGATTATCTACACCAGAAAGAAGCTGCCTGAAACAGTCAACACATTTGTCTTTTATCATATAGTTTTCACACTGAGAATTGTTTCTGGAATTTATTGAATCCTAGCAGTGTCTGCAGAGTATCTATTTTAGATGAGGGTTGGGTTAGTACCTTCCAAGGAGTTTTGATCTGACTCTTTCATAAAATCATTTTCTGACTGTCACTGCAGTAGGTAAGTTGTTCTGCTTCCAATGCAGTCTGACCATGAGTTACACTGTTGCCTAAATCAGTGAGCAAATATTTAGTGAGTACAAATTTAAACAATTCATGGCACTGTCTAATTTGAATAACAGAAAATTCCCATGCATAGGGGATAGCATAATTCCTAGCTTTTTAGCAGAACAAAATTGACTGGGAGGATCTTACCTTAGAGACGTTTCAGCAGTTTTTGTAGCATTAGAAAGTTGCTCAGCAACATAACTGGTTCTCTCTTTGACATCGTTTAGATACTGATCTCCTAGTAACAGTCCATTCTCACCTCGTAATGACTTTATATCTGACTGCAATGGAAAATATTCACAGTTTTATAGATAAAATCTGAAAGTCATTTAACGACATTGGAATAATATTTCTTTCTCTTTACTTCTCTGGAAAGGCCACCCAACATAAACTACATTCTAACATAACTCAACCCGTTTGTCAGTAAAACAAAACAGGAAATCATGAGTTAAAAGATCTGCTAGAACAAGAGGGCCAAGATGACCCTGTATCACTCACCTGCATATCAATTGCCAATAATACAAGGGGTCATGATTTTAACATAAGTCGTAGAGGTCCACTACACAATGCTTAGTAACATTCCAAATATCTAAGCTCTGCCTGTGGGCCTTGTGGTTAATTAAAGTTTTCCCTATATAAGCCTTTGCAAAATAAAGTGTCCCCCCCCTCCCTCGTCGTGAAGGGTTAATTTTAACTTGGGAGTCATGATTTGGCCCAGGGGTCATGATTTAAACAAACCTGGTAGAGGTTCACTAGGCAATGCTACATGCCAAATATCTCAGATCTAGTCCCTGTAGTTTTGGAGAAGTAGGTTTTTTAAGTTTTTCCTATATAAGCCTATGTAAAACCAGGTGACCCCCGGAAGACGTCAATTGTGCCTTGGGTCTCATAATTTGAACGATCTTGGTATAGGTCCACTAGACAATGCTACATGCCAAATCTCTAAGCCGTGTGGTTTCAGAAAGAAGATTTTTTAAGTTTTTCCTATATAGCCTATGTAAAACTAAGTTACCCCCCCCCCCTCCCTGAGGATGGGTCAACTTTGATCCGGGGGTCATTATTTGAACAATCTTGGTAGAGGTCCACTAGACAATGCTACATGCCAAATATCTAAGCTCTAGGCCTTGTGGTTCCAGAGAAGATTTTAAAGATTTTCCTATTTTTTGCCATAGCAACCAGAGTTCTGCCTGGAATGGAATTCTGAACAATTTTGATAGAGCTTCATGCAAAGAATATCCCTGCAAAGGTTTCATCAAATCAAAATGTTAACTGACAACGGACAATCATCCATTAGCTCACCCTGGCTAAGCCAGGTGAGCTGTAAAGCCTTTTGAAATGCAGATAGACAAGAGACCATTATGACAACATATTGGGCTGCATGACGTAAAACTTCTTAATGTCAGCATGATAGATACCAGTAACCTGTTACATTTTCTGTCTCCTTTTGTAATATTTGGTCATGATAAAATTGAAATATTATCTTTAGGAACATTATATTACATTATTAATCTACTTATAAACCACATGATGACTGATTTGCTCTGGTATCTGAAAACATTTAAAAGAAGTGGTAGCGAACAAAGAGCTTAACCACTCAAACAAACGAGCATGCAAGACTAATCACTTAAAACCTAATCTTTGTACTGACAAATATATATACCCAAAACATGCCCTAACATCAGTGGCTGAAACTAAGTTGTTACAAGTTAAAGTAACAACACAGATATAAATTTTACATCTGGTCATGCTGTGCATAGTGTTACTTTGATCTACTGACCCCAAATACTCAATAAGACCAAATATTCTATGAAGTTGAAGTTTGAAGACTGTGGGTCATATGGATCTCAAGTTAAAGAGGGGAAACTAAATGTGACATTAGACAGGGCAAAATAAATATGTCTCCCCCAAGTTAGGGAAGACATAACTAGAACACTCGCTGAAGGTGATGAATACCCACCCCCAACACCCCAATGACACAGTATATAAAATCTATGTAACATTTGATACTTTAATTATTGGACCTGCACTTAAGGCATGGTACTTATCACTTCTGTGAAGGATGGTATCATTAAATTCTGACCAGGAGTTTTGGAGATTAAGAGCGCACAAGATTTTATTATGTCGAGCCCCTGTGACCTTGACCTAGTGACCCAATACATGGACCATGCACAACTAGGCATGGCACTTATCACTTTGGTGAATTATCATTTAAGTGTAACCAGGGATTTAGGAGATTAAGAGTGCACAAGATTTTACCATCTGAAACTCCTGTGACCTTGACCTTTGACCTAGTGACCTGAAACCTGGACAATACACAACTAGGCATAGCACTTATCACTTCTGTGAAGTATCATTAAAATCTGATTAGGGGTTTTGAAGATTTAGTGTCTATAAAATTTAACTATCTCGAGCCCCCTTGACCCCTGCGCAACTAGGCTTTGTAATTATCACTTCTGTGAAATATCAATAAATTCTGACAAGATTTTTTTTTTAGATTTAGTGTCCACAACATTACATCTACAGATGGACGGACGGACGGACAGACAGACAAGCTGACCCCAGTACACTCCCCTTTACTGTTTGTGTTGAGGGTGGTGGGGAGGTGGGTATAAATAAGGTGATAAGCTCATTAATTAAATAAAATATAAAATAACCAGACCTGTAAATTTTTAACCTCTTGCTTCAACTTTGATACTGTTGACTCAGCAAGAACAGCACGTTTCTGAAAAATAAAAATAAATAATTTATATGCGTGTCATGGATGTTTTCATTCTACTTTTATATGCCATAAACTCTTAAATGAACTGCAACTTCCAGAAATAAGAGTGAGGATTTCATTGAAGTTTCAAGACAGCTGAATAAATTTTGCTCATTTGGTATCTTTATGAAACTAGGCCTACATCACAAAGCAGATATTTTTTTCCAAAAATCAATCTCATATCTGGCTTTTGATTTGTTAAAGTTAAAAATACAGCTCTATTTTCCTTATTCTTTCATTTTTCCTTTAGCTATTGATACTTGATTTTTTTTACAGCATTCAACATTGTTGCTGACTACGTGTATATGTATGTGTCCCATAGTGCTCTTTTATGTTTCAGCTATATTTACCGTTGTTGCTGAAAGGTTCTCTTCCACTTGTTCCATGGCACGTTCCATTGCAGCAGTCTCCTCTTGTTCTTTCTTCTTCTGTTCAACCAGCTGACGCTGAAGCTCAGATATTCTGAAAAGAAATGAGATCAGTCTTTCAACATAAAATCTGATCTCAAAATAACCACAAATAGAACTAGATCTACATGTATCACTAAATGTGAAGAATACCCCAAAAGACTGCTTTATCAACTACCTTGCAAAAAAAACTAAAATAGAGTTATGATTCTTGGCAATAACTCTGTAATTTGTCAAGATAGAGTTATGGTCCTTGTACACCCACTTCTTCTCATTGTGCTTGACCATTGTATGAAAAGGTATTGAATTCCAACCAGTTGTTTTGAAGTTATGCTCCAGACAAGGAAAAGTAACAAAGGACAATAACTCTGATGGAGTTATGGTTCTTATACACTGCACTTTCTCTCAATGTGCTTGACCAATGTATGAAGTTGTATTGAATTCCAACCAGTAGTTTTCAAGTTATGCTCTGGACAAGGAAAAGTAACGAAGGGCAATAACTCTGTAATTACTCAAGATGGAGTTATGGTTCTTATACACTGCACTTTCTCTCAATGTGCTTGACCAATTTATGAAGTTGTATTAGTTGTAACCAGTAGGAAAAGTAACAACGGGCAATAACTCTGTAATTAGTCAAGATGGAGTTATGGTTCCTGTTCACTGCACTTCCTCTCAATGTGCTTGACCATTGTATGAAGTTGTGTTGAATTCCAACCAGTAGTTTTCCCGCCCTACCGATCAACCACCAGGTGACCCCTATATCATGTATATACCCCCCTAAACTTCATTTCGGGGATATAATTAGAAACTGCATACAGGATTATCATACAATATCTTTCAGGGAAATCAGCCTTTTTGCCTGTGGGATTATACTTATAGTTATACACATTAGACACATCATTAGCTTGTGAGAATGGAGAAGCTCCAAAAAGTTTACATTGATTATAAGCATACCACTGGCATAGTGTGACCTACAGGGTGGCGATGATACACTGCTAAATATCCTACCAACAACAAGGTGTTTTGAGAGAATCATCACTTGGAGGTACAGTTATTGACTAATTGGCATGCTCCAATTTCTTAACAACCAATCATTTACATGTATCAATAATCTGTGGCACATTGGACCAGGCTCGTAACTTACTGTAAGCCTTATTTGGTTCTGAATTTTGTCGTGTCAATTTATCCTATCATATCTCTTTATTGTAAGTTCCTAATAGATATAACTTTTAGTTAATTATTGATTATAATACCTTTCAGCATCTTGCAACCTTTTAGTTCTTAAATTTTCAATCTGCCTCTTCAACAGCAAATTGTCTTCATGCAACTGAAACAAATATATTTTACATAATATTCCATTATCGTACTCTGTTAAAAATACCACTTTGTTATATGGACTTTCTCAGTAATTTTATTTCACAAAGAAGGACAGATGACAAATATCATTATGCCAAGACTTTAATACTAAAAAATAATGAAAAAACAAAATTCGATTTGGTCTTAGTAATGGACCTTTAAGCCAGTACCCTTGCTAACATGAACTTATTTAAGTCTAAATATTTTTTACAACATATCAGTTCTACCTAATTTTTATACACGTGTCCTGTAGGACTTTACTTACTGTCATTGTAAAATGAAGTGTTAAGCTTTGAAACAAACAAATTGCTTTTGTGTAACATTAGTTTTAAGTTACTTATTTTAATTCCAACTCAAAACCATGGATCTGTAAGTTTTGTACTATGCTACAACAGTTGAAGTACAAGCTACTAAAATGTAAATTATGACTTCTGTATCAAAAGGACAGGTTTTGTACCTTTTGGAGTTCTTGAGGTTGAGCAGACTGAGCAGTTGGAATATTTGAATCTCTAGAAACCACATGAATACTGCTTGTTGTACTACCTGAGGTTTTATTTGAGCTTACTGCTGCATCTGATAAGAAGTCTGGTAAACTATTCACTAAACTAGCTTGTTGTGGAACACTGCCTTCACTGTCTGAATTTTCATCAAAATCACTATTATTATCTGCACCATAATCGTGCTGGCTTTGCTCTGAATTATCAACAGTCACTATATTTGAATAACCTGGATTTGGAAAATTTGTATCTCCAATGTCTGGAATATTTTCTGCTACACCTCTAATGGTAAAGTCTGGCAGTTCCAAACCTCTTGGTGATGATCCAATGTTTTCTGAGTAATGATCTTGAACAAAATCTGGAAGGTCACCAGCAACATGTAGATTTGGCATGCTGTGCAATTCTCCACTAAGTCTTTGTACAGCAGGTTGCTGAGATGGATTAACTACCTGTCTCTCAGTGCTTTTACCACTAGAACCAGAAAGAAATTTTTTGAAAGAAAATGGGTTTTCAGATTTCCCTTTCTTCTTCTGTGTTTGTGTTGGTTCTTCTGAAATAGAATAAGCGATCTTGCAACTTTTATTAATGAAATCTGATTAACATGCCATTTTTTCTTTTACTAAATTATGGAGGATAATTAGCTGGTTCCTTACTATCATCCTGAGCCAGGTTTGTGTGTAGCTAAAGGTACAACAAAATGTCGACTAGTTCTGGCTTCATATGTTTTTTGTTAGATGTGACTGTAGTTTTGGAAGCAATTTTTTTATCTAATGCATGTTGAAAAGGGAAAAATATACATGTTTTGGTAAAATATTTATTTAATGATCACTTCATACCATTAACAATGTTCTACAACCGAAGCTGATAATAAAATCATAGATTTTTCAAATGTACACTATTGTGTTTACTTTTACAATGGCATTCCAAGTACTCTTTATCACAAGATCATGTATAATAATGAAATCACACAATCTAGTAAGAATATTCATGGTTCACACACTCTTTTCCATTTATTAAACTGATATGAAAGACTAATGTAAAGATAAAATAGCATTTACCACTCGACTTTTTATTCCATAAGAAATGTACTTTGATTTCAATGTTGGACAGATCTGTTCCTGTCAAAAAGCGCATGATCTTTTTCAGGGCTCAGGAAAACAGAAAATTGCCTGTCTGAACCGATTTTCAACTTGTCAGAGATAATTATGGTCTGCTAGACAGTGTCAACGAGCGACAATGGCCGACGCCAGTAAATCAGTATAAATCAAATTAAACAAGAAGGCCATGATTGCCCTATATTGCTCACCTGTCTACCATTGGCTATAATACAAGGTCATTAATAGCAGAAAGGGTCAATTCTTACATTTTCCTCTGAATAAGCCCATGTAAAATGAACAGACCCCCCCGGACTGGGTCAATTTTGACCCTGAGGTCATGATTTGAACAATCTTGGTAGACAGTAATGCCACATGCTGATATCTAAGCTCTAGGCCTCATTATTTTGCTGTCTGATCATGATCTGCATTGTTAGCTATTCATTTTTGTTGTTTGATCATGATCTGCACTGTAAGCTATTCATTTTATGCTGTGTGATCATGATCTGCACTGTGAGTTATTCCTATTTTGCTGTCTGATCAAGATCTGCAATGTAAGCTAAATCATATTTATCTATGTGCGCCGTATGCTGGAACTTTAAACACCATCATTGAAAGGGAGTACCAGTGTAAATATACATTTGTATATTCATCAGTGGTTTAGACATTCAGCATTTAGTATTTGAAAATACTGACATATTTGGTCAGTAACCACTGAAACTGCCACGAAAATGGGGGTGGTGTCATTCAGCTCCAAATTACTGGCATAAAGTATTGGATCACATGTATAAATTTTGTTATTTTTATGTGGGACTAGGATGATTCTACAAAATAAAGTTCATTTCAGCAGTCGGTGAGATTTTGGGTAGTCGCACCAGCAGAAAACCTTATAATGTAAGTCTATGGAAATGTATTTAGGCTGCTTACACCTTTTTCATGCAATTTAATATTGAGGTTAAACAAAACACTAAACAAAAGGATCATATCAAGCTTTCTGAACTGCATGAAAACTGAATGCGATTGCATCATACGAGATCTCGCGAGAGCAGGCATTTGGAATGTCTGTTGTAAATGTAAACACAATGATGTAGGTTTGAAAAATCGATATTTTTGTGGTCAACTTTGGTTGTAGAACATCATAATTGTTTGAAAGGATGAATTAATAAATATATGACCCAAACATGTCCGTATTTCCCCACTAAACGTACATTAGATGAAAATTTGCATGCTCTGTTATTCTGGTAAGGATTCGTAGAAGGGCCAATCCAAAACTCTAAAAGCCCATCTGACGAAAAAGAAAATATAAAAATAGCGACCTTTAGAGTTTTGGAAGCCAGAACTAGATATTCCCTTGATTTGAGGGAAATCTCCGGCCTGTCTAAGTTTACCCGGGTTGTTGAAAAGAATTAGATTACAATTTACGGGTAGTTCTGGCTTCCAAAACCCTAAATGCCGCTATTTTTATATTATGTACTTTATCAGGCGTGGCTTAAGGTCCATTCTCCGCTTCGCCGCGATGTCAAACTGACCAGTTCAAGAGTTGACCAATCGGATTATTAGGTCTCACTCAAGTCTTCATTTGGTAAAAGGTGAAAACTCAGTCTTTACCGTTGACTCATATGCAAGTTTAAGTTTATTTCAAACGAAACAAAAAAAAGCTTTTAACAACATAGAATTATTATAAAAACAATCTGATAGTTACAAGCTAATGGTAGATCTTTGTTTTCTTTCATTTCTATTCTTGGTTACTGGACTAATAACTACTATTCAAAACTAGAACTATCACTGAAGGTGATGAATACACAATCCCACTGACACAGTATTTAAAATTTATGTAGTATTTGATGCTTTAATTATTGGACCTGCACATCTGTGAAATATAATTAAATTTTGACCAGCGGGTTTGGAGATTAAAAGCACACAAGATTTTACTATCTCAAGCCCCTGTGACCTTTGATCTAGTGACCCGAAACATGAGCCATGCACAACTAGTTATTGTACTTATCACTTCTATGAAGTATCATTAAATTCTGACCAGGGGTTTTGAAGATTTAGCGTCCACAAGATTTTACCATCTCGAGTACTTGTGACCTTGACCTTTGACCTAGAGACCCGAAACCTGGACCATGCACAACTAGGCATTGTACTTATCACTTGTGTGAAGTATCATGAAATTCTGACCAGGGGTTTTGGAGATTTAACGTCCACAAGATTTTACCATCCCGAGCCCGTGACCTTTGACCTAGAGACCCGAAACCTGGACCATGCACAACTAGGCATTGTACTTATCACTTCTGTGAAGTATCATGAAATTCTGACCAGGGGTTTTGGAGATTTAGCGTCCACAAGATTTTACTATCCCAAGCCCCTGTGACCTTGACCTTCGACCTAGAGACCCGAAACATGGACCATGCACAACTAAGCATTGTACTTATCACTTGTGTGAAGTATCATTAAATTCTGACCAGGGGTATTTGAGATCTAGTGTCCACAAGATTCCGTCTACAGACGGACGGAAAGACAAGCTGAATCCAGTATACCCCCCCTAACACTTTGTGTTCAGGGGGTATAATTAAAGATGCATACACTCAACCACTTTTCTAAGTATACACCTAAATTATGTGTCATATCAAAATCATTTTGAAAGATACGGTCATGAAAATTTGTCAACAAATTATTGGAATCATTCTCTCAACAATCGGTATGAAGTTGACGAGCATGAATGGTGATTTCATTGTCTAAGAGAGTTTACATCACCACACCCCTAAATGTGAAATTCACAAAACTGTAAATCATGGTATTTCTAAATTTCTTCTAAATTATCTAGAACAGTAAAGTTTTTGTTAAAAAACGGTTTCTGGTGCCTATTTCAATTATCCCGCTTTGATAAAAATATCCTCTCAACACTTAATTTATTGACGGAGTTGATCTATCTAACCTTATAAGAATTTCCTTTCCCGTGCATTTCTCTAGCATTCCTCGCCAATTTCATCAACTGGTTCATAACAGTGCTGTATTTTCTCCAAAGTGACGTTTTCACACCTCAATCTGACCATTAAAGATTCATGAGAAGTACCAAATACCAATTCTTGAAGACAATTACGTCCACGCCACAAATGAGTTGAAAAAACAAGATTACTTTTTATACCATACATCTGCCTAAGGACATCTTCTTAAAGGATTTGAATGATCAAACATTGCTGCTAATTTTATTTAGCGAATCATAACTGGTCGTCCGTGTTACACACAGATTGATGACAGACTGGTAATTTTAACGTTTTTGTGACTTTTTAATATTGGGGTTACTGTGTTTTCAGAGCTGCGGACCTATTAGTTTGGTACCTATCTTTATAACTCCGATGGAATTTTTAATGTTAATCTTTGATCTTATGACTTTGAAATAGTCATCAAAATATCTTGAAAATTGAATAAACTACAAGATTTCTTTTAGGTGTATACTTAGAAAAGTGGTCGAGTGTAGATAGAGTTCAGCAATGACAGCCGAGGAATTACCTTTTCCAAATGTAAATTATCAGTACCTGGATGTGCGAAGCCGAGAATTCTGTCAAGCATATAAACCGGGTATGCTAAAGTTGTTTTAGCTACAGTACACGCAAGGTGTTTTTTCCAAATGTCACCCAGTCACCGCGACAGAAATTCATTCTAGGTGACCAGTCACGGTGACGAGGTCACCCTAAAAAGATTTTTTGTACCAAACGACCAGGCGACCATTTACGATGCGCTGGATTGTCGTTGATTAACGGTGGCCGGTCGCGGTGAATGGTGACCAACTCCACTGAAATAAAGTATTTTACAATTATTTTATTATATTTATTGGTATACAAAATGTAGAATACATCAATTTCTGTAAATCTTTTTTTTTTTCATCTACGGTCTTATTATTAGCAAATCGTAGTATTGGTTAAATTGCCGAGTATTACTGCATAAAAAACATATTTTTAGATACATGTATAATTGTTTCAAAATGTTTTCTTTCCCTCATAAACTTAATATTTATCATTAGAGATTCAAAATATTAATTCATGTAAAAAATGTGCCGTAATTGGTCAATCTTTTTAATCCCAACTTGCCTTTTGTCAATCACGGTGGGTGTGAAAAAATCGCCTGTAATAAAGGTACATATTTAACTCCAAAAATTGTTTGCAAACCCAAGCTATTTGACATCAATTACTTCCGAAAGATAACTGTCAATGTTGAGTGACTACGCATATTTGTTCGGAGATTTGAGTATTTCTTGTCTTAAAGTCGACAGACAATGCAACAGTGCATAAATATTAAAATAATGTAATAATTATATTGTCCAATGTTCAGAATTTCTCAAATGCAAAAAAATGTCTAGATTTATATCAAAAAGATTTTTTGTACCCAAAAACAATTGGACAAATATTTGGTGTACCTAAGGTTCAGTTGTGAGACCTCTCTTTGTTGCGTATTATGCTTTCTTTTATATTTAATTTTATTATTTTGTAGATAACACAAACAACCGGAATATACGGAATGCACATTATTAATGACGAAATCTTGAATTTCAAAAAGTTGCTTGCAGCAGGAACGTAGAATCTGTATATACCAGTCATGTCCGTAACTTTTGTTTTGTCATTTACATTGCTTCTAATTGTTTAGTTTCAGCCAACGTCCATGCTTTCCCAGTTATTTTTTTTCATTTTGCCAAAAAAGTTATTTTTACTGCAAAGTGTTATATCAAAGAGCAAGGTGTTATGAGACAATATGCCTGCCATGGCCGGTTTCTTTGATCTTAGTGAGCACGTGGTATTAAAAGAAAGTTTGAGACATTGACAACAGATTGATTTTTGGATTATTAGATCATAAGTTTGGAATAGTTAAAGTAAGTTTGTTTTTTAGATTTATTGTGTTGCCGGGGTTGTTTTACTTGATCCTAAAGTATGTTAGTTTGTTGCCAGGCATCGTAATTAAAACGATTTGGCGCCGGAAAGTTTGAAAAACATAAAATTACCATTATTTTTCTATTTTTTATTGACAATTTAAAGTTAATCGTAAAAAAACATAACAATATTCAAGTTCGACCGAATGTGGACACCGTGTAACACCTTTATCAGTCACCGGATTTGGTGTGATGGTCACCGAGAATTCTGTCAGCGGTGACGGGTGACTCAGGGGGCTTTGGGTGACAAATTTGCGTGGTAATATAGATCGCGGTGATGGGTGACAATTGGAAAAAACACCTTGCATGTACTGTAGATTACAGGAAGCCAACTAATTGTGAGCAAAGGGCTGTGACCAAGCGGTTTTAGCTATATGATGGCCGCCCTTCTGTAATGACAGACATATATGTAATGTCAGTTTGTAAAATGGGTCGGTCTTGCAGTCGAAATATTGAGGATAAAATTTATGTTGATACAGAACATGGAAAGTTCTTATTCAAGTATTTACCTTCAACTACGACAATCTGCTTGTGTTTATCACGTTTTCGCTGGGAGCTGGTATCAGGCAAGTCAAATATGTCAATGTCTTCATCTAAAGAGTCTTTGTCATCTATTGTCACCTTTTTATCTTTCTTTGTAACAAAACTTTTGAAGGAAAAAGGATTGTCTCCGTCTCGATCATCTCCTCCTTCCGCCATTCTTCCGCTTTCAGGGAGAAGACGGTATACAGACTTTCAAATACATTTTTAAAATGTCATATTTTATTACTTTATTTGTGCGTATCGTCCAAAACTCAACTGAATTGTATTTTAAATGATACTGATTGCAATTTTGCGTTTATAGCACTGCAAATAGTTCAACTGAATTAATTTTATCATTTCCACACAACTAGTCCCTTTCACAACAAAAAAGCAATTAACCTAAAGATTTTCTCATAACCCAACGTATTAAAATACTGAAAAGACCATCACAGTTCTGCATTTAATACACAAGACAACTACAGAAGGATGGTGCGTGGTGACATGGAGATTGATTGGAGCTGTAACAACTGCAAAACTGAAGTAAACTAATAAATTTCTTCAGTTCAATTGAAGTGAAATTCATGTCATCTGTTTTCTATGTTTTTCAGATGGAAACCATATATGGCCCAAAATGTGCACCTACCTATCTACGGTATCAAGTGGTTTCACCCCCTAGTCACTTCACCTCCTAGTCATTTCACCCCTAGTCATTTCACCCCCTATTGTAATATACTGATTAAGTATGTGTGAAATGTTCTATTTTTATATTGATTGATATAATTGCCAAAGATGTTTTTCAGAGTAATCAAATATAACTATAGAATATTTAGCACATAATGTAATCAGTACATCACTATGAAGATATAAGATAGGATTAAAATAAATGTTTCGATTGTTCTAAAAATGTAAAATGATTTTGAAAACACATGTTGAAAATTTGCTGTTTCTGTGTTTTCTGAAAACAGTCAAAGCAGAAATAAATGTAAATCCATCACATTACAGTGTCTTACAACGGCTTCTCTGGTTTAGGCAGCACAATCTCCTCAATCACTGGCATAGAGGACGAACTGCAGGACGCATGTACAACCACAGGCGAGATTGCGGATCCATCCTTTGATATGCCTGACAGATAATTCCAGATTCACGATGTGTATATTATCTTTAAAGTACCTAGTGTGAAATTTTGAAATTACGTGAATATTTTCAAACCTTTCATAAATAGTATCAGCATACTAACTTACCTTTCTATTTGTAGATCTGTATGTGATGCTCCATTAGATGACACAGTTCCAGAAATCCGAGAAGTGCGGTACGAAGAGGTGGAGAAGGGTACCAAACGCGGTGGCAGGATGTTACTCAGCACAAGGATTTATTATATATACGATCCCTGTCAGCACAGATGGGTATAGTTACAACGTTAAGGCAAGTTATCAATAAAAATAGAAATAATGAAAATGATAATACTGAAGATAATAATAATAATAATAATAATTACAATATGTTCATGTTTATTTAACAAAACTCACACATAGTAATAAACTTATATGATTAACTACACTTTCCTTTCTACGTATACTCGTATACTACGTAAATATGATTATATATTTTCAGAGATCCAAGGACAACTTCATATACTGGGCGTGAAACGTCAGAAGTGCCATGTTCGGGTGTCCAGCGTGGGTGAAGCAGTACGGCAACTCCTTCGTCAGTAGTAGTCAAGGTCATCAGCATCCGGCAAACCCTAGTGTTAGGTCAAAGGTAAAAGTTGCGGCAAAGGTAAGATAAAATTCCTAATTACAAATCATTAAAAGCAACAAACGTTTTTTTCGCGTTTCAAAATTTTCAATACATTCCTTGTTGTATAAAATGTATTTTTTCTTTGCAGACGACTTTTTTTTCTAAAAAGATGCTAGAAGCTACTGATATTGAAGGTTATTTTTTATTCATAAAAATGCGTGTTATTGTGCAATTTTACCTGCTATGGTCGCTGTATATTATTCTAATTTTTATAAGAAAATGTTCTGACTTCTTATTCTTTTGTAGGTGAAGAGCTGGCAACCAACAACATCCACGTACCAGCGGCTAGACTAGTACAGCAAGCCATGACAGAACTTATCCCGACTGATGAACCTCACATTTCGTATATAGACAACCTCACCCGGGCAACAAATCTACACCGTCAGAGCATGTGACCAAGAGAACCAAAGGTTTACGGTAATTATAACACATTTTAAAAAAAGAACGTGTTCTATTTGAAATGTTGCATTTACATCTTTTTTTTTATATTATTTATTTATAAATAGTATTATTTCAGATTGCCATGGATTTTATCAAGGGTGACGGGTTTCTGCTGGACGGGTCCTTTCTGGAAGTGGGTTTTTCCGGATCCCTACCCATGTTGCAGGGAACCTTCTGAACAAATCTGATGGAAGTTGAATACAAATTGCAAACCATCAAATGTATTCAAAGAAAATCTTACGGAGGCCCCCGGGATTTTCCCCCCAAAAAAAAACAAAAAAAAAAAAAAAAAAGAATCTAAACATACATGTTACAGAAACTTAATCTGAGCAAGTTTGATGAAAGTTGAATGAAACTGTGACCTGTAGTGTTATCAAGGAAAATGAAACAGAGGTCAGGGTCGCCTTTGACCCACTGACCACAAAATCCACAGGGGTCATCTACATGTAACAGGGAACCTTTCAAGCAAGTTTGATAAAATGACCAACTTACTCCAAAATCGATAGGGATCATCTATCAACATACATGTTACAGAAACTTAATCTGAGCAAGTTTGACAAAATCTATTAGAAAGTTGGACAGTAAAAATGAATCTGCCCACTTTTGAAAACCTTGTTTAAAAAAAATTATTCCCTAAAAAAAAAAAAAAAAAAAAAAAAAAAAAAAAAAAAAAGTTATGTGACCTGTTAGAAATTCTTATCTGTAATGAGAAATTCAATAAGTATATCCCACATGTATATAGAGTAAACAGAGGGATTCGCCTTAATATCTGTTACAATGCTAATTATAGTATTTGCTAATACCAATCAATTATGGATATACCTTTACAAAATCCACAGGTAGTGTCATTTTTACATGTTGGTGATAGATGATGTTTTAAAGCAAGGGAACAGACTTCTCAAGCTCAAGATTTGTTGACCACTTTTTTACTTTCATTTGTAAACCTGTACCTTGAATGTATCCGTATTGTCAAAATAAACTGTGTTGAAACACTATGCAATTCCTGACGGAACAGCGATATGTGAGAGCTAAATAATTTCTAAATATGTTGCTATGGGCACCTTCTGCTATTGTATAAATACTTTTAGTTAGTTTAGTAAGATCTTCAGAGATAGGTGCGGCTAAAAGAAATCTGACAGGCTTATGATGATACGTTGCAACAACCGTCACATAGACATTGATAGTAGGATTTATTGGTGCCTGTTTTCCCAATTTTCTAATAGTTATGCATATATTTCTTTAATGATATTTTTCTGGGTTTTTTGGTTTTTGTCTACTCACCATATGCATTCAATTTATTCTCCATAAATTTGAATAACATACATGTTTTTATTTGCCTATCATTTCTACATTTAGACAGTTTTTATACCATACACATTTCTTTCCCAAAAAAGGTACTTGTGAGCAAGTTTATAATAGTATGAGTCCACAAAAAAAATAATCCATTTCCCACCCACTTCTTCCCCTCTCCCCCCCCCCCCCCCCCCCCCCCCCCCCCCATACTCAACCCATCCCTGGATGAAAGTTGAAAGAAAACTGTGACCCATAGAGTGGAATCAATGAAAATCTGACAGAGGTCACAGTGACCTTGACATTGGACCCATTGACCCCAACATCGATAGGGATCATCTACATGTTGAAAGGAACCTTCTGAGCAAGTTTGATGAAAGTTGAATGAAGACCTGTAGAGTGTTATCAGGGTATTGCTATTGGAGGTCAGTGACATTGACCTTTGACCCACTGACCCCAAAAACAATAGGGAAAATCTACAAGTTGCAGGGATCCTTCTCAGCAAGTTTCATCACAGTCAAGGAAATTGTGACCTGTAGAGCATCATCAAGGAAAAACTTTACCGACAGATGGATGACAAACCACCATGGCATAAGCTCTCCTTGGACTTCACCCAGTAGAGCTAGAAATACAAGATGTACAAATGTTTAGTACTACTTTTCTCATCAAGAGCAACATGTCGGAGAAAGAATGTATTAAAACAGAACTACACCTCTGTTCTGTCCAACTTATTTAAGCCAAATTTCAACAGTTATGAAGAGTCTGTATTGTCACATGACTGTGGAAATGATGCCTTCAAAGTTTGAGGACATTAGTCCCATGTGTTCCATAATTTGACAGGTTTTTTTTTGTTCTAAAGGTCTTCATGACCTTAACATTTGCTACCAACAAAATTTTAGAACACTATGCCAATGCATTATCTAGATATTTCTTTTTGTTGAAGGTCACTGTGACCATGACTATTGGCCTTGTGTTTTCAGAGAAATGTTTTAGTTTCTTCTATAGGAAACATCGTTAAATAAAGTGATACTCAGGGCGGAGTCAATTTTACCAGGGGGTTATGAATTGAACAATCTTGGTAGAGGTCCACCAGGCAATGCTACACACCAAACACCTAAGCATCGTTGCCTTATTGTTTTGGAGAGATTTGTTTTATCTTTAGCTTTGATGGCCATGTTGTTCAATCAACAAGAACCGTTTGAACAAATTTTATTGAGGTCCATGCCAGTATTCTTCTAGCCAAGTTTAACAAAATTCTATCAAATGATTTATGAGAAAGTCATTTGAAGCAACTGTGGAAAATGTACAACCGACAAGACATTCAACGATCCTAAAAGCTCACCATAACTTCTTTGTGTTTAGGTTAGCTAATCAATAGGTCAATTCTGGCCAGTTTTGATCCTATGGGCAAGGATAGAACATTTAGGGAGAGGCCAACTAGACGTTGCTACCAAATAAATATGGTCCTAAACCTTGCAATAATGGAGATGTTAAAAAAAAATCATAAATAAGTCTACGTAAAATAATTACCCCAGGGATGTCCAAGAGCATAACCTGGAGTTTGGAGAAGATTTTTTGCTATTTGTTGACATAGCAACCAGAGTTTTGAGTGGAATGGAATTTTGAACATCTTTAGTAGAGCTTCATGCACAGAACATTCCCACCTAGATACATCAACACTGGCCATTTGGTTTCAGAGACGTTGTTTGAAGAAATTGGTGGATGGACAGACGAGATACAATAAGCTATCCTAATAGCCCACACTGGCACAGGTGAGCTAAAAGCAAATTAATTTAAGCTCTTAATCTCATAGGGTGTTAGGCATGTTTGTATTTAGAATTTATTTTATGTTTTAATATTCTATTGATTCAAAGACTGAGCATGAGAACAAAACAAGAGCTGTCAGTTTGTCTTTTCTCTGTGCTTGCCAATAAAACAAAAATTTATCATTATCGGACACTTAAGCTTCACCACAAAACATAATTATATTCCAAGATGACTTGGCTACTATGTGTCACCCCTAAACTTTACTTTAGGTTTTCCAATAAATTGACCTGGTGATGTTGTTTTAGGCCCTAAGATAGGTAACACTAAAAATTTTCAATTAAAACAGTCATATGGAAGTCAATGTAAAACATGCTTTTCAAATTCAACAATGATTTGGTACATATGTGGCTCCCAAAATGTTCTTCGAGTTTTATTATGATTTGACTAGGTGAACTAGTTTTGAAGCAACATGACCAAAATTTATTAAAGACAATCAAAATATTCTATTTTCACAATTACTTAGAGTAAATGGTGGCCTCTAAAGTGTTAACAACATAAACAACTGATTTCACCTGGTGACCTACTGCTCGACCCAAGGTGAACCAGTTTCTATTATGACATAGAGTTCATCAAAAAACATTCTGACCAATTTGCGTGATAATTGGGTAGGACTCGTGGCCTAGAGTTCATAAAATCATACATTCTGACCAATTTCATGATCACTTAACGCTATGGTGCATTCACCAGCTTTTTCAAAATAATTTGACATGGCATCCAAGTTTTACATTCAAAGAGTTCATCAATACAAACATTCTGAACAATTTGCATGATAACTGGGTACAGCTTGTGGCCTCTAGAGTGTTCACAACATAAATCAGTCAAATTTAAGTTGTTTTATTGTTTGTATTTTCTGTAAATTAACATTAACTTTTTGCTTTCAATCTTTGTTCTGTCAGTTTTTCCTTGTGGTGTTCAAATGCTCTCTTCTTTTGTGCACAGTAGTTTTTTACCTCATCCATCTCCCTTAAACTTCTCATCACTCTCTCCTTAAATATTGGAAAGTAAAAAATACATAATACATGTACATTCCAATTGACTACATACCTGTTCATACCATATGACAACTGAAACTGTCATATATCATGAATATCATGAGATCATGACATGTAAAAATTTTTGTTTAAACAAAATTATGAAATCAATAGCATAGTACTTAACTAAAAACACTACAGAATAGCACACTGTTAATGACTCTAAATGGCCCTTTCCATCTTATCATTTATAGGTTATACTAATTTATTTTAGCTTGTGAAGAAAGCTTGTAGCTTATCTAATCACTCTCCAGTCTGCTTCCTGGAAAAACCAGTACTGGTGTCATATGAGGAGGTACGGTCGTGACCCCAGTGGGGTGGGGTCTCAAACCCGCAACTTCCAGGATGAATGGCAGACACCTTAACCTCTACACCACTACTCCCTTCCTCTCTCTTATCTTATCCTTTGAGCAGCACAGTTTAAAGTGATGTTTGGTGAAAATTTACTGAATTGCAAACAGCGCAGATCATGAACACACTGCATGGATGTACAGGCTGATCTTCACTGGTCACACAGGCAATTGTCTTATTTAAGGTTGACTTCCTGCAACACAACAGAGATAATTCTGCTGTAACAAAAATACTTCCTCACAAGTAGTTATACTCACAGCCTGATCTTTTCGTTCTATTTTCTCTTTCATTTGTTCTGGTGTTAGTGGTGTAGGTCTACCATCTATAATCAAAACAAAGAAATGCATTTTCCTTTAATAAAATTTTGAAGAAAATTATGTTTTGACCAGGAAATTATCTAGTGTACAGACCTACCTACAGGTAGACCAACAGTAGCAAAACATTGAACAAAACACCCATGGTTTTAAATAAGTTCCAGTACCTCGGGACTGAGACCATTGTCAAACAGGATTGAACTAAAAAGATCTGTAGTGTAGATACGTAACTAACAGCTGGCCAGTCCAGTCAACTCCATGACCAAGAAATGGTAAACTCCCACTGATTGGGTGCAAACAGTTTAATTTATCAAACAAGATGGGCCATGATGGCCCTATATTGCTCACCCGAGTACAAGCACACTTGCCTAGTGGGTGTGGTCAATTTTGTACGCAGAGGCATGATTTGAACAAAGTAGGTGAAATACCACTGGACAATGTTACATACCAAATATCTAAGCTCTAGGCCATGTAGTTTAGAAAAGCAGATTTTTAAACTTTTTCCTATACCAAACGATCCCCTGGGCAGGGTAAATTTTGACCCTGGGGGCATGATTTGAACACACTTTAAGGAGGTCCACCAAATACTGTTACACATTAAATATCTAGGCTCTAAACCTTGTGGTTTTGGAGAAGATTTTTAAAGGTTTTCCTATATACTGTATGCTGGTCAAAAATTTCGCGAATTGAAAACTTCTGACATATTGCTGGCAGAAACATTCGCGAATCCCAAAAAATGAATATATGTCATATTTACATGTTGTGAAAATCGCATTAGTGTTGTCATGGAGCTGATTGATAACTGGGCCTGTTTGTAATAGGTTTTAACAGTACAAAGATTTGGTCAAATAATGTAAGCTGTAATCATGCAGTAATTATAAGATGATTATTTTATTGTATGCTGAACACCTTGTACAAGCAAGCTTTAATTGGGAAGGTAAGTAACAGTTACTGACAAAAATAAAACACAAAATTGTTTTATTCATTTGTGTTGAAAATTTCCGACACAACATCATGTTTACGTGGTTGAAAGGAAACAGTTTGAATAATAAGGAAAATAAAATATCTATTCATCAGTGGTTTAGACATTCAGCCGGTAATTAGTTGTTTACATACACCTTGCATGTTTTGATCAATATTTTGCATACATACTTTGCATTTATTCACAACAATTATACAGGTTTGTTTACACAATATAAGTAATAAATGGGTTTATTGAATTTACTTGTCTCTTAAAGTTTTTAAACAGTCATGTTCCTATGCGATGCTATAAGGTGATGAGGTAAAAAAAAAAATACACCTGATAGCGTGGATATTTACGCTGGTGGATATATTCGCGAATTTTGCCAACATTTTCACGTCGCGAACTTAACCACTTATACAGTACGTCTCTGCAAAACAAGTGACCCCTGGGCGGTGCCAATATTGACCCCAGGGGAATAATTTGAACAAACTTTGAAGAGGTCTACTAGGCAATGCTACATATCTAAGCTCGAGGCCTCATGGTTTCAGAGAAGATTTTTGAAGTTTTTCCTATTTTTCCCATAGCAACCAGAGTTCTGCATGGAACGGAATTCTATGAACAATGTTGGTAGAGCTTCAGGTAAGGAACATCACTGCCAAGTTTCATCAACACTGGCTGAGTGGTTTCAGAGAAAATGTTGTTTGAAGCAAAATGTTGACAGACGATGGACAACAGACAATCATCCATCCTAAAAGCTCATCCTGGCAAAACCAGGTAAGCTAACAAAACTCTTGCTTGACATAAAGCAGATTTTTACCTAAATATGTGTAGTCTGGTCTGTCAAATATTGGACCATATCTTTCTCCAGTTACACTTGCACCTCTCCTGAAAAATTAACAATATGAACAGAATGTAGACTGCAACCACAGGCTTAAATTACATTTAACACTACCTAGGTATTCCACAGCCAATTTAGGAGCTGGTGTTATTTTTTTGGTTTGGTACTGGAATTGCAAAATACTTGTCTGCACTTGAGGTTAAAATCAGTAATTTCAGAATGATTCCGATTTCTAGCTACAGTAGATGATTCTGCATGATGTTTAATGAAATCACCATGAACAAACCTCCATGAACCAACCTCCTTTTACCCTCTGTCCTTTTAAATAAAATTGTATGTATAAATGAAACAGAGGGCTAAGATGGCCCTTACCCTATCGCTCACCTGACTACCATTGGCTATAATACAAGGGGTCATGATTTCAGGTCCACCACACAATGCTAAGTAACACTTAAAATATCTAAGCTCTGCCTGCCGACCTTGTGGTTTCTCTAAGTTTTCCCTTTATATGCCTAGGTAATATCAAGTGACCTCCCCCCTACTGGGAAGGGTTAATTTTGACCTGGGGGTCATGATTTGAACAATCTTGGTAGAGGTCCACCAGGCATTCATACATGCCAGGGGGTCACGATTTGAACAATCTTGGTAGAGGTCCACCAGGCATTCATACATGCCAAATATCTAATCTCTAGGCCTTGCTGTTTCAGAGAATAAGATTTTTAACGATTTTCCTATAATATGAGCCTATGTGCAATCAAGTGACCCCCTGGGCAGGGTCAATTTTAACCCAGGATTCATAATTTGAACAATCTTGGTAGAGGTCCACTAGGCAATACTACATGCCAAATATCTAAGCTCTAGGCCTTGTGGTTTCAGAGTACAAGATTTTAAAAGTTTTTCCTGTACAAGCCTACGTAAAAACCAAGTAACCCCCTGGGCAGAGTCATTTTGATCCGGGGGTCATAATTTAAACAATCTTGGTTGAGGTGCACTAGAAAATGCTACATGCCAAATATCTAAGCTCTAGGGCTTGTGACTGCAATGAGATATAACTAGAACTATCACTGAAGGTGATGAATACCCCCAGAACATCCCCACTGACAGTTTTTAAAATTCATGTAATATTTGATGCTTTGATTATTGGACCTGCACATCTTAAGGCTCCTGTGAAGTATAATTAAATTTTGACCAGCGGGTTTCGAGATTAAAAGCGCACAAGATTTTACTATCTCAAGCCCCTGTGACCTTTGATCTAGTGACCCAAAACACTGACCATGCACAACTAGGCATGGTGCTTATCACTTCTATGAAGTATCATTAAATTCTGACCAAGGGTTTTGGAGATTTAGCATCCAAAAGATTTTACTATCCCGAGCCCCTGTGACCTTGACCTTTGACCTAGAGAACCAAATCCTGGACCATGCACAACTAGGCATTGTACTTATCACTTGTGTGAAGTGTCATTAAATTTGGACCTGGGATTTTGAAGATTTAGCGTACACAAGATTTTACTATCTCAAGCCCCTGTGACCTTGACCTTTGACCCGAAACCTGGACCATGCACAACTAGGCATTGTACTTATCACTTCTGTGAAGTATTATCAAATTCTGACCAGGGATTTTGGAGATTTAACATCCACAAGATTTTACTATCCCGAGCCCCTGTGGCCTTGACCTTTGACCTAGAGACCCGAAACATGGACCATGCACAACTAGGCATTGTACTTATCACTTGTGTGAAGTATCATTAAATTCTGACCAGGCTTATTGGGGATCTAGTGTCCACAAGATTCTGTCTACAGACAGACAGACAGACAAGCTGAATCCAGTATACCCCCCTAACACTTTGTGTTCGGGGGGTATAAAAAAGAGAGCAAATCTGAGCTTACAACTTGGCTAGTCAAGTAAATATCAAATTGGAAATGCTAGTGAAATTCAAACAAGAGGGCAATGCTCACCAGAGTACTGTACTACCAGTACTCTTACCCAAGGAAGTCACCAGTTGCTAGGGGAAGTCACTGGATGCTACGGAAGTCACTTGTTGCTATGGGAACTCAAGTGGTTGCTAAGAAAAACACTCATTGCTAAGGAAGTCTGTGGTTGCTTGGTTAGTCAGTGGTTGCTACAATAACTCATTGGAAGCTAGCTTTCTCCTATAACTCTATATAAAGACAAGAGACCCTTTACAGGCGTAGTCAGTCTTGACCAAAGGGGCATGATTTGAACATACTTAATACATGACCACTAGACAATGTTACACACCAAATATCTAAGCTCTAGGCTTTGTGGTTTTGGAGAAGATGATTTTTAAAGTTTTTCTTATATTAAGTGAACCCCCGGGCAGGGTCAATTTAGATCCTCTGTCCTGATTTGACCACACTTTTAAGAATGCTACTAGACACCATTACACAGTAAAAATTTAGATTTTGTGGTTTTGGAGAGAGGATTTTTGAGGGTTTTCCGACATATGTCTATGTAAAACAAGTGACCTCCTGGGCGGGGCCAATATTGACCCCCTGGGTGGGGCCAAAATTGACCCTGGGGGCATGATTTGAACAATTTTTTCAGGATGTCCACTACAGTGATAATGTTACACACTTGATATCTAAGCTCTAGACGTTGCCATTTTGGAGAAGAAGGCTTTTAAAGGTTTTTCTATATATGTCCATGTAAAACAAGTGTCCCCCGAAGCCGGACCAATATAGACCCCAGGGTCATTATTTGAACACACTTAGTAGTGGTCCACTAGACAATTCTATATGCTAAATATGTTAGGTCTAGGCCTTGTGATTTTGGAGAAGAAGATTTTTAAAGTTTTTCCTATAGAAACCGAAAATCAAGTGACCACAGGGGCGGAGCAAATTTTAACCTAGGGGTCATGATTTGAACAATTTGGGTAGAGGCCCCCTAAGCAAAGGTACATGCTAAATATTTAAGCTTTAGAATAATTTAAAAGTTTTTCCTTGAGGCCTAGAGGTTTTTTTTAATTTCCTTTAGAAATCCTTGTGAAATGAAGTGATCCAGGCAGGATCAATTTTGAACTAGGGGTCATGATATGAACAATCTTAGTAGAGGCCCCATAGGCAATGCTACATACTAAATATCTAAGCACTAGGCATTGTCACTTCAGGGAAGAAATTTTTTGAAAGCTTTTATTCTATTTGTTGCCATAGCAACCAGAGTTCTGCATGGAATGGAATTCTTTGACTGACAATCATCTATCCTAAAAGCTCACCCTGCCACAAAGTGCCAGATGAGCTAAAAACCACAAAACATTTATTTGAAAACTTTTTTGTAGTATCACATTTGACAACCCTAACCATTTTTTTCTACAGGGTAATTGTATCTCAGAAATCTACTATCATGGATGGAAGAAAACAGTCATCCAAAACTGTAAAAAAAACATGAGTGATATTCCTCAAAACACTGATTAAGCCATATAAGAAATTATATTCGAGCTAGAAACCTAAGCTCTGTAAAGCCCCTTATGTAATTCTGACAGAAGTTTGTTGCAAAAGGTGACATAACAGTTGTTTAAAGCATAACACTGTGCTCAATCACAGCAACAGGTTTAATACTGATTTTACTGGTAATACCAGAATGCTGGTAATTTCTTACCAGAGCTTTTTTGTCACAAAAAGCTAAAAATTGACATTAAATGTATGTATAAATAAAGGTTCTTTTAAAAAATCCTGTATCAAAAACTAACAGGAGCCTGTGGGTTGCTCCATAAAAGTGAAATGGTGGCACTCTTGGTTGGTATTTGCTCTGTTTTCTTTTTTTTGTCTGTAGTGGAACAGTTGTGCTGATGTTTCTATGAGAGATGGTTACTAAAGATGCTAGGGAACGTAGATGTCCAAGACCCACAGAGCTCACTGTTCTTGCCGACAAAACTTTAAAACATTCTGCAAGTACAAAATTCATGACACATTTCAATGAACCAGTCAAAGAGAATAATATAGAATATAACTCAAAATAAAATGTATTGTACCAGTATTGTATAGAAGTGATCGTGTTTGCAAACAAAAACCTGTATTACTTAATATTTTCTACTGATGAGAGATAAATGCGGTGGGCAGTGGTCAGTTGCCCGTGTTTTTGTATTGTTTGGGGTGTTTTTTTAAAGTGACATTATACGCATATTACTGCACAAAGTGTATTTTTGGTGACAGTTTTATAAAAGCAATTTTTGGTTGCTGTGCATTTAAATGTGTTAAATTAATGATTATGCCGCATTAGTATTTGAAGTTGGTGCTTTAGATATAAAAAAATCGGACTGATAAAATGATAGTTGAATGTGTCGTTGTTGATGTTGGTAGAGATTTCGGCAGTGGAAGGGAAGCAACTCCTGTATGCAGTTGTTCTTTTCTTAAATTGACTCTCCCAGTCAAATAAGAAAATCAGTATTTTGAAAGTTATTTTTTCATGCTGGTAGCGGGAAGAGTTTGGTGTATTGGGTTAAAAGTTATTATTTCCTCTACACTTTTGTACACACACCATTTTCAGCTGGATTTTTACTTGAAAAAAATGCGCATAATGTCACTTTAATGGCCACCGTAACTTTTTAAAAACAAAAGACATTTTAAAATGTTTTATATTACTGGAAAGCTAATACAATATACACTTTATTCATTATTTTAAATTTTCATTAAGATTTGAAATGAAAAACTTTCATAAAGGCAGTGGCTAGAGTTACAGTACCGTTACTCTAACCTCTGAGTCTAAGAGTTACAGAAGTTTGGTGTCTCTTGAAAATCCTATATTGCTTTAATATAATTTTATGTGTGTTAATGTGTTGTAAACTTAAAATACTTTACCGCTACTCACAAATTAACTTATCTGTCGTAGATGCGGTAGTTTCACAGGCGCCATTTTGGCTTTACTTAATAAATTGCTAATATCGGAACTATCATTGTCGTCTTAATACTGTATGCTTACACATAGTTACATGTTCTGTTTCCAAACAAAGATATTAAAAACAAGAGCTGTCAGAAGGACAGCGCGCTCGACTTTTTTAGTGCTTGCCAGTAAAACAAAACTTTGACAGTTAAGGGCACACAAGACTTTAACTAGGAAGTACAAATCAAGAAACATTTTAACAGAGTTATCTTCTCTTGCTTACAGATAGTTCTCATGATGGTACATAAGTACTCAAACTTTCAAAGTAATATCTCAAATGGTTAAGTTAACAAGTGGACAAGAATGAAATTTTAACTGAGTTTCTACGTCAAAAAGGGCCATAATTCAATAAAATCCTTGACAGAATTACCTTCTCCTGTCCATGTTTGGGGATTCTGATGGTAAACAAGAATTCCAACTTTCAAATTAATATCTCAAACAGTTTGGTCAAAAAGTGGGCTTGTACGAAAAACTTAACTAAGATTCTAAGTCGATAAAGGGCCTTAATTTTTTAAACAAATCCCTCACAGAGTTACCTTCTCTTACCTGCAGATGTGGGTAATGATGTGAACAAGCATTCAAAGTTTCAAAGCAATATCTCAAAGGGTTAAGGCAGTAAGTGGATTTTACCCATTTTCAATGTATTTTCTAAGTAAAAAAGGGCCATACTTCTGTCAAAAACCTTGACAGAGTTATGTACTCTTGTTTGTAGATGAAGGTAACTGATGGTAAACAAGTATGGTAAGTTTCAAAGCCATACCTCTAATAGTTTGAAATAAAGTGGGATGGTACGAAAAACTTAACCAAAGTGTGACACCAATGCCAACGTGAGCAGGATAGCTGCCCTTTTCTTCGAAAAGTCAAGCTAACAATTGTAGAATAAAGAATATTAGATATTAGAATTCTAAGAGAACAGAAAGTGAAAACTAAAAATGAAATTAAGATTTAAATTTAATAGCTGTGCTTTCGATCAAATTACAATAAAAATCTATTTGGGCCACGATCTGAGTGCAGGTCTTTGCAGTATTAAATGGGACTGTCTTAAATTATTCATTTCTTTTTTATCGAATTTTGACTTGTCTGACTGACAACTTGGGCAGAAAAACCCACTCGTACGCCAGCAAAATACCTGTGTCAGACAAGTCGGACATAGAAATTCCTCACCCCTGAATATGAATTCAAAAGATGGTTGAAATTCCAAACAACTTTGAGATATACGCAAACAACCTATAATTGGTACCTGTCGATAATAGGTAACCTGGGGCCACATGCTGTATGAAGTTATTTCAAATTCAATGCCTTGAACAAGTTTTTAAATTTTGCTCCGGACAAGGAAAATTAAAAACAGCAATTACTCTGTAGAAATCTAAGTGGTGGAAACAAGATTCCCCTATAATGGGAATGACGACGCCTGACAAATAATAGCTTATAGGCCTCTTGTTTTGACACCCTTCATCGCGAAATTATATGACAATTTTGCGTTTACTTACAAATTTTGCTTCTTGGCAAATTTATTAGGAGGAAAACATACGGCAAACATACCTATACAGGGTTTACATGAATGTACTGATGAAAAAGCCTGATTCATTGTTCTAATGTATTATTATATTGTTTTTATATTTTTTTACAGTTAACCTTTAGGTAAGACTCCACTAAATCGGTGGGACTATAGGTATATATATGCCAAATATATTTATTTTGCGGTAACTATGGAAGGCCCGCGTGCAATGCTTTTTGCTAAATGCGTAATGCTTTTTGCTTAATGCGCATGCTTATTGCAAAAGGCGACATGCTTTTTGCTTTTTGCTTAATGCTTCACACGATACTATTTATTGTAACATTTTGTGAAATGCGAAATGCATTTTGTTAAATGGGACATGCTTCTTGCCAGGTATTTGATATATGCTTTATGCTTTTTGCGAACTATGATATGCTTCCTGCCAAATCTTTGCTAAATGCTTTATGCTAAATGCGACATGCTACACTCTAAAATATATAGATTTTCAGACTGCCATATACAGATGCCTGAACATTTATATCTTTTGACCAAATTATAGTCAATTATTAAATCTTGAAAGTTATTTATATTCATTTCTTCTTATATGTATATTACTATTATTCATTATTTATGTTATTTATTCTTCTTGTATGGTCAGGGTTAGGGTAAGCAAAAAACATATTGCATTTAAAAGCAATTTGCGAAATCTATTTCGAAAAGATTTGGCAAAGACCATATCCCATTAAGGAAAATGCATTTCGTGCTTATCAAAAAGCATTTTGCATTTCACAAAATGTTACTATAAACAGAATCGCGTGAATCGTTAAGCAAAAAGCATTTCACAATGGGCAAGTCGCATTTCGCAAAAAGCATATGGCATTTCGCAAAAAGCATATCACATTAAGCAAAAAGCATATTGAATTTAACAAAATGTTACTATAAATAGTACTGTATTTCGCAGAGCATAAAGCATTTCGCAATAAGCATATCGCAATGAGCATGTCACATTTAGCAAATTGCAATCAGCATTTCGCATTTAGCAAAAAGCATGCATCCAGGCCTTCCCATCCAGGCCTGGATGCATGCTTTTTGCTAAATGCGAAATGCTTATTGCTAAATGCGA
The DNA here is from genome assembly GCA_022818135.1 of Saxidomus purpurata. Taxonomy (NCBI): domain Eukaryota; kingdom Metazoa; phylum Mollusca; class Bivalvia; order Venerida; family Veneridae; genus Saxidomus; species Saxidomus purpurata. Next base: position 34,051,989 of record JAFMSR010000012.1, on the reverse strand, counting down.
TATGCTATTTGCGATATGCTTTTTGCTAAATGCGAAATGCGATATGCTTTTTGCTAAATGCGATATGCTCACTGGGAAATGTTCTTTTTTTTTTTAATAAAAAAAAATGTTTTGCTAAATGTGACATGCTCATTGCGAAATGCTTTATACTTTTGCGTTATCTAAAAAATACAGTACTATTTAAAGTAACATTTTGTAAAATTCTATATGCGTTTTGCTTAATTCGATATGCTTTTTGCGAATTGCAACATGCCCATTGCGAAATGCGTTTTGCTTAATGATTCACGCGATACTATTTATAGTAACATTTGGTGAAATGCAAAATGTTTTTTGCTAAATACGAAATGCATTTTGCTTAATGCCAAATCTTTTCGAAATTGATTTCACAAAATGCTTCTTAAATGCAGTATGCTTTTTGCTAACCCTAACCCTAACCATACAAGAAGAATGAATAAATTATAAATAATAAATAATAACAATATACATATAAGAAGAAATGAATATGAATAACTTTCAAGATTTAATAATATATAAACGGCAAATGATGTTTTACAACAAAAATATAACATTTATAACTAACCAACAAAGAGAGTTTTGTATTTGATATTAATATGTAAATTTCCATCTTCCCCATAAGAAGACATTATATATCTAAGCAGGGATCATAATACAATAAATCCTGATCTAAGATATCAATTTTTTCACAACTCAAAAAAAAAAGAGCTGTCACTAAATGTGATTAATACCCCCGAAAGACTGCTTTATAAACTGAGGAAGTTTGTAGTAACAGAATACCTTGCAAACAAATTAAAAAGAGATATTGTTCTTGGCAATAACTCTGTAATTTGTCAAGATTGAGTTACGGTTTCTGTGCACTGCACTCTGCCTCTCATTGTGCTTGACCATTGTATGAAGTTGTAGTGAATTCCAACCAACAGTTTTCAAGTTATGCTCCAGACAAGTAAAAGTAACAAAGGGCAATAACTCTGAAATGAGTCAAGAAAGAGTTATGGTTCTTTTGCACTGCACTTCCTCTCATTGTGCTTGACCATTGTATGAAGTTGTTTTGAATTCCAACCAGTACTTTTCAAGTTATGCTCCGGACAAGGAAAAGTAACAAAGATCAATCACTCTGTAAATACTCAAGATAGAGTTATGGTTCTTGTATACTGCACTTCCTCTCATTGTGCTTGATCATTGTATGAAATTGTTTTGAATTCCAACCAGTAGTTTTCAAGTTATGCTCCAGACAAGGAAAAGTAACAAAGGACAATAACTCTGTAATAAGTCAAGATGGAGTTATGGTTCTTGTGCATTGCACTCCCTCTCAGTGTGCTTGACCATTGTACGAAGTTGTATTGAATTCCCACCAGTAGTTTTCAAGTTATGCTCCGGACAAGGAAAACTAACAAAGGGCAATAACTCTGTAATTAGTCAAGATGGAGTTATAGTTCTTGTGCACTGCACTTCCTCTCAATGTGCTTGACCATTGTATGAAGTTGTATTGAATTCCAACTATTAGTTTTCAAGTTATGCTCTGGACAAGGAAAATGCAACAGACCGACCGACCATATATACCCCCCTAAACTTCGTTTCGGGGGTATAATAACTATGTAAAGGGCTTCAGAGTGAATTTTGAAAAAAAAACACAAAAAAACAAGAGCCATGTTACACATGGTTAATCCCCCCACCGGGAAGAAGTTACCTGAAGGTTGTACTTTCGTACATTTTACTTGGTGAGAGGAAATCCTTAAAAAGCTGTATAGTTATGGTCATGCTGAGTACAGTTTTCAAGTAAGTGGAAAAAGAATAAGGCAATGAAGAGAAGGTTTGCAAAATTATATTAATGTTCATTATCAGTATAGGTATGATATTTTTCTATTTGACTAAAAGTAGGCAAGGTAGAGTTATTGTTCTTGCACACTGCACTTCCTACCAATGTGCTATGTCAGTGTATTAAGTTTGAAGAAAATCCCTCAAGTACTTTGGGAGTTATGCTCCGGAAATTTTTTATCAAGTAAATCTGATAAAGGGGAATAACTCTAAAAGTAGGGAACTTGCACACTGCACTTCCTTCCAATGTGCTATGTCAGTGTATTAAGTTTGAAGTAAATCCCTCAAGTACTTTTGGAGTTATGCTTCGGACAAGTAAATCTGATAAAGGGGAATAACTCTAAAAGTAGACAAGGTAGAGTTATTGCTCTTGCACAATGCACTTCCTACCAATGTGCTATGTCAGTGTATTAAGTTTGAAGAAAATCCCTCAAGTACTTCTGGAGTTATGCTCTAGACAAAACTTTTAAAGTAAATCTGATAAAGGGGAATAACTCTTAAAGTAGGCAAGGTAGAGTTATTGTTCTTGCACACTGCACTTCCTACCAATGTGCTGTCAGTGTATTAAGTTTGAAGAAAATCGCTGAAGTACTTTTGGAGTTATGCTCCGGAAATTTTTTTCTCAAGTAAATCTGATAAAGGGGAATAACTCTAAAAGTAGGCAAGGTAGAGTTATTGTTCTTGCACACTGCACTTCCTACCAATGTGCTATGTCAGTGTATTAAGTTTGAAGTAAATCCCTCAAGTACTTTTGGAGTTATGCTTCGGACAAGTAAATCTGATAAAGGGGAATAACTCTAAAAGTAGGGAAGGTAGAGTTATTGTTCTTGCATACTGCACTTCCTACCAATGTGTTATGTCAGTGTATTAAGTTTGAAGTAAATCCCTCAAGCACTTTTGGAGTTATGCCTCGGACAAGTAAATCTGATAAAGGGGAATAACTCTTAAAGTAGGCAAGGTAGAGTTATTGTTCTTGCACACTGCACTTCCTACCAATGTGCTATGTCAGTGTATTAAGTTTGAAGTAAATCCCTCAAGCACTTTTGGAGTTATGCTCTGGACAAAACTTTTAAAGTAAATCATATAAAGGGGAATAACTCTAAAAGTAGGCAAGGTAGAGTTATTGTTCTTGCACACTGCACTTCCTACCAATGTGCTATGTCAGTGTATGAAGTTTGAAGAAAATCGCTCAAGTACTTTTGGAGTTATGCTCCGGACAAAATTGGGACAGACGCACGGACGGACATACTCACATTTTGATACTTATGTGGCTAGCCTTTTGTTCTCCCCATTGTTCTTTTTAGCCACTTAACAGAAAATAGCCACATAACAGCATTACGGAATGAATGACATCAAAGTAAATGTACTGTTACCTATTGTCTGTATAGCCACCTAAGTACCAGAATGTGAGCACGGACGGATGGACGGATGGACAGAGACCATTTCTAATATCCCCTTCGCCTTTGGCGGGGGGATAAATAATTGAGAAGTTTGTTAACATTTATACTTAAATTAATTTGAAAAGGTATAAAATTTATGAAAATTGAAAGACTAATTTGTAAAATTATTCCAATTTCGTGTGAATTCATTGTTCAATTCAGAGTAGCCGGTCAAATTGTATATCGTTTTACTTCCCCCTCTCGCATTCATTTAAAAGGTGTTGATTAGCGCTAAGCAAGTGTTAAATCAAAATATATTGCTAGCGTATAATCAACCGGATTAATTGTGTGTATAACTGACACCTGTAACTGTTTTGTATAATTAAACGGGATTAGGGGATCATTTTACTTCTTTCAAATGGCGTAAACCAAGGTCTTTCAAATTAATTACTACAGTATTTAAATGACCTTGCGTAAACCAAATTTCATAGAAATAAAAAATGCCTATTATCATGATATATAGTTACGGTATTCCTTGTCAGTCCAGCTCAAAAATAAAGTAATGCCTTTATAGTGTTTAGATTTAAATACATGTGTTCTACTTCTTGGATTTGATACAGTGTCTCATTCTCCACACGAAACTAACAAAGGCATCATACAGTCGACAATAGAGTTCTTGTTTAAAATCAAACGCATTTTGTATTAAAACATTCAATGCTTTTAAATATCTACAGGCAAGCATATTTTGCTTTGCCAAAGTAGAGGTCCACTAGACAATACCATGTGCTAAATATTTAAGCCTAAGTCTAGGCCTTGTGGTTTCAGAGAAGAAGATTTTTTAAGTTTTTCCTTATCGTTGCCATAGCAACCAGAGTTCTGCATTGAATGGAATTCTTTGAACAACTTTGATAGAGCTTCATGCAAGGAACATCCCTGCAAAGTTTCAACAACATTGGCCCAATGGTTTCAGAGGAGATGTCATTTGATGGAAATGGTGGACGGACGTCACGACAGACCCTGGACAGAGAGGGATTCTTATAGCTCACTCTGGCACTTTGGCCAGGTGAGCTAATACAAGAAATAAGAGTCAAGTATAGTCATTTTTGTGGCAACAGGATGTGAATGCAAAAAGAACAACAACAAAGTTGAACAGACATTATAAAGTTTAGATCTACTGGCTTTGAAAACAAGAGGGCCAATATGGCCCTATATTGCTCACCTGAGGCCTCTAGAGTGTTAATATGGTCTTCTTTATTTGTTTGTGAACTACTTTTTTACCGTAGATGACCAAAATCCGAACTTCATCTATAAGTCGTTTAGAGAAACATTCTTAACAATTTTCATTGGGTGATAAATTTGGCCTTGTTAACAAGGTTTTTTCAGTGATTTGACCATGTTACCTAGTTTTAAACCCCATGTGACCCATCTATGATAGAAGATTGGGACCATACCTAAATGTGTAGCCCCTCAAAATAAAGTCTATTATTATTCCATCTTTGCCTAAATATCATTGAAAAAAACATTTTGAACAAGTTTCATGATGATTGGTTGGTAAATGTCACCTCTATGGTTTATATACAAGGGTTTGCTATGATTTGACCTGGTGACCTAGTTTTTAACCAAAGATGACCACTATTCTAACTAGACCTAGATTTTATCAAGATAGCCATTCTGACCAAATTTCATGAAGTTCCTTAAAAAATGCAGACTCCATTTCACACACAATGCTTTTCTACAATTTGACCTCATGATCTAGTTTGTAGTCTAAGATGACCCATATTTGTAATTGACCTGGTTTTCATCAAGGCTATGATTCTTACCAGTTTCAAGAAGATTTAATAATACACAAAGTTTTCTATGATTTGACCAGGTGACCTACTTTTGGTTTAAGATGGCATATATTCAAACTCGACCTAAATTTCATCAAAACATTCATACTGACAAAATGTCATGAAGATCCAGTGAAAAATGCAATCTATTGCATACATTAGGTTTTTCTATGATTTCACTTGATGACTTAGTTTTTAACCTGATTCTACCCCAACCTAGACTTTAACAAGGCAGTCATTCTGACCAAGTTTCATGATGATCCAATGAAAAATGCAACCTTGTTTGCATGTACAAGCTTTTACTATGATTTGACCTTGAGACCTAGTTTTCCACTCCATATTTGAATTTGACCTAGACTTCATCAAGGCAGTCATTCTGACCAAGTTTCATGAAGATTCAGTGAAAATGGCAACCTGTATTTCATACACAAGGTAAAGTGTTGACAGACAAAGGATGAAAAGCAGACAGAGAACAGACACCAGGTGATCACAATAGCTCACCTTGAGCACTTCATGCTCAGGTGAGCTTAAAATAAATTATGAAGGAGCTATGTCCTAAAGGGAGTCTGGTATATTATGAAGGAGCTATGTCTAAAAGGGAGTCTGGTATATTATGAAGGAGCTTTGTCCTAAAGGGAGTCTGGTAAATTATGAAGGAGCTATGTCCTAAAGGGAGTCTGGTATATTATGAAGGAGCTATGTCCTAAAGGGAGTCTGGTATATTATGAAGGAGCTATGTCCTAAAGGGAGTCTGGTATATTATACACTTAACAGGTTTAGAAACGCAAAGATTTCCCCTGTTGAACATTTTTATTTGAATGACGCTATTGTTTTTATTTCTATTTAAGTTATTTTTGCGATGAATTATTGAAACTTTTACAAGAATTTAATTTTATATTGTTTTTGTTGTGTATGAAATTTCAATAAATTTGAAACACGATTAAAGTGTTAAAATAAATATTTTGCCACTTTTGCGTTTCTAAACCTGTTGAGTGTATGAAGGAACAATGTCCTAAATGGAGTCTGGTATATTATGAAGGAACAATGTCCTAAATGGAGTCTGGTAAATTATGAAGGAGCTATGTCCTAAAGGGAGTCTGGTATATTATGAAGGAGCTATGTCCTAAAAGGAGTCTGGTAAATTATGAAGGAGCTATGTCCTAAAGGGAGTCTGGTATATTATGAAGGAACAATGCCCTAAATCGAGTCTGGTATATTATGAAGGAACAATGTCCTAAATGGAGTCTGGTAAATTATGAAGGAGCTATGTCCTAAAGGGAGTCTGGTATATTATGAAGGAGCTATGTCCTAAAGGGAGTCTGGTATATTATGAAGGAGCTATGTCCTAAAGGGAGTCTGGTATATTATGAAGGAACAATGTCCTAAAGGGAGTCTGGTATATTATGAAGGAACAATGTCCTAAAGGGAGTCTGGTATGGTGTCTGATATGGATAACATGTCCAAGCTTCAAACCATAATGAAGGTTTTCTACAGCTTACATTGATTTTATTTTTAAAGTTAGACAAGAAAATGCTGACAATTGGAAGCACATTGCTGTTGTAAATAACAGAGGGAAGAGAAATAAGAATAAAGTGCTTGTAACAATATTTAGAAGACCAAGATACTGATATCATTATAGCAGGATATTGTAACAAGCAGAACATCAACTCTAACCAGTAAGCAGAAAGGAAGTATCAATAAACTGTTCTCAGTGCTTGCCAATTTAAAAACAAAACTTTTGTCAGTTTAAAGCAAAACAAAATTCTGTTGACTGTCTAAATATAAACTAGAAAACTGTAAAGGTAATCATAAACAAGAGCTGTCCGTCACAAGTGACAAATGCCCCTGAAAGAGTTGTCTCACAGTCTGTGTCCTCTCCATGTGCTCAATATTTGTGCCATGTAACTTTAAAATCCATCCATGCATACAGTATTCCATTACTATTAAACACTAAGTGTGACCTTGATCTTTGAGGTAGGGACATGGTTCTTGCACACAACACGTTGTCTTGATGTGCTGAACATTTGTGCCAAGTTATTTTAAAATCAATCAATGCATGACAAAGTTACAGTCCAGACACAAATGTGTGAATATATACAGGATTCCATTACCTTGATAAACTCTAAGTGTAACCTTGACCTTTGAGGGAGGAACATGGGTCTTGCACGCGACACGTCAGCTTGATGTGCTGAACATTTGTGCCAAGTTATTTAAAAATACTTCCATGCATGACAAAGTTATAGTCCAGACTAGAATGTACGCCTATATACAGGATTCCATTAACTTCAAACTCCTTGACCTTTGAGGTAGGGACATGGGTCTTGCACGCGACATGTTGTCTTGATGTGCTAGACATTTGTGCCAAGTTATTTTAAAATCCTTCCATGCATGACAAAGTTACAGTCCGGACACAAATGTGTGCATATATAGAGGATTCCATTACCTTCAAACTCTAAGTGTGACCTTGACCTTTGAGATAGGGACTTGGGTCTTGGACGCCACATGTCATCTTGATGTGCTAGAAATTTGTACCAAGTTACTTAAAAATCCTTCCATGCATGACAAAGTTACAGTCCAGACATGAATGTGTGCATATATAGAGGATTCTATTACCTTCAAACTCTAAGTGTGACCTTGACCTTTGAGGTAGGGACATGGGTCTTGCACGCGACACACCTTGATGTGCTGAACATTTGTGCCAAGTTATTTCAATGCATGACAAAGTTACAGCCCGGACACGAAAAAATGTAAGGTCAGACGCATAGACAGACGGATGGACGGACAGACGGTGCGATTTTAATATGCCACCCTTCGGGGGCATAAAAAGGTAAAGTTATTTATGATAACTTACCAGTAAATTTTTGATACCCCAGAATACTATTCCAAAGTTTCAAATAACTCCCATAAGTGGTTACTGCAAATATGTGCATGATAGTATCTTGCACATAGAACTTTAACTAAAGTTTTTAATTTAAACAAGGGCCATAATTTGTAGTAAATTCAGTAAGTTAGTGGCATCTACTGGTATGTTCCAGTAGAGGTGTATGAAGGACATGTAATGAAAAACACAAACAGTCTGACCTTTTTTCAGGTAATTTTCAGTGAGTTACAGCCCCTTTTGTCAGCAAACGTTGGCGCTATTTCTCAGCAACTACTGGACAGAAAACAATGAAACTTCACTGGAGTAATCGGTATCTTGCATATTTGTGCATATCCTCCACATCTTTTACTTGAATAAATTGTAATTGAGTTACGGCTCTTTGATTTTTTCATATGTATAGTATACTTAGAGATTTTTGTCAGACTATTTCTCAGCAACCACTGGATGGAAAGGGAGTCTGCTTAGCGCAAACTTTCTTTTAGATGTATATATATCCCTTCCTATTTCAAAGCCATGATGGGGTATTAATCACCTTCAGTGATGGTTATAGTTTATGTTGGGGGAGATTATACTGCGATTATGTTTGATCAGGAATTAAGCAAGATAAATTATGCAAGTTTTATTGCCGTCATCTTATAGCAAGTTGTTAATTTATGCATATTTCTTCCGTCGTCAAATTTTCCCATTTTAGTTCATTATAGAGTGTTTCTATGTTATGCAATTTAGTGGCACCTGTTACAATTCTTTAATGTTTCAAAATGAACATTCTGAAAGTTCTTCATGACTTGATATACAATGAGTGTTCAAAAAGATTCCTTTAAAATTGATCTAGCATCATTGCTTTTATTCCCATGATGTGTAGTTCCAAATTTGCTCATAAGAAAATCAAGACAAACTTTTTGACATTTTGTAATTAAAATTGAGTCCAATTATGCATTCAGCTAAAAAGTGCATGAGCAACAGTCACAAAACATAACAGAAATATTTATTATCATTTACAGCAGTCGACTGGGTACAGCAGTCAGCAGAGTCCCTGACTGACTATGCACAAAGAGAGTGAGCACGTTTATAGTGTATTTTAATGTCATCTTCAATTTTTCTGAAAGAATCTGATTCACTTTCATCATAGTTCATGTGCATGTTATTACACATTATACAAATTCCAGTATGTCCTGGCAAATGTGTTCCATTTCCAGCCCAGTCCAGAAACACTTAGCAGTTTCAATGCTACAACATAAGTATTCAGGCCACACTTAAATTTATTCCATGCAGACAGATAGTTCCATGATGGACTCAAAGCTATACCGAAAAATGTTCAGGGCTATGCTGGAGCTTTTTACTGTTGCTATTTTTGTGTTTGATTTCCATGATATATTTTTGATTGTTGAATACATTTAACTAAGTTATCTATTTAATAAAATGTATGAAGATACTTGAAAGTATTCAAATTGTCCTATCTGCTTTTGGATTATACACAAGTCTGGTGACAGGGTGTCTTTTTGTCTGTCACCTTTGGACCCATCATACTCCCAAGTTCTTTCTGGAACATGAGATATGCCACACATTTCATCACCTCGTGCAGTGCAGACCCACTGATTGAACCACTTTCATAATGCCATAATGATGCATTAGTGAAATATATATTGGTTGCAATCATCTAAAATATCTAGATGTATTTTAACATCCAATACTGACACCTGCTATGAGTAACTACATGTATGTGTAATGTGTATGTGTATGCATTCCATTTTAGGACAAAAGAAACTTCATGCATTGCTCAACTAAAATTCTCCATTTTTAAATTTCAAGGGCACTGTTTATATGAAATTATCTATGAAATTCCACTATAAAATTTGCATGGATTATTAACACCTACAAAGAAATAGAGACCACATTCCAGAGTTCTAAATTCCAACATAGTCCAGAACATCTTCGAACATAATGGCCCATACTCATGATGATTTCTTCAACAGATTTTAGCATGGCCTGGAATATTTTATGGAGTAGCGTAGGAACTGAACTAGAAAAGGAGGCTTTCCAGCACTGTCTGGAATATTTTCCAGTAGAAAGGTTATTATAGATTGCTCTGTTAAACAGATGATTCACGATTCACAAAGGAAAAATGAAGATAGTATGAATTGTGTAGGAGCTAGGACAATAGCTTTATTATCCTCTTTGTATTCTATCTAGGGAATCCCCTTAATTTGTTTCCATGTGTAAGCTTTTTTTGTTGCCACATACCATGTTACCAGCAGATAAAACTCTCTTTTGTATTCTTTAATTTATACATACTTCGTAATTATCCACCATTTTGATTTTCAACCTCCATTGTAATGTTATGACAGTGTAAACTTGTAATAAGCTTGTAACAGTTAATTTCTACAATGGAATCAAAAAAAAGATATATAATCCAATTTATTTATATTAGGGATGTTAAAAATATTCGAATAATTATGTACATCATAACTTTAATAGTTTCAAGTTATTTTCTTGAATTTTTTGCAAAATGAATCTTTAAGACATCTTACAGCAATAGATATTTCTGTAATGTGTAGTGACTGTTGTTCATACACTTTAACTCAATTTTCATAATGTGGTCTTGATTATCTTTTGAGCAAATATGGAACTGCACATCCTGAAAATAAAAGCAATGATACTAAGGGCAATCTTAAGGGAATATTTATGAACACTCATCTTATACCAAATCATAAAAAGAGGCCCTAAAGGGCCAGTGTCGCAGTAGGGATCATCTACTCAGTAAGACCAATCATCTTTAGAAGTTTGAAGACTGTTGGTGATGTAGATCTCAAGATATTGAGCGGACAAGATTTTCAAAGTTTGGGTCACTGTGACCTTGACCATTGACCCACTAACCCAAATTTCAATAGGGGTCATCTATATGTTTCTGGAAACCTTCTGAGCAAATTTGATGAAGTTGAAAGAAAACTGTGACCCGTAGAGGGTTATCAAGGGAACACTATCAAAGGTCACTGTGACCTTGACCCACTGACCCCAAAAATGATCGGAATCATCTACATGTTGCAGGAAACCTTCTGAGCAAGTATCATGAAAGTTTCATGAAAACTGTGAGCTGTAGAGCATAATGAAGGAAAATCTAAAGGAGGTCACTGTGGCATTGACCTTGGACCCATTGACCTGAAAATCAATTGGGATCATTCACATGTTACTGGGAACCTTCTGAGCAAGTTTGAAGAAAGTTAACTGAAAACTGTAACCGGACGAGTGTATCAAGGAAAATCTTACAGAACATAGTGACTCATTTTTGGACAATTGTACTTCAGATCAGAGGCCAAATATGACATTAATTTAAAGGTTCATTACTAACACCAAGTATTTAATGAAAAATATTATCTAGCCTGGTGGTGAGCCTATAAAATGAACAAAAATATGAAAATTTGATAACAGAAGAAATACACATAAATTAGCAGTTTGCTGAAGAATGATAAACAATAAACAATAAAACTTGCATATCTTGCTTAATTCCTGATCAAATATAAATGCACTTCAATCTACTCAACATGAACTAGAACTATCACTAATGGTGATCAATACCTCTGTCGTGGCTTGAACACAGGAATGATATATGAAAATCTAAAAAGATTGTTTTCACTAAACAGATCCCTTTCCCATCCAGCGGATTGCTGAGAAATAGTCAGACAAAAATCTCTCTGTATACTAAGATGGCCCTATATCGCTCACCTTGGTACAAGTCCACTTGCCTGGTGGAAGATCACTAGATAATGTTATATACCAAATAAGTTTTCCTATATACCCCTTTGTAAAACAAATCATCCCCCCTCGGGCACGGTCAATTTTGACCCCAGGGGCATAATTTGAACAAACTTTGAAGAGGTCTACTAGGCAATGCTACATGCTAAATATCTAAGCTCTAGGCCTTGTGGTTTCAGAGAAAAAGATTTTTAAAGTTTTCCCTATATAAGCCTATGTAAAACTAAGTGACCCCCGGTGCGGGGTCAATTTTGACCCAGGGGTCATAATTTGAACAATCTTGGTAGAGGTCCACTAGTCAATGCTACATGCCAAATGTCTCAGCTCTAGGCCTTGTGGTTTCAGAGAAAAAGATTTTTATAAGTTTTTCCTATATAAGCCTATGTAAAACTAAGTGACCCCCTGTGCGGGGTCAATTTTGATCCAGGGGTCATAATTTGAACAATCTTGGTAGAGGTCAACTAGCCAATGCTACATGCCAGATATCTTAGCTCTAGGCCTTGTGGTTTCAGAGAAGAAGATTTTTAAAGTTTTTACTATATAAGCCTATGCGAAACTAAGTGACCACTCGCGCCGGGTCAGTTTTGACCCAGGGATCATAATTTGAACAATCTTGGTAGAGGTCCACTAGACAATGCTACATGCCAAATATCCAAGCTCTAGGCCTTGTGGTTTCATAAAATAAACAGAAAAATTGTTGGTATTGATATAATATCACGATAATTTCACTTGTAAACATGATAAGTAGTTATTTTCACTGGTGGCTACAACATGAAAATATCACTTTTGGTGCCCACTCGATGAAATTGTGACGTGATGTCACACTGAAACCAACAATTTTCCTCTATATAATCCACTGTTATATTTCGATAATCCACCCAAAAACATAAAATAATTTTAAACAAGAGCTGTCAGTAGGACAGCATGCTCGACTTTTTTAGTGCTTGCCAATAAAACAAAACTTTGACAGTTAAGGGCACACAAGACTTTAACTAGGAATTTCTAAGTACAAATCAAGAAAGTTTTTCACAGAGTTATCTTCTTTTGCTTACAGATAGGTCTTACAATGGTAATATCAAAGTAATATCTCAAATGGTTAAGTTAATAAGTGGACAAGAATGAAAATTTTAACTGAGTTTCTAAGTCAAAAAGGGCCATAATTCAAATAAAATCCTTGACAGAATTACCTTTTCCTGCCCATGTTTGGGAATCATGATGGTAAACAAGTATTCCAACTTTCAAATTAATATCTCAAACAGTTCAGTCAAAAAGTGGACTGGTACAAAAAACTTAACCAAGATTCTACGTCGATAATTTTTAAAAACAAATCCCTGACAGAGTTACCTTCTCTTGCGTACAGAAGGGGGTAATGATGTGAAATAGCATTAAAAGTTTCAAAGCAATATCTCAAAGGGTTAAGGCAATAAGTGGATTTTACCCATATTCAATGTATTTTCTAAGTCAAAAAGGGGCATAATTCTGTCAAAAACCTTGACAGAGTTATGTACTCTTGTCTGTTGATGAAGGTCGTGATGGTAAACAAGTATGGTTAGTTTCAAAGCAATACCTCCAATGGTTTTGAAATAAAAGTGAGGTGGTACGAAAAACTTAACCAAGCTCAATACACTTTCTAAGTCAAAAAAGGGCCATAATTCTGTCAAAAACCTTGACAGAGTTATGTACTCTTGTCTGTAGATGGAGGTTATGATGGTAAACAAGTATGGTAAGTTTTAAAGCCATACCTCTAATACTTTTGAAATAAAGTGGGGTGGTATGAAAAACTTAACCAAGGTGTGACGCCAACGCCGACGCCGGGGCGAGTAGGATAGCTCCCCTTTTCATAGAAAAGTCGAGCTAAAAATTAACCTGGTACCTATGGTCAAAAACTTGCGTTACCTTTGTAGGACATATAACAGTTTTGCAGCTTTTTGATATATACTGGACACCTAGGCATCAAAGTTTAGCAAGTCTATTTCAACTCCATCTAAATCATACAATGTAAAGAAGAGTAGTAGATGAATAAATTTTCCATGTTTAAAATTGATAACTTTGATAGTTTCGATGTAAGGGACCTAAACGCAAAACTTAACAACGACAATGACGAAGACGCGGACAATCAAGTGACGACAATAGCTCTTTTTTTATCAAAAATTAGATGAGCTAAAAAATCAGAAAGTGTAGGGGGGTGGACACTAGAAATAGTGATCATCAAATTATTTGAGCCAATTACAATTTAATTTTGATAACCATTTCCAGAGAAATAGAATGTCAATGTGTTATATTGAATATAGAAGAAAATAACAATAAAAGGGCAAAAACTCTCAAGAAACTAATCCGTTCTTGATGAAAGATATGTGTGCTCTGCGCCATTAAGCTGTTGTACACTTAAGTTAAAAGAAATTCTATACATTGGTTCTTGAGATAGACTCTTGACTGACGGATGGATGGACACCCCTGTGTAGATGGTATTTTTATTGTTTTCGAACAAAAGAGTTATAACTTGAGGGACAAAAAATGGAATGAAGACAATAGATTTCTATTGTCTTAGACCACACCCACTACCATCTAAGGTACCCAGCATGCTTTCAGACGGACAGATGGATGGACCGACGGACAAAAACAATATCCCTGCGCCTTTTGCGCGGGTTAACAATAACTAATATCGTATACCTGTCACAAATACTAAATCCTGATTGGCCGATAGCGCTCACGTGCCGGGTCTGCAAAAGTATGTGTAGACCTGTTAAATGATGTCTTGACCTGCACGGATTTCAAAACGTCATTTCTGTAATATTTTCTTGTAATTTTCACTCCTTTTTATGAGGCATACAATATAATAATTTTAGACTAATGTTTCGGTAAATGTATAGTTTTGCGGACCTGTAAAAGAACGATATTGACCTCGGACTTCGTACTCAGTCAATATCACTTTTAACAGGTCCGCAAAACTATAAATTGACCTCAAAATAAGTCTATAATTTAAAAATATCGTATACCTGTCATAAATACTTAATCCTGATTGGCCGATAGCGCTCATGTGCCGAGTCCGCAAAAGTAAGTGTAGACCTGGAAAATGATGTGTAGACCTGCACGGATTTCAAGACGTCATTTTGTATTATCTTTGCATAATTTTCACTACTTTTTATGAGGTATACGATATAAAAATTTTAGACAAATGTTTCGGTCAATATATATATATATGTTAAAAGTGATATTGACCGAGGACGAAGTCCGAGGTCTATATCATTTTTCACAGGTCCGCAAAACTTTATATAGACCTCAACATTAGTCTATAATTGTATAGTGTATAACAAGTGACCAACTTGCTGAGGCAAGTATTGACCCATGGGGCATGATTTGAACAAACCTGGTAGTGGTCCACTAAACAATTCTGTATATCAAAAATCTTTGCTGTAAGCTGTAAGTTTGACCTGATTTAAACAACTTTGGTAAAGGTCGACTAGGAAATGCAACATGCCAAATATCTAAGTTTTATAAGGCCTTGCAGTTTCAGAGAAGAAGAATTTTTAAGCTTTTCCTGTATAAGCAAATGTAAAATCAAATGACATCCAAGGCAGGGTCAATTTTGCAATGATACATGCTATATATCTAAGCTCTAGGCTGTGTGGTTTAAGAGATGACGATTTTTAAAGTTTTGCCTATATTAGCCAATGTGAAACAAGTGACCTCTAGCAGGGTCAGTTTTGACCTGGTGTCATAATTTAAGTAATTTTAATAGAGTTCCATTATTGGCAATGCCACATGCTAAAGATCTAATCTCTGGACCTTCTTGAAAAGAAGATTTTTAAAGTTTTCCTTTTCTATTGCTATGGCTATTAGAGGTCTGCATGGAATAGAATTATTTGCACAACAATTATATATTGGATAGGGCTTCGTGCAAGAAACATCCGTGCCAAATTTCATCAACATTGGCCTGGTGGTTTCAGAGGCAATGTTGTTTGAAGGAAAATGTGAACAGCTGACGTACAACAGACAGTGAGTCATCTTAATAGCTCACTCTGGCACTTCATATAATTTTTGGTGGGTTGATCATGGTCTGCAATATATAATATATATATATTATACAACTTCTTGATTTTCATCAAAGTTTACCTAAAATCAAACCTTCTTTTCTTGGTTTATCTGAAGGTACAAGACAAAGAGTAAACCTTTGTGGTGATTTGAAAGACTGTGTTATCTAAAATTGTATAAAGATCTATCTTTCAAGGGTAAATTTCCAAATCAGTTTATGACTGCTCTGTACTTGTTAGCTGTACCATAATTGAAAGACAAGAGGGCCAAGATGGCCCTATATCGCTCACCTTGGTACAAGTCCACTTGCCTGGTGGAAGATCACTAGATAATGTTATATACCAAATAAGTTTTCTTATATACGCCTTTGTAAAACAAATGATCCCCCCCCCGGGCAAGGTCAATTTTGACCCCAGGGGCATAATTTGATCAAACTTTGAAGAGGTCTACTAGGCAATGCTACACGCCAAATATCTAAGCTCTAGGCCTTGTGGTTTCAAAGAAGAAGATTTTTAAAGTTTTTACTATATAAGCCTTTGTAAAACTAAGTGACCCCCGGTGCGGGGTCAATTTTGATCCGAGGGTCATAATTTGAACAATCTTTGAAGAGGTTCACTAGCCAATGCTACATGCCAAATATCTAAGCTCTAGGCCTTGTGGTTTCAGAGAAGAAGATTTTTAAAGTTTTTCCTACATAAGCCTTTGTAAAACTAAGTGACCCCCTGTGCGGGGTCAATTTTAATCCGGGGCTCATAATTTGAACAATCTTGGTAGAGGTCCACTAGCCAATGCTACATGCTAAATATCTTAGCTCTAGGCCTTGTGGTTTCAGGGAAAAAGATTTTTAAAGTTTTTCCTATATATGCCCATGCAAAAACTAAGTGCCCACCCGCGCAGGGTCAATTTTGACCCGGGGTCATAATTTGAACAATCTTGGTAGAGGTCCACTAGACAATGCTACATGCCAAATATCTAAGCTCTAGGCCTTGTGGTTTCAGAGAAGAAGATCTTTAAAGTTTTTCCTATTTGTTGATATAGCAACCAGAGTTCTGCATGGAATGGAATTCTTTGAACAACTTTGATAGAGCTTCATGCAAGGAACATCCCTGCAAAGTTTCATCAACATTGGCCCAGTGGTTTCAGAGGAGATGTCGTTTGAATGAAATGGTGGGCAGCCGGACGGACGTACCACGGACGGAATGCGATCCTAATAGCTCACTCTGGCACTTTGTGCCAGGTGAGCTAAAAAACCAATTCAATATGAATAGTGGAACAAGTATCCATGAGGAGTAAAAGAATAATGCATTTTTTGTTACCCTGGGTTTCTTTTGTTGCTGACATAGTGTGTGATGTCTTAACGTTGTGTGACATAATAATTTGTCAGTAACGTAATTGCATTTTGGGTGAGATTCTTTTCTGTTAGGTGTAAAGATAGCAACAATACACAACGTTGTTAGGTTGCCCTCTCAGGTCATTCCTTTTGTTACTATGGAGATGATGAATTACTAATATTAAATGATAATTATATTTATCAAATATCTATTGCTGTAAGATGTCAAACACTCAATTTTGTCCAAATTTCAAGAAAAACAACTTTAAACTAATAAAGTTGTGATGTTTGTACTTTTTTTGATTCCCTTCATATATAAATAAATTGGATTAGATATTTGTTAGATTCTAAGCTAGATATTACTGAAAGCTAGTTCTAAGATTTTTACTGTCACATCATTATGATGTTTGTTACTTACTAAATGCTGATATTCAAATTGGTGTATTATTGTGAAATATGTATAGATTAATGGATATAAAAGAGAGCTTCACTTACTGGTGACATGGTTTGTGGAGCTACAAAAAAGGCAACACTTGAAAACAAATCGAGGCTAATACATAGACTGTAAACAAATAGGACAAGAAAAAAGACATTAAAGATGCTGCAAACAATTGATTTTTTGGTTTATTTTTTGGTAGCAGGTATTGTATTGTAATGAATCATTAGATCACACTGAATGTCCTTATACCTACACTGAATTGAAGTACATGAAAATCCTAGAAGCAAATATTAAATAATTATCAAATGAGATACCTCCTTTGAATAAACATACATTTCATGTTCTCCAGTTCTTTGCAACAAGATACATTTTAAACAAATTGTTTCTACTTTGATATCTAAATATTAAAAACTGTAAATCCATAACAATATTTTGGAATTCGAAAGTCTTTGGGAAGTCTAGTGATGTCTTTGGGTAAATAGTGTATTCTACTAATATCATTTTCAATTTTCATTAAAGAGTCTGATTTATTGTAATCATCATCTGTTTGTATGTTATCACACATTACACAAATTCCAGTCTGTCCTGGCAAATATTCTGTGACATGATGGAAATAGTTTCTGATGGAATAGGTTGTTGCCCAGCCCAGAAAAGCTTTCAATTTTAAGTTTCAATGCAATACCAATTATATTTTTGTAGCCAGACTGATTTTGTTCCCATACAAATAGTTACATGGTTCAAGCCTTTACTGAAAAATGTTCGAAACTATGCTGGTATTAAATAACTTTGATATTTTTATGTGCTTGTTTTATTTTTCTTGACATGTTTTGGACTTTTGGATACCAGCTAAACTTTCTATTTAATAAAATATATGAAGAGATTTAAAAGTACAAGTTGTCCTATCTGCTCACAGATTATACACGAGTCCAGTGAATGGGTGTATTAACTCGTTATATCTGGACTCATCATACTCCCAAGTCCTTTCTGGAACATGAAGTATGCCGCACATTTCATCACCTCATGCAGGGCAGACTCAATGACTGAACCTCTTTCATAATGCCATTATGCATCAGTGAAATATATGTTGTGTTCAATCATCTAAAATATCTAGATGTATTTTAACATCCAATGCTGACACCTGCTATGAGTAACTATGTGCTATGTGTATGAACATTCTATTCTAGGACAAGAGTAACTTCATTGTTCAGCTACAAGACAAATTTTGAATTTCAATAGCACTGTTGACATGAAAATATCTATGGAGGTCCATGATAAAATTTGCCTGAAGTATTTGCCAATATTTTGCATATCTAGCAAGAAACCTCATACAAAAGCACAGAACTATATACCACATTGCACAGTACTAAATTCCAACATATGTCTTCAAGCAAAGGCTGGAAATCATAACAAATAGATTTAAGCATTGCCTGGAATCTTCTATGGAGTGGTATGTGAACTGTTGAAAATTCTTTCAATATCTTTGCCTAACTATTTTAAGCACTTCTGGCATATTTTCCAAATCAAACGGTATTATAGTTTGATCAGTTAAACAGATGAACCTCTATCATCAGAAACATTTTCTATCTTAGTGCAGAATATTTGCAAGGACAGACTGGAATTTGTGTAATGTGTATTAATATACAGACAAATGATGATAACAACATATGTTTTGAAAAGTATAAACTTACAATAAGAAAAAAGAAATGAAATGAATTTCAAAACTGAAACTTCTGGGCCAACCCAAAGACTCCACTAGATTTCCAGATGACACCAACAAAATGCCAACATTTTGTTATAAATGCATCATTAAAATATTTAGATGTCAAATCAGGAACATTTTACTAAAATATGTCTACAATGTTGCAAAGAACTAGAGAACATGTTTTTTTAAATTATTTATAGTCCCGGCCAAACCTAGGATTTTTCAAAGGCTGAAACTGCCAAGACTCAGGGGCAGGCCATCGTCGAATACCCACGTCCCCCTCTTTACGCTATATGCTTCATCTGTGGAGTGGCAACGGAATATGTAACTGGGGTTCCGACGATGGGGGCAGGCTGAATAGACAGATACAGATACAATGGAATGCAGGTACCAGACCCTCTGAATAGACCTCTTGGTTCTTTTATATGCCTGAAGTATAGCACCAATACACTTTAAGACTACTCCTGGGTTTCTAACCAGTTCATCTCTATAGAAGCGTAAAATACTGAAAAGCATGTCTGAAATTTCTTGAGTCCCAGCTGGGATTCAAACCGGGGTCCTTCGGACTGGTAGTGCAGAATGTTAACCACTATACCACTGTGCCACCCTAAAGTAATTTAACTGTTGCATCTAGCATTTTCATGTACTTTTAATAAAAATGCACAATTCAGTGTAGGTATAAGGCTTATGTAAATGACTTATTACAATACATTACCTGATACCAAGAGATAAACAAAAACATAAATTCTTTGCAGCGCCTTTGATGCCTCACATCAATTCTTTTCTTGTTGTCCTCTTTGTATACAGTCTAGGGAACTGCCTAATTTTTTCAGTGTTTCACTTTTTTTGTAATGCCACCTACTATATCACATGCAGGTAAAGTTCTATTTTATATCCATTAACCTATACATATTTCATAATAATACACCAATTTGATTTTCAGTGTTTGATAAGTAGCTAACATCATAATGTTGTGATAGTAAATATATTATAATTAGCTATCAGTAATATCTAGCTTAAACTCTAATAACTATCTAATCCAATTTATCTATATGAACAGGTTTAAAAAAATCTAATACAGGCGAAATAAATTTTGTCGAAATGACATGTTGAGGCATCTTACATCAATAGATATTCCAACAAGAGCTGTCAGTAGGACAGTGTGCTCGACTTTTTTCAGTGCTTGCCAATTAAACAAAACTTTGTCGGTAAAAAACCCCCAAGGATCTGTATAAACAAGGGCCACAAGTGGCAAAATATTAAGTCAAGAGTTATCAAACTTATTTGTTTGATATCCCTGAATACTACAGCAAAGTTTTAAATTAATACTTCAAGTGGTTAAGTACAAATCAAGAAACATTTTCATAGGATTATTGTCTCTTGCTTACAGACAGGTGTCATAATGGTACATAAGTATTCTAACTTTCAAAAGTAATATCTCAAATGGAAAAGTCAACAAGCGGACAAGAATGAAAATTTGAATGA
Organism: Saxidomus purpurata; assembly: GCA_022818135.1. NCBI lineage: Eukaryota > Metazoa > Mollusca > Bivalvia > Venerida > Veneridae > Saxidomus > Saxidomus purpurata. The sequence continues at coordinate 34,031,329 of JAFMSR010000012.1, read as the reverse complement.
AAAGTCAAAATGAGCCATAATTCAAAAGATATCCTTGACAGAGCTACCTTCTCCTGTCTAGGTTTGGGAATCATGAGGGTAAACAAGTATTCTAACTTTCAAAGTAATATCTCAAATAGTTTACTCAAAAAGTGGACTGGTATAAAAAACTTAACAGTTACTTACTTTCTCTTGTCTATAGATGGAAGTTATGATGTTAAACAAGTATGGTAAGTTTCAAAGCCATACCTCTAATAGTTTTGAAAAGAAGTGGGGTCGTATGGAAAACTTAACCAAGGTGTGACACCAATGCAGATGCGGACGCCGAGGCGAGTAGGAAAGTTCCCCTTTTCTTCGAAAAGTCGAGCTAAAACTTAAATAATCATATCATGTTCGTAAGAACAGGAATGACTTGGAAGCACAACAATAATTTTGTATACTGTTCCTCCTTTGTATGGTTACATTTGAAAGAGTCTCGCCAAAAATAACCGTACCAGAAGCTGACTGAAACACCTACTAACTTCAATTATGTTGATGACATAATTCATGACTACATTAAACGTTATGACATCATACATCACACACATACCTTCAGACAAACCAAGTAAAGAATGTAGCTATTTTCAGTTGATAAAGCAGTCTTTTAGGGGTATTAATCAGACATTCTAAGTGTAACCCTGACCTTTGGTAGGGATATGGGTATTGCACACAACACGTTGTCTTGATGTTCTGAACATTTGTGCCAAGTTATTTTAAAATCCTTCAATGCATGACAAAGTTACAGTCCGGACACGAAAAAATGTAAGGCTGGATGCACAGACAGACAGTGTGGTTTTAATATGCCACCCTTTGGGGGCATAAAAAAAGGCACACAAGACCATGTGCTGACTGTAACATCCTCATGCGTTGAAGGATTTTGAGCTGCATGTATACCACAATGGGAATATTGGGAACAGACAGACATATGACAGGCGACAATCAGGTGATGTAACAAGATCATCATCTACAATACATGATAAGATTTGCATAACTTCTGATAAATTAAATATAGCTTATAATGTGCATTGGAACAGCATTCTGTGAACAATCTGTCCACTGTACCAAGTCAATTCAAAATCATTCTCTGTATGAGGAAGTTACAGTCAAGAAAAAGTCTCATGTGTCTATTTTTTAGTTTTATTCTCAAAGTGTGACCTTGACCTTTGAGCTACAAAGCTGGGTCTTGCACATAACACACTGCTCTCGTGTGGCAAACAATGTCAATTCAAAATCTTTCAATTCATGACAAAGTTACAACCTGGATAAGCTCATCCTGGCAGACGCACACACAGTAAACCCCCAAAGTGACAACAGTTACTATGTCGGCTAATAACCAGCCCGGCTGGACAAAATTGTTCATTGTTTTAATAGCTTACTTTCTCAAAGGTAGGTGTCGCAGGAGCAAATAACAAAGAGGTGTCCCTCATGACTGACAACTGGAATTCTTTGGTGAATGGTACACGAGTAATTGCATCTGGAAGAATTTCTCCATTTACCTGAAATGAAAATACAATGTAGAAAAAAAAGAACTTAGTGGGCAGCTTTATTTGCAGTCCAATGAAAAAGGAACATTGCATATATAAACATATAAACAAAACCTCAGGAAACAGACGTCTTAATGACATCAATATGATCCTTTAGCTATGACGTTTTGTTTTTTTCATTTCTAAACTTGAAAAAGTCAGTATTGCCGAAAATTTGAATTAAAGAGTTGTTTTAAACAGAAAATCAGTTGTTTAAATTAAACTTAAATCATACCTTTAAGTTTCAGAAAAAAAGGTCTTAAGTTTCTATATGGAATATTTAAGAAAAGTGCTACTACATGTAACTCTTGAGGGCCTCGTTTATAAAAAGAAATCCAAGGCAGGGTGTGGATATGAGAAAGAGTGATTATTGAATTATTTAAGTCATTGCAATTAAATTTGGATGACTGGTTGCAAAGAAATAGAATTTTAATATTTTTTATATTGCATACAGAAGAAAATATCAATTGAAGGGCAATAACTCAAAGATGCTAAGCCAATCTTGACAAAGATGTGCATGCCCCGCGGCATTATGCTACATGAATTATATACATATTTTAAGTTTCGAAAAATTCTATCCATTGGTTCCTTAGTTGGCACTGGACAGACCAACGACATTCTCATGAAGTGATACTTATGCAGCTATACTATTGCTCTCTCCATTGTTCTTTTGGCCATGTAAAGAACTTTTAGCCACATAACAGACTGAATGAATAGAATTTACATTACGCTTTTCTATGCCTCAGCTGCGGTTGATGTTGATGGTAAAATATATATCTTGAGTTTTAAGTCTATAGCTATGATAGTATTCCCTAAATTGTACTTTATAAAAAAATCTTTAACTATAGGCCTGGTGTCAAAGACGCAGTGTGACACCGCGGCCAGTACAATAGCTCTCCATATTCTTCAAACAGTCAAGCTAAAAAGCTACCTTTTTTGATACCCTCTAAACAGCTAAACACATTAGTAAATTCTATTCATCCCACAAGTGATTTCTGTGAGATATATATGACAGCAACTTCAGGGTTAATACAAATTATCTCCCATACAATTCTCTGGCAATGCCCTGATTTTTTTTCCAACACATGGATTCCTTCATCAGTGATGTTCATAGTTTAAATTTATTGCATGCAATACTTTAACCAAGTTTCAAATAAAATAGGACCAAGTTCTATATCCCGAAAGACTTAATTGAAGTTTTTTCAAGTAAATCCCATAACCCTTTACAGAACAGATGTCTGATTATAACATAAAGTTTCCTAAAAAAATTATGAAATAAAATGCATATTAACCTTGATCCTTAGGATCCACATTTGGTGTTCAGCTCCAACAGGTAAATCAAGTCTTCTGACATCTTCTCTCACTCTGTATGTCTGCATAAAGAATTTAAATTTGTACAATTCAGTCTTCACCTCTTGACTCTGTTAGAAACTTTGAAGATTACTTAATAGCAGTCAACAAATGCAACAATTACTTGAGAATACATCTCACTTGTCCTCTTATTCCTATTATATCAAGAATAAACTGATCAACAATAATTATTACATTCAGTAAACATTATAACTTTACCTCCGGGCCATCATACACAATGTACTTTGTTGTCTGAAATCTATTATAACACTTACATACAATGAGTGTTTCACACATTGTTGAAAGGATCAACTGAACATAATACATGCACACATTATGAACAACAAATTAAACCATATATCCGTAGTCTGAATATGACCCTTGAGCTATGACCTTATGTTTTTCTCCAGTTATTACCATTGTTCTACAATACCCTTCTAATTGCAAGTCAGTCTGCCTTTGCAATGAGTGCAGATAATGATCACTCTCCACACCAATGGCCTGTAGCAGTCTTCTTAGTGCTATTATATTCTTGTGTACCTGACTTAGTACTGTATAGTAACACAGGCTTTTGGTCCGTGACCAGGACCAAAAAATGATATAAATATTTTTTGGTCCTGGTCATGCACCAAAAGCCAATGTATAGTGTACTGTACATTATAGTTAAGAACTACCATAGATGTATGTTTTTGATATAAAAAGATACGTCTTCCCCAACATGTGACCAATAATTGTGTTAAAAATCAACTGACTGGAATATGACCATGATATGCACAACAAAGTTCCATCATGATCACTAAGTTACATCATAAACAGCAAAGGGTAGTGCTCAGAGATGGAGTAGAACAAACTATATTTGGACTACAAGAGTAAACTATCAAATGGCAATAACGTAATGAAATATCAACTGACTGGAACATACAAAGGACATGCACAATTACACTTCATACCAATGCTTCCTATCAAATTTTATCAATATCCAGCAACAGGTTTAGGAGACAAGAGGGCCATCATGGCCCTATATGGCTCACATAAGTACCATTGCCCTTCACAAGATTGTTTTGAATTTCTCCTGTAGCTTTATAATTATACAGACAAGTAACCTTGGGGCTTGATTTGAAGAGTCCACTTGACAATGCTACAAAGTAAATATCTAATCTCTTGGCCTTGTTGTTCTGGAATAGAAGATATTTAAAGTTTTCCTCCTTGTATAATTCAAACTAATAAAATGGTTTTATAACAGCTTGTAAACCACTTTAAAACTCTGCCATGCAATCGTGGTGGAAAAAGCTATATGAAATGAAGGAAAACCATAAGACTTCGCATTTCAGCAATGAATATAAAAAGTAAATTATCAAAAAAAAATTGATGTGAAAAGTGAAAATAAGAATTTATGGGACTAGATCTAGGCTACTTTTGACTCAATTTTAACAATCTTTGTGGACGATGCTATAAGGTCAGGTTACCAATGCTCGGCAATTTCATGTTTTTCTTGCATGAATTTTATTTCTCAAGCAATATAGAAAATGTGAGGCTTGAGGAACACGTTAAAAACATGATTGACTTTCTAGCAACCTTAATAAAACATTTTACACAGGTATATAGAAATTTAAAAAGACCTGGCTTGTCTTTATTCTATTTTGCTAAAAACAGTTAAAAGTTTAATGTTTATATCTCTGCATTCTTGCGAAAGTCTTAATAATATAAGATGTTTTAGTCAATTATTAGATACAGTATGAAAATACTTGCTGAAAATTAGAGATACGTTGATGATGGCTTAAAATCGAAAATGTCTGAAGTCTCCGACAATCGATTATGATTTTTAGTAATCAATTGTCCCTAGACCCAAAGACCTACAAAGCTACCCAACAAGATACCAGACTCCGGTTTGGTGGAAGAAACTTTACCTGGCAAATAGTTCTTAGTCGTTTGTTAAGCTTTCACATATGTACATATTTGCAGGATAGGGACTTTAAGACCTGTGTAAGGTTTTGCACCATTTTTTTCTCACACACAGTCAGCTGGTAGACTACCAGGTGGTTCGAGTAGCTCAGGACACTGACAGTTCTTTCTCTTTTTAACCCCCCATTTATGAATATAATGGGACAAGTTTATTCTGCGGGCCTCTGCGGGCCTGGTGCGGGCCTAGTAAAAAGTGCTAAAAATGCCAGTTAATGCATTTTTAGAATACAGAAAGACTTTACACCAATCAATTAAGATGTTTGAATGTATTTTAAGTCACTCACTTCTAACATCTTTGCGTAAACTGCACAAAATTCCCTTGTATTTGATATTTTTCCAGCTGCGGGCCTATTTTATGAGGCCCGCAGTTGAAAGTACGTCAGATTGTCTATTACTTCAAACACTCAACATCTGCTTGATACAAAAAATAATGAAAACATCATTAAAAGATCAAATTCACATATATTTTCACTTTTCTTTTGCTAAAATTGCTCAAACACATGTTAAATAGGCCCGCATATAGGCCCGCAGAGGCCCGCGGGTAGGCCCGCAGAATAACCATGTCCAATATAATGTTTCAGTATTGAAAGTTAGCCATTATGTAGTGCAACTACTTGTACGCTAGTCAAGATATTGTGTTATTTTTGTATGAGCAATATCTCTCCTCTGCTATAGCTAGTTCTGACCACATACAAAAACATCTCTGGATTTGCTAAAGTCTTAGACCATATCTAGGTATTTTGGGTTTAGGAGATTTTCAAAGTTCCTCAGCATATAAAACTGTGTAAAAACAGGAATACTCAATAACCGTATAGACCGTTCCTGGTAAAAACTAATGATTTTCCCTCGTACAAATGGCGTCACAATATTAAAGGGACGTTACTTTCGGAGACTTGCTGTTAATAAACACCGTACCTAGTCGGTTTTAATACAGGTGAATTGGTAAGGATTAAAGGTAGATCGCGGGTTGCTCGTTGAAAATGGGTCATGTTTTAAAAAAACAGACTTAAGAAAATGTGCATGACGATTGTCTATAACGTACCGCACAATACGCACGTACGTGCAAAAACAAAATGAAAACGGCACTCAGCTACTATATCTAAATGAGTTCTTCTTCTCTGTTGATCGCTAACAGTCAATAATGAACTTTCATGGCCATGCGTGAGGGGTTTTTAAACAGTGAGTTACCATGCAAAAAAGATAACCTATCTTACACCTTAAAAACTTAAAAGCCCTTAATTTAAGTTAATTACACTATGTTTATGTATCCGTGCAGAATAAGAGGTTAGTAAACAGTAGGGTTAAAAACAGCTGTGATCAGATTTATGGGTTCAATATCGATGCAGCCAGTGCTGACTCAAATCCGGAGATAGAGTCAGCCCTGACTACATGCGATGGAAGTGTGTTCCACTGTACTACTGTTCTTGGAAAATATAAAAATTTGTAATAGTCAACAGATGTTGGAATGTAGTATGCAAGATAGTGGATATGCCTGGATTGTCTTGTGTAAGGTGTAAGGTACTGCGTTGGATTTATTTCAACATGATTGTTTACCATTTTGTAAAACAAAATGAGTCTACTGATTTTCCGTCTACTTTCTAAGGTAATCCAGTCATAATGTTAGTAATGTCATAATGTTAGTTACTGTGTCCGGGGTCTTGCTATATGCACTGGTTACAAAACGAGCCGTTTTCTATTTTATTTATCTTTCTGTGTGTAAGGATCCCATACAGCTGAAGAATATTCTAATAAAGTAGGTCTAACAATAGTATTATATACTGCTTCCTTAGTTGTTTTCTTGGCAGAATGTAAATTTCTCCCCTAAACTCTGGCTAGATTTACTAGTTATTTTGTTTATATGTGGAGACCATGATATAATAGATGAAACACAAACTCCAAGATAGGTGGCTTGATGTACAACTGACAAAGGTTGGTTATGCAGGGTGTATACTACTTTGGTCACTCTCTTTGACCTAGAAACATATAGAATGTGACATTAATTGATGTTGAAACTCATCTTTCATTTCCGCTCCCATTTTGCAAGACTGCTGAGATCCTCCTGCAACTGTAATCCATCTTGGGCAGAGTGTATAGTCCTGTATATCACACAGTCATCTGCAGATAACCTGACATTGGAGTTTACAGCCGTAAGAAGGTCGTTAATGTAGAGCAGAAATATGAGAGGCCCCAACACCGACCCCTGTGGAACACTTGATAGTACAGGTGCCGACGTGGATGCCGCCCCATCATTTAACAACAACTTGTTGTGTTCGATTTCCAAACAAAGGTCAAATCCAAGAAAGTGCACTACCCTTGATACCATAGTGTGATATTTTGTAAAATAACCTGCCATGAGGCCTTACTGAAGTCCATTATGGCGACATCCACTTGACCTCGCTGTACTGACTTTGCTAATTCGTAAATGAAACCCACAAGTGGGTTTCGCAAGACCGTCGAGCACGAAAGCCATGCTGGTTATCAACATGTATATTATTTAAAGCTAGATGGTCCAAGCAATTACTTACAACTATGTGATCTAATAATTTACAGGCTACGCAGGTTAATGAGACAAGACTATAATTACTAGCCATACATTTTTCTCCTTTTTTGAAAATAGGTGTTACAAATGCTTCGGACCAATCAGATGATACAGATCCTGAACATAATGACATTTTAAATAGTTTAGTAAAAATAGGAGCAATTTCATCCTGATTTAATGGCGTCAGGGTCAGCACCCTTATGAGGATTAAGTTCCCTAAGAAGTTTTCTAACACCATTCTATGTAACATGTATATCTGTCATTGATGCATGCGGACTTGGACCTATATCTGGAAAATCTGTATCATTATTGTTGGTAAATACTGAGAAGAACTGTTTGAACTTCAGCCTTGTCTAAGGTGGTAAATTTAAAGTTCTTTAAAATGCGTTTATAATCATGGAACATTCTCTTTATTTTATAGATCTATTAGGTATTCTAGCATTATTGTATACAACATAGATTTTTCAGATCTTCAGGAGAGAAGATATACCGGGACAGTGGTACATGTGCTTGCTCCTTACTCTTTTTTGCATATCGGATCGGCATATTGCAAGTGATTTGACCGATGCCGGAAAAATCGGTATTGCACCCCTCCTTTGCCAGAAGACTCTTGTGAAATACTTGTGCCGTAACGTTATAAACATTGTGACGTTACATTCCCAAACACAACGTCTGAATTTCGTTTGTTTTTATAGGATAATGCACCATTTTGATAAGTTTGCATTTAGAAATCTACTTTAAAGTGCAAGACGGTACGCAAGAAAAAGTTTCTATCATAAGACATTTGGTTCAGATGAAAATATCCGTCACCTCGGGTAACTGTTTCCTTTCAGTACTCCGGGCAAGAAAAATCAAGAAAATGTAATAAAAAGGGGGGGTAATTGAAAAAATTTAGGCAATGTATAGTTATGGTTCTTGGGCATTGCAATTCCCCTCATTGTGTTCTATCATTGTATTTCAAGTAATTCCCTTTCATATTTTTGGAGTTATGATCCCGACAAAGAAGGAGATGGGGACGGACGGACGGATAGACGGACGGACGAGTCGATTTCTATATGCCACCCGAAGTTCCTTCGGGGGGGGGGGGGGGGGGGGGGGCATAACACACTTTAACTTAGCGATTTGCATTGGCCAACTTGCGAAATAGTTCAATATACATCTATGTGTTATAAGAAAATGTTTCGGTATTTGATAAACAGTCCAGTACCGAGGGTAAATCAGTCAGTTGTTAAAACAGAACATCAGTTGTTTGCACATCACACATTCCATCGAAAGCAATAATTAGCCAACAGTAGAAGTTGATAAATGCACTGGTTAGTATCATTTTGATTATTTCTTAAATACATAACATAACATCAAGTTTATTCGGCTTTAAATATAAACATATCCATAGCCATTTAAATGAATGTACAAACAAAAGAATAGTGAAAACATTAAATTCTGTTAGAGATACATTTACATAAAAGAATATTATTTATCAAACTGCCATGTTATATTGTCTGGCTTCTGATATTACCAGTGTAATACTCAAGAAAATACTGAAATTAATTTATGAAATTTAACTTACTTCCTAAATCAAACATTAGATAGTTCAAGCTGTAACATTATGTCGTATTCTGTCTTATGTATGAGTTCTCAATCTAAAGGCATGATATGTGAATTTTGCTATATTGACTATTACTTTTTCGGACTTTGAACTCATACTGAGTGATATGAATTTGTCTGCAAAAATATGGTAAAAATATTAGTTTCTAAGAACAAACTAGTAAAAAATGATACTCGTCTTCTGTTACTTTCCTGTTGCATTGCGTTCATTTACGATCTTCTCTGTCTATGTTCCTATGTCTTCCTATTTCTATAGGAAGGTCGTGTGAAGATAATCTAAGTTTAGCAAGAATTATTCTGTGTTTATTTTCATTAATACAAGACAAATACTTTTCGAGAGCAAAAACATGTTTGAATAAGCTGTATGAGTACAGTCTTCCTGAATTATTTATTTTGACATACCAAGATTGCTGATCAAATGTATATGTCTAATATACGCTGTTTAAAACTTATTGATTTTGCACTCTGCTCATACCGAATATTTGACATACCAATATTAGAATTGTTTTGATTTCATATGCCCAGTTAGTTCCATTGTACGTAATATTTTTCTTTGAGTCTATTAACAAGAGGGCCATTATGGCCCTTTATCGCTCACACGAGTACAACTGCTTTTAACAAAGTTGATAATCATCGAAACAACCTTTCTGACAAATTTCCAGAATATTTGGGCTGAAAATGTTACCTCTAGAGTGTTAACAAGGTTATTCCATATTTGGGCTCTGTGACCAAGTTTTTGACCCCAGATGACCCATATTCGAACTTGAGCTAGAAATCATAGAAACAACCTTTCTGACAAATTTCCAGGATATCTGGGCTGAAAATGTTACCTCTAGAGTGTTAACAAGGTTTTTCCATATTTGGGCTGTGTGACCTAGTTTTTGACCCTAGGTGACCCAAAATAAAACTTGAGCTAGAAATCAACCAAACAACCTTTCTGACAAATTGCCAGGATATTTGGACTGAAACAGTAGCCTCTAGAGCCTTCACAAGATTTTTCTATTTTTGGGTCATGTGACCTAGTTTTTCATCCGAGATGACCCATATTCGAACTCGTCCGAGTAATTACTGGGACAAACATCCTGACCAAGTTTCGTGATAATTGAGGCAATGTGAAAATGTGACCACTAGAGTGTTAACGAACTAAGTGTGGACGGACGACGGACATTCATCGATTCTAATAGCTCACCCTGAGCCAGCTCAGGTGAGCTAAAAAGTAACCGATATACTTTTTTAGCAATGGGTCGTCACTTTTAACAAGATTAATCGAGTATCGTATCATTATTAATTGTCTCGATATTTTCATTGGATATCGCCTAGTTTCTCCGTAAAGACCATCTAAGTTAGTTGATATTTTTACATGAAGTAGTTTTTTTAAGAATTTACAGTGAACAATTTCAATGTTTTTGGAATCGTGATAACCACATACCGCCGCATTATAATTAAGTATGGCACCAACTAGGCTATCGAACAAACGACATTTATCTATAGCCGCGAGCTCGAGTTGATTGAAAACAATGAATAAATTATGAAGAGCAAATAATGAGTGTTGCGCAATTCTCTTTTGTGTTCGGTACCACGATCCATTCTTGAAAAAGTGAATACCTAAGTATTTGAAAGAGGAAACTACCTCGAGAATATCATTGTAGAGCACGAAATTATAACGAGTAGCTCGTCCCCGTTCAAAGATAATAATTTTTGTTTTATTTGTGTTGATTTTAAGCCCCCATGTATGACAATATTCCTCAATGTCGTTTAGCATGGACTGTAGAGCATCTGGTGTTTTAGCAAATAGTACAGCATTGTCTGGGAAAAGTATGAAAAATATTTTTACATCATCTACTGTAAATAATCCCTCTATATTTGTATTAATACTGTCTATGATATCATTGAATAAAAAAAGCAAACTGGGGCTCAGGTCCCCTTGTTATACCCCAATATTTGAACTAAAGAACTCTGATTGATTACATTAATTTTATATTTCACACAAGATTTGACCGTTTTATGCATTGCTCGTAGAGCTGGTTACGCTTTTTGATAAAAGCTTTTGCCAAATATAAGACCTATTAAGCTTGTCAAAGCATATTTTATAATCCAAGAAGGCACAGTAAAGCTTTAGTTTTGAATCAAGAGTTTTTGCAATAATTGCGTGTAATATAAATATACAATCTGTAGTTGACTTGCCTTTCTGAAATCCGAATTGATTATTTATTATTATTTCATTTTCCGCTGCCCATTTTGTTAGTGTTTTGAGTAAAATTTGAAAGTAGATTTTTCCAATAACATTTATTAATGTGATGCCTCCGTAATTTTTTGGATCCTCATTAAATACGTATTTTTCGTTTGAATACATTTTACATAACATTCCAAGCAAAAATATGTAATTCGTGAGCAGACAGAAATAACTTTCATTTTATTATAATTACGGAAAAGTTTCATTTTTGTTTTCCAATTAGTATCCTATAAATGTAGATATGAAATCCTAATTTAATTTTTTTTTGTATTCAAAATCAGCCTGAAATTTGAAGGAATTTCCTTCAGTACTTTAAGGGTTATGCTCAGGACAAGACAATTTAACTAAGGGAGATAATTAACAAATCGGACAAGGTAGAATTTTGGTTCTTTGGAAGTGCAACTCCCATCATTGTGCTCCATTTCTGTATGAAGTTTCAGGTAATTGCCTTCAGTACTTTTGGAGTTATGCTCCTGACAAAAAAGTGGGGACGTACGGACGGACAGACGGACGGAGGAGTCGACTTCTTTATGAAAACATTCACAATATATATCCTATACATTAGAACAACTTCTGGACAAAAATCGTCGCTACTCCGAGGAATATTTAACTTACGGGAAGCATTAAACGAATCTCTATAGAACAATATAATTATGTAAGAATGTTTACATAGGATTTGCACATGTGATATACAAATTACGTCAAAATACGCCATAAATTGTAAATGTATCCTTAGCAGAATGTCTTTAGAAGAAATAGGGTCCAGACGAAGTACGCAACTTTGTAAACGCTGACAATATTCGCGGATGAGGTACTACTGTCCTTTGTAGTCCTCTGCCATTGATTAATTAGGGCGGTTGATCTTCCTCCGGCGTTATACCACGACCTCGTGGTTGGATTCTGGTAGCTTCCCCCGCCCCCAAACCCACCCCCGCCCCTGCCCACGCCTCCGCCCCTCCTTTGGGAGTTGTAGCAAACTTGCCCATTATAACTGACAGAGTTAAAACTTTGGGTTAGCCCTTGTAAGGATTGCATCAGCTTTGCTTGTGTACCGGCGTCCCTGGCGCTGGAGATGTGATTACAGGTGTCTGCTTCGCTTCTCGGGCGTGACGTACAACCACGCACGACCACCTCCACCTCCACGCCGGCCTCTGAAAATATGCAAAATTCAATTCGAAAAATCTTTTCATTTATTAAAAAAGAACATTTAAAAGATCCCCCGTCTAGGTAGAAGACTGACAGTTCAACACATATATCAACTTTCTTCGTATTGATATAAGATACAACAACTTCTGATAATTTATTTACATCTCAGTTGACGACCATACTTTTAAAACAAGTACTAGTGTCTGTGGATGTCGTGAAAGAACCGTACTCTCTGGATTCGACCTTGTCAGCAGTCAGACGCTCTAAGTGCCTTCATACTGTTAGAGTAGCTTAGACATGCCGTTTACATTTTGTATCATAGTACTTGAAGAACATTGCTTAAAAACAAATAATACATGTGAAAACCCTAGTGACTTGATTAAAAGGGCATCGTAATATAACCATTCAGTGACCATAATTTTAGGAAAGACGTTTGATCTACTTCTAGAATAGTAAACATTTCTGTTGTTATAAACATTACATAATTATGAATCGGTATAATAGTTTCATTCCCAATTAATTAAGAGAAAATCAACAAATAATCTTTGCAGAAAATTGAGAATCCAGCCTGTCTGTTATATATCTGTCAATAAGAGCAATCCCTAGCATAACCCATTTCTTTCGTGTTTTCAAAGCAACTACTGTCCATTAAGATTCTTTATTGACCATAACTAAACTGGCCATTTTGAAGGGTGATATAAATTTAAAGTTGTTAACGAGTCCGGCTTCTGTTAAGGTCTTTCTTAAACGTCCAACTGTGTCATTTACAAGCGAGTTTCTTTCCGGAGGAGAGAAAGTCATGAATTAGGGCGTTAACAACATGTTTTTTTCTGAGTGGCAAAACTATACTAAGACGAAGGTGTATATGAAATAAACACTGACCTGGGTTAACTGTCCTCATTCCCTTTGCATTGACGGTTACAACTACGCTCTCACATTTACTCACTGACCCAAACCCGCCCGCATAACAGCTAGTAGGCCTGACTGTGTTGGCCTTACAGGCAGGGTTCGTCATTTTAAAGGAGTCCATTGCGTTGACCAACGCGCTCCTGAGGTAGCTTGGCATGTTAGTAAATTTGTAACCTAGATGCACACAACCTGGACAATCTGAAATACAGTTCAGAATAAAAAAAAGTCAGTTTAGTGTTTGAAATTACATGTAGGTACTCTCCAAAGCAGATGTCTTTGTCTGTCGTTTATTGATAAACAAGAAATCAGGACAGCGTCTATGCTACAGAGTCGCCTAAACTCACACGTCCATATTTTTCACAAAGTCCAAATATCAAACGGATGATTGTCGTGTATTTCGGCATAATTATCTGTTATTTATTTCTAATGTTATTTAATACATAATTATGTTATTTTAACGATCAATACATCTCGACTATAAAAAAAAACACTCATTGACAGCACTGTTGTACCATCAGAACATTTTCACAAGTTCTATACGACATGAAATAGACGTACTCAGTGGAAAAAAATATCATTTTCATGTTATCAATGAATAGTTTCATATTCTTGATGTATGAAAATAATGAATGTTTGGTCATTATACGAAGGACGAATATCAAACAACAAAAGGTTTTCATCGTAAATGTCACTCAGTTTTTAAGTGAAGAGGTGTGGGGTATTCATGATCATTATTAATACAATTATGGTACTCGCGAAGTTGTATTTATACATACATTTGTATATTGCACCGACTTCAAATAATGAATGAAAAAGTGAAGCCACTCGGCATAGACTTTCATATATAAAAGCCAAAAACTCACCTAGACCATATATGGTTACACAGCTTTGCAGGAACATAAAGCCTAAAAACACCATTTTTATTTTATATTCCATTTCTTAGCACAATTTCACTGTACAAGTCCCGTGCCAACTGAGAGCAAACGAATCAATGCTACCAACTTTTTTAATATTATGTCAGTATTTTGAAGGAATATTGTGGAAATATCCAGTAGTGATGACTAAATATGATCAGTTGACATTCGGCCACCCTTATTAGCAGAGAACACAGCTCTGGTCATAGTTGATTACAAGACATGTCAAATGTTAATATGGTACGCCTAAACCGTCTTGTAATGATCACTTTATGTTTGTTATGTAGATTCTTTAGTTTATTGTGAAAACTCTTTCTTATGTTATGCCCTTTCATTATTGCATTGTATGTATTTTTTATTATACAATGTAGATATTGTGTCATGTTTTGTTTGTTTGTTTCAGGCTTTTATGGTTTCAAGGTCCATCACCCTCGTTCGAGGTATATAGTTGGTGAGACATTGGCACGTTCTCCCTTCATGCCTCCTATCAAAAATGAATTTTAGTTTTACTTGACTGCAATTTCCAGTCAGTACTGTATAGGCTAGTTTCCCTAGAAAATGAGTAGTGGTAATTTTCCTCCATTGGTGCATCACACCCGAAGCACCCCGAAAACTACCATATGCAGAACCTATTGCGTTCACATTCCCACGGGAAATCATTTAAAACCCTGTACCACCGAGACTGTCTGCTCCACTTGTAAGAGTCAAGTGTCCACCTCATAGTCAAAACTATAGTCGTTCGTGAGTTTCAACCTTCGGAGTAGCTTCCAGCATGATGCAACACAATGGTCTCGTCAAGGGTGGGGGTACAAGCCCCCCCCCAACATTCCCATCGGCTTCCCAGAACGTTGCTTGAAACCAATCATTGAATCACCAGTTCCGCTATCAAACAGTGAATTTCTAGTCGAAAAAGTAGGTCACTCACTCAGTCAATTCCGTTCTGAATGTGAGTGACCTAGCCCTGTCAAGGATGAAGCCAAGAAAGGGCTATTGTAACCCCCCAAGCACAAACACTGTAAGGGAGATCTTGCCAAGCTGCCGCCCTCCAGTCGAAGTGTTGGTCCCTCGTCATCCGGAACACGTCACCGGCACTCTGCTACTTGCACTAGAACACCTTTGGTAGAGTTTTATGCAAGGAACATCCCTACCTAGGAATGGTGGACGAACATACAACGTCTGACAGACACCAGACGCACGCCGGACGGTGAGTGATCCTCATGGCTAGCTCACCCTGGCCAGGTTGCCTAAAAACAATAACTACTGTGTTATTAATTGATGTGGCAACATATTGTAACGAAACAATGTCTTCACAGTTACATATAAAATACGGAAATTTTGGATTGATGGCATGATAAATAATATTTTTAAGGTAAATGTAGCACGAAGGCAATAACTCAAGTGGTATTAATTTGTCCTGATGAATTTCAATCTCAGTTGAGATAAACTGAAAGGATAAAGAAACGCAGGGTAACAATATAATTATACAACAATTTTTAGCTCGACTTTTCGAAGAAAAGGGGAGCTATCCTACTCGCCCCGGCGTTGGTGTCACACCTTCGTTAAGTTTTTCGTACCACCCCACTTTATTTCAAAAGTATTAGAGGTATGGCTTTGAAACTTACCATACTTGTTTACCATCATAACCTCCATCTACAGACAAGAGTACATAACTCTGTCAAGGTTTTTGACAGAATTATGGCCCTTTTTTGACTTAGAAAGTGTATTGAGCTTGGTTAAGTTTTTCGTACCACCTCACTTTATTTCAAAACCATTGGAGGTAATGCTTTGAAACTAACCATACTTGTTTACACTCATGACCTACATCAATAGACAAGAGTACATAACTCTGTCAAGGTTTTTGACAGAATTATGCCCCTTTTTGACTTAGAAAATACATTGAATATGGGTAAAATCCACTTATTGCCTTAACCCTTTGAGATATTGCTTTGAAACTCTGAATGCTTGTTTACACCATTACCCCCATCTGTAAGCAAGAGAAGGTAACTCTGTCAGGGATTTGTTTTAAAAATTAAGGCCCTTTATCGACTTAGAATCTTGGTTAAGTTTTTCGTACCAGTCCACTTTTTGACTAAACTGTTTGAGATATTAATTTGAAAGTTGGAATACTTGTAAACCATCATGATCCCAAAACATTGGCCTGAGAAGGTAATTCTGTCAAGGATTTTATTTGAATTATGGCCCTTTTTGACTTAGAAACTCAGTTAAAATTTTCATTCTTGTCCACTTGTTGACTTAACCATTTGAGATATTACTTTGAAAGTTGGAGTACTTATGTACCATCATGAGACCTATCTGTAAGCAAGAGAAGATAACTCTGTGAAAATGTTTCTTGATTTGTACTTAGAAATTCCTGGTTAAAGTCTTGTGTGCCCTTAACTGTCAAAGTTTTGTTTTATAGGCAAGCACTAAAAAGTCGAGCGCGCTGTCCTACTGACAGCTCTTGTTTTAATGCTTGGCCTAGAATTATGAAAACCGGTCAGAAGACTATCTTGGTCACTTGTCACTCAAACCGGTGCCTAAAGTCACTCAACCGTGCATTGCAGCATGCCACATAGAGAAAGTGATAAAAAGCAAAATACACGTGCAGAATAGTGTATACACATCGCTTTCCGCTATTTACATTGAATTTGAAGCTCTTGCAATCATGGTACGGCTGACAGAAGTTCAGAGGGGTCAGGCTATTGCATTGCTTATGCAAAGTCAGAGGCAACAACAACGGTTGCTATGCAGTTCAGTGTGAATGTTTCCATTATAGAACGTCTTGTCCGTCGTTTGAGAGAAACTGGAAGAGTTTCCGACCGACCTCGATCGGGACGAGTCAGCCGATTTCACTTTGCGATATTGGGGGGTACCATCAAATGTGCTTCAATTACTAATGAATTTTTGCTCAAAATCTAATGAAATTTTGGTAATTTGTTGATTAAAGATGGGTTTTTTATATTCATATAAAATATTATATATATTATCAAACACATCACTTTAAATCACCTCAAATGTGTACCCTGCGCTTCTTTATCCTTTCAGTATACAATAGTCTTGTACCATTTAGGCATGTCTTGTAAAAATGAGGGCCAAGATGGTCCTTATCGCCTACTTAAGTGCACCCTCGTTTGAGGCCAAAATTCGTATCTGACCCAGAGATCATAACATTTACACTTTCCAATGTCCATGATGATTGGGCACACAATGTGGCCAATAAAATGTTAACAGGGATTTTTTAATTGACGTAATGACCAGCCTGACCAATGTTTAATAGTGGCTTAATAAGAATTCATCAAGAGAAACATTCTGACCAACTTCTATGATGGTTGCCTATAAAAGGTGGCATCCGCAGTGTTCACAAGTTTATTTTAATTGATCTGACCTAGCTACCTATTTTGGTAAATATGACAAAGTTCGAATCTGACATAAAAGACATCATCACAATCATTTGGCCAATGTTTTTGAAGATTGGTATCAAATGTGTCCTCTTAAGTGTTCGCAAGGTTTTCTTTGATTTACGCTAGTTATTTATCCCACAGTATACCCCACGTGACCCAGTTTCCAACCTGACATTGTAGTCTACGTGATATAATTTAGATTGTATGTAATAAGGATTATACATGATATAAGGAAGAGTACACATAGAATAATAAAGAGTCTACATAAACGGAATCATGAATACACACAGTATAATAAAGAATGCACATCGCATAACAAAACGTGTACATAAGATAATAGAGAATGCACATAACACAACAGAATGTCTACATCGTTTGATAAAGAATACATATTATACAATAAAGAATGGACATAACATAATAAAGAGTCTACACAATAAAATAAAAGATGCACACAACAAATATAAAGAGGTCATTCATTATGAGGCAGCTTAGGCGTTCCATATGTTTCCTTTAACCTTTTCATTGAAGCTGTTTCCGAAATGAAAAAAAACACACGTTATTCATTGTACGAATTGAATTGCAGACTGCCAGTACCGATCTTAATTAAAACCGATTGCTTCAGAAATTGTCAGAAAATGTGATATTGCATATTGATAATAATTCAGTCACGTCTGTTGTGTCCATTACTGTGGATCAGTCTTTAATATATACGTTACATTGATATGTATGTAATTTTCGCACACATAGCCGACAAATCCCGGGGTTGGGGATGTAAAACTGAGTCTGATTCACGTTAAGTGAGGTTTTTGGAGTCTGATCGCAAAAATGGCAGACTGAGCATTGATTTTTGATCTCCGTGTCAGCATTTTCACCTGGTAAGTATTTCTGGCATATGAATACGCTCTACTGTTTGTATGCTTCACTCGGTTTTTCATTTAATGTTCGAAGTTTTATGAATAAAAAAAAGGATTTTAAAACAAAACCTTTGACATCGTTCGTTTACACATGTCACGAGGCGGTTAGTTTTGTTTTGGGAGTTTTTTTCCTCCACTTTATGTAGTATTGCAAGACCCGCATGATATGAAACATAGGTCCATCATTGTTTGACACTTTCTCTTCTATAATAGATGCTTTGTGGCCCAAATCAGAACTTAAAGTTTAACCACATTTTGGTGTCTGACTCTTAGTTTATGTATTTTTGGAGTCCTGATATTCACATCATTTTCGCGAATATTGTCCTAAAATTCGCAAAATGCTCCTTTTACTATACAACACTTACTTATTTGTCATACTTTACGTTCAGTCCTCTGTATCTGTCATTACTGGATCAGTACATGTAAAGTTCTGATTCCGTATTACCACAGTATCAATGACGTCAAACAAATGACGTCCATACAACATATATTTCGCGCTAGTTAGAGATTTTCCTTCCATATTCATGCTTGAAAGTCGTTTGAAATTAAAATTATTGGTGTGGGCAAGTACCAAAATGTGCATAATAAAATGTTCATTTCATAAAAATGTTATCCAGATGCCGATTAACTCTCGCGGTCAGATCATACTCGTGCTTCACACTCAAGACTCGTTTACGTTACTATATCAGTAACCCTGTATAGTAATAGGGGTATATATTAGAAAAAAAACATTGGTAAATTGAATATCCTTGACTGTATTTAGTACGTGTACAGTGGAAATAAGAAAAACTTTTCTTCGAATGAGAATGAATAGAGTAAATATATTTAGGGGAAACCGAAGCAAAATGATACGCGAGGCAAAATGGGCTTCGTCATTGGGATATTTTACTGGCCCATACGTTTCCCCAGCAAGCCACCTAGGCAGTCTTTCTGATTCCTTCCAACATCGAAAGTCACGTGAATTTTATTTGGTCGGACTAGAAACTATTTATAGATGTACTATGGGTTGAAATGTCCTGATCTGATTTTGACGCTTCTAAAAAGGAGTAGTATTCTTTCAGAAAATGATATTTTTTAACAAATTTGTCTGAGCTGATTTAGCCGACTGCTATCTTTTATTCATCCAAGTCACACCTTGCTTAAGCTATTCCAACCTCAATAAGCAATCATCACCTGAGTACCCTTCAGTAGAAGAGATATCTCTTAAATTTCAGAAGATATCTTTCATTGATACAAAGATATCTGTCAGCGTGAAAGAGATATCTCCGTTAAAACGAAAGATATCTCTTTGAAATTGGAGAGATATCTTTTTTTTGAATAAATAGTAAAATGGCTTGCAATCTAAATGTTTACAAAAAGTTGTGCGTGTAAACAATGCACTGCGCATGCGCAGTCTGGCTCTGCACGATTTGGCCAGTGCGCGAACATCCGGAAGAAAACTATTTAAACAAGGAGTCAAGTTTGTTGAAAAGATTTGTTTCTGGTTATTTTCTTAGAAACGACGTGTTTAATTATTGAAAAAAAATGTATTTCGTCTACTTGATTTAAAAGTCACACGCTGAGTTAAACCACGGACCTTATACACATGTGTTTGTATATATGTCCGTGGTAACACCATGTAAATAGAATAAGTTCGTACGTTTCCCAATCAATTTTAATTCTGCGTCCAGGAAAATAAAACAAATCTTTTAATTTATGGATTATTACTGGTTTTTTAGAACTTGAAATATGCATCAAACAAATCAAAAGATGAAGAAAGACGATGTGGTATAACTGTATACATGCACCTTAATGAACAGTATGCGGTACACAATTGACGCCACAAAATGAAATTTTCATACAAATTCTTTGAAAAATAGTTGTCATCATTAAAAACTTCGATTTTTCTGATAATGGGGTTATTTTTAACCCGATCGTTATTAATATGCGAAAAACACGATTTGTTTTCATTCACGTTGTTTGGTTACCAAATGAAAGAATCATGCCGGGGATAAATTGCAGGTTCGAGCCCCACTATGAAGACAGCTTTAAGCTTATCGAGTCACTCTCGAGTCCACTTCTTTGGAAAACCAGTACAGGTCCCGTGATTATAATTTCTTGATCACAATCTCATACTCAGCACGAAATCACGCTCAAACCATGCGCATGAAAAAGTAACAAATAAGCTGATCCAGACTGGTTTTCGAGTTATATGATGAGAAACATATGACTCTCTATGAGAAGACAATGACTGATGTAAGTCAAATGGTATGTTTATAAATACCGGTAAAAGGAACGTTGTTCATTTCCGACCAGAGTATATGCGTCGAATTTATTTTCTCATCCATTTACACATTTCACATATAAAAATTTACTTATTAAAGAAAATTGCGACATTTTCTGGCTCTTGATAGATTTTTACCCTTTTTTTAATTTCTCAAATCTATCAAGAGCCAGAAAATGTCGCAGCTTTCTTTAATAATTTAATTGAAATAATTCTACCATGTAATGCGTGAAATATGGTGTAAACTGGAATAGCCATGTACATTCTAGAAACCAAGAAGAGGGAATAAAACAGATTTGCAACTTTTATGGCGTAGATATGGCATACCATTTGGGTCAAAAGAAACAGAAATAACTACAAGTAATAACATTTATACTGCATGTATAAATCTATAACTGCAGGTATAAAAATACGCATGCAGGTACAAACTATATACTGCAGGTATAAATTTATACAAGAACCCAGGACCCTCAAAACATGAGGCAAACGCGCTACCACTGCGCCAAGGCGGATCCATAAAATGATCGTGTGCAAAGCATGTTTGTGTTGTATAATTTTGTAACCTAATATTACTATCTAACTATATACTAGAAATATAAATTCAATTTACAATATCTTTAGGTTAAAACGTTGAAAAAAAATAAGGTTCAATAACCCATAAAAATATCTTCTTAATATTAAGATTTATTTTGAGTTCACGTGGTAAATTGATAATTTTAATTTGTCGATTAGATTTTAATAGGAATAAAACGTACATCATGAAGACGAAGCATCAATTTATTGTATTCGTTGCAACAAAATTAGGAAATTGGCAGGGCCATTCTCAGCAGGCAGAATAATTCCATAGTGTTTCCAGCAGATGCCCTTCACACCCTTCCCAATTGTGAGATGTAAAAGTAATTTACTATGAAACTATAAATTACAGATAGAAAGATTTAACTCGACTGTAAATAAAAATTGTCTACCAGTACTTACAGAACGATGCATATACGAAACCGACACTTCTCTGCGCAAACCGCTATTCGTGGGACGTATACCTAGTGGTGATGCCGGGAAATATTTTGCATTATGTTTTCTTTCGTTTCATTCAGCCAAACATAAATAATTTATCATCTCACTTCGGATAAATATCCGAAAGGGCAATAATTACGGATGATAAACGACAAAACACCATATAGGAGTGGTAAACAACAGGTTTGCTTTAATGCATCACTTAGATTCATTCATGCATATCGACGATACAGAAGAGAAAGAAAGAAAATCACTTTGTACCAGTGAAATGTGTCTCTGCACTAATAACATTAATATGTGAAAACAAATAGAACTGTGTAATGTCCAGTATCGCCGATCCACTCACTCCACATTTGTAGTACAATTCATTCATACCAGCTCGACGACACTTTCCGAGTGAATAGTTATTCTTCACTTAACATCAAGAAATGAGAAAAACAATTTTATATATAGTGTCTAGTGTCGCCAAACCACTCACTCCGCGTAGTACAATGTACGTTCAAGATACAGAAGACGCCAATACACAAATAGAAATGTCTACTCTGAAACAGATAAGAACAATTGATAATTTTCATATAAATACTAGTAATACATGTATATCTTCGAGAAATTCCTCTTAAGGCATTTAGTTCACTAATGACCATTGAACCATGAAATATATTGACCAGTTAATGATAATTCAAGTGTGAAGACCGATCTATATATAGACTGCGAGCAGAACGTACATACATCAAAGCGCACAATAGTGTCCTATTTGTACTTTTTGGATCGATTGATTTATTCAATCGGATCCAATGTTAACAGAGTATAGCTTCCTTACGGCCGAACTCTTTACATACAAACAAGTAGTTCCATATATTCCGTTGTTACGAATTATACTGTCCTCTGTTTTAAAAATTATATAGTAATAGATCTAAATAATATCAAAACTTTTCAGAATAGCATAATATTATATTGTTGTTTTTCTTATAATTTGTAACTTAAATCAACGAGGTATCTGTTCTGTATAGAACTATTTTCCTACGCGGTTTTTTATCGTCAGACCGGTGTGACATGAGAAATGTAAGACCCGTGAAATACGTATCGCTACACCGGATACACTAAATTCAGTGTTTCCGCGAGAGCGCGTTTTCTGCGGGTTTGACGCACTCATTTTGTCAATGACGCAACAGAAATAGCAAAGAGCGTCTTCTATGACGCAATTAAAATGTGTATGATCAAATTACTACAAAAACAACATTTCAAAACCTCTCAAAACGCTTCGAAATGCAAGATAAATTGTTAATAAAATACCCTTTCGGTATGGGATATGTCTAATTTTGACCCTATTCCGTCGTAGTCTGATTTCGGATCGACCCGCATTTTGTACCATTGCGTTTTTGTGTGTGTTGATTCTTATGATACCGTCATCATAGATCGTAGACGCACAACAAGAGATGGTCGACGAACCTTAATAGGGGAAACAAAAACGTCTTTCTGAGTGATTTTAATGATCATTTTGTAGTCATTTTGATCAGACTGTCACTATTGAAAGGGGTTTAAATGTGTCAAATAATATCCAAGTTTAATGTCTATGATTGAATGCACTTATGAAAAATTCGCTTTGTGGACAAATTTGACTTTTGAGATGCAGTGACAAAATGGAAAGCATCCAAAGAGAAACACCTGTTGTCTTGCCAAACCATTTTGTGATGTATCACATGTAGTTTTACAGAAGTAAACTGAATAAAATTTCTTTAACATATAGTCATGCCTTCTTTTTAACAATAAAGGGTATGACCCTCGGATTTACTAAATGACCCCCAAATTCTGATACAGCGAATTGGCCCCCAGGGTCTTCCTCCTCCATGAAAGCCGGAAGTTGCAATATGACCTTAGCTGTTGGATGTGAATTTAAATCCGAATTAATTGGCACAATACAATCAACCTTATGGGCATATCCCATAACTTTTGAATGACATTTAAAGTTGTTCAAACCATAAATTTTCAGTTCAGTTTTGTCAAAATCCATTTCTCAGTTACGATTCACAGCTTAATACTTCATAGGGTAGTTGAACATAGTCACTGAATGACATAATGTCAGCACATGGGTTCCTATCTCAAAAGTAGTTTACACAAATGGTGAAAGGTCAAAATTTGTGTCTCCAGTTTATAACTTTACTCGTGCAAGTGTTGTCCTGATATTCACACATGTATGTGTACAGTCTATGTTGTCCTGATATTTACACATGTATGTGTGCAGACTGTGTTGTTCAGAGACAATCGATCCTCCAGAACTTTCAGTCCTTTGATTACATACGTATGAACTATATCCCATGCACGTAAGGAAAGAGCTTTGCATCATTTGAATAAAATGAAAAATCGAACTTGTGAGTACCATTCGATAATTTTCGACTTAATATATTTTCTGTAAACATTTTCATGTCGTTGTGGTCAGCAGGGGTGCGGTGGGGGTGCGGGGAGGGGGGGGGGGGGTATGTGAGATGCAACGGAAAAACCTGTTTTACCTCGAATGACCAGTGGTTTTGATTTGATTTGAAGCAAATTTTATAAAGGTCCGTCCATAAGAATGACCAGCGGGGCCGTGTAAACTGATTATATAAGACCATTTACACGCATGTATAGAGACCATTCAGTATCCATTCTTATGGAATAAACCTATATTATTGTTTAATCGTCGTCTGTATGCGAAAACGCACGTAATGTAAATAATATTATGCTAGAAAAATATGTGTGCTTTATGTGATTGTCACAAAAGTGTAAAATTTTAGTTATTTTTTTAATAGAAGGCCTACATGTATGGAGCGTGCAAAGTAGCAGGTATACGACACTACAGGAAACCTCTTTGCATCTCTTATCTATTTCAAATTAGTTTCAATATCACTATCCCTTTGAATGTCTTAGCTTTCAATCATTTCTAAATAAACTTGCAATATGTATACATGTATCACCTTAGTTGCCTCATATATATCATAACAAATGTATGGCAGCTAAAACTTACAGATTCAAGTCATATTGTGCATGTTTAATTATTACATGTATGACGTGACATGCATTTGTTATGATGTATTTGAGCGGTAGGCTTGTTCGGGGCTGGTTACGGATGACCGAATGCCAAGCATATCCGGTTACGCTTGATGGTACATGTAGGTCGCAACGCTCGAAAGGATTTTTGATAGGTCTTTTATTATCGGTATTTGCCTGCATGGTGACCTTAATCTTGAAGGAACTGGCCCAATGCCCATATATGGCTTCTTTATTATGATTTACTATCTTTTGATCTTTTCACAAGTTCTAAAAACATTTGGAAATAGCCGCAGAGGTATGAAGCTAGGAAGCCGTACATATATTTCATACGTTTGTTAAGTCCAAGCTATAAGACACCACATACTGAGTAATGTTCGTTAATTTGTGATTGCGAAAAGTTGTTTCTGTCCAACAGCAGCCATGATTCTTCTAACAGTCGAGCTAAAAATGAACACTGGTTGTTTACATCTGTAAGTTCTGCTCACATAGTTCACGTCACTTTTGTAAAAGAGACTGACACAATAATTATTTTATAGTTTGCTAGTATGTTACAGTTGTATCATAATGAAAGAACTACGAATAAAAGTTACAGGTGCATGCGTATAAATGTTACTTGTGCTTGAAGATGCATGACTCAAGGCCAATATAAAGAGGTGTCCCGGTCCGCAATAAAAACGGCAGCACGGATTTAAAAACGGTTCTTACATAGTTGCCAGCTGTTTTAACCTTCTATTTAACCTTTATCTATGAAGGTTTTGTATGAACTCGTATGAATGTTCCCTCATCGGACTAACGTAATAAAAATAACTTTCTTTAAAACAGTGAAACTTGCAGTGTTTCCTTTCTTGCAAATACATGTAAGAAATATTTTCCCTTATCTACGTCTACTGTGACTGATTACTAGAAAACAGACCCGAGTGAACATTGCAAAAAGATCGTATTGTTCCGTGCAGTATCTGTTTTCAATAACATTCCTTTCAATGACGTTTCATTGATTTGTTTTTCTTCCTGCTCCATCCTCCTCATTGTGTTTAGCAAAGAGAAACGCGTGCTACAAAAATAGTGGTTTATGCAAAGAGGTGTGGGTTTCAGGTGTTCACCGTGTACTAGCTATACATGTATATAGCTAATGATCAGTATGTTAGATGATTTCTGACGGATGAAATATTTTGAAAAAAAAAAAACAAGTATATATCATATACAGTAGAACAAGTTCTGGACAAAAAACGAAATGTTTTACTAAATGGTAGAATTAAACAAAGCTCTATAGTACAATATATGTAAGAATGTTTACACAGGATTTGTACATGTGATATACAAATTACGTCAAAGTTCGCCATTAGTTGTAATGGTATCCTTAGCAGAATGTCTTTAGAAGAAATAGGGTCAAGACGAAGTACGCAACTTTGTAAACGCTGACAATATTCGCCGAGTTGTAGCAAATTTGCCCATTATAACTGACAGAGAGGAATCTTTGGGTTATCCCTTGTAAGGATTGAATCAGCGGTGCTTGTATATCGACGTCCAAAACGCTGGAGATGTGCTTACAGGTGTCTGCTTCACTTCTCGGGCGTGACGTACAGCCACGCGTGACCACCTCCATCTCCATGCCGGCCTCTGAAAATATGAACAAAAATAGAACAACATTTTCATTTATTCAAAACAAACATTTAAAAGATCACCCGTCATGTAGAAGATTGACAGTACCACATGTAAACACATATAGCAACTTATTACCTCGCATTGATATAGGATTAAGAAATATCTGATCATTTATTTACATCTCAGTTGACGATCATGATTCCGCTAAATAAAGCACTGTCGTTTGTGTGTTGGAATCTCGTCAAAAGACTTTTACACCGTAGATTAGAACTCGAAACATCTTGGTCAGCAGTTGGATTATCTTAATGTCTTCATACCGATAGGCATTCCGTTTTCTTCTTATGGTACATGCACTAAATATACCGGTATAATAGAAAAGACGAAAATTTCTTGCATGTTCAAACCCTAGTGACTTGATTAAATAGCCATCACTTTCAAATATTAAAAGGATATAACTATTCAAAGTTACTATAATTTTCGGAAAATTGTAGATCTTCTCCTAGAATACTTGTTACAAACAATATTATACAATTATAGACTAATTTTGAGGTCAATGCATAGCTTTGCGGACCTGTTAAAAGTGATATTTACCGAGGACGAAGTCCGAGGTCAATATCATTTTTTTTAACAGGTCCGCAAAACTATGTATTGACCGAAACATTAGTCTATATTCATTATATCGTATACGTTATAAAGAGTAGTGAAAATCATACGAAAATATAGCAGAAATGACGTCTTAAAATCCGTGCAGGTCTACACATCATTTCCAGGTCTACACATACTTTTGCAGATCCGGCACGTGAGCGCTATCGGCCAATCAGTATTAAGTATTTATGACAGGTATACGATATACAAATGTATATGAATCAGTATAAGTGTTTCATTCCCAATGAATAAAGAGGAAATCAACAAACACTCATTTCTGTTTATTGAGAATCCAACCTGTCTGTTACATACATTTTCATTTATACATGTATCTGTCAATAAGACAAATACCTCAGTATTAGCGTGCAACGATATTGGCAAACCGGAACTGCGATATATAACGATAAAGCAAACCCGTATTGCAATACGAATTGCGATATATTGTAAATACAGTGCCAGCTGTCCACAAACGATCGCAGAACTGCCTATCAAAAGCTAAGTCGAGCTATGGGCAAGTTATAGTATGTTTTATACCAAAGAGTAGGAAAGATGGTCAACCATGATCTTGTTTTTCCTTTCGAGTTCTGCTTTATTTACATGCACAGCAATGTGAGTAGTGAGTAGATCATTTAATTCTACGGGTACGTCCCGACCAGGCTATGTATTACAATATACCGGTTTATCGGTCCATTATGCTATTATGTATAGACATATAAAATGTTTATGTGTATAGGCTGGAGGCCTGAATCATAATAAACGATTTGAATTGAATTGAATTGAATCGTTGCAGCACTAACCTATTTCTTTCGTGTATCAATGCAACTTCTGTCTTTTAAGCCACTTTATTGTTAAGGTGTTTTAACTTTAAAACTGTTAACGGACCCGGCCTCTGGAAAGGTCTTTATCAAACGACAAACTGTGTCATTTGCAAGCTAGTAAGTGTATGCGCAATTTCTTCCATGTGTTAACATGCTCCATATTTTCGTATTTGGGCCAGTGTTATTCATCCAGAAGCATTCTTAGTAAATGAATGGATATGTAGAAACTTGATTGCTTCATGAAATCTCTAACAGTATCTTGGTAATAACTAATAACTATAATTGTGATCATAATTATATAACGGTATTTTAGCTCACCTAACCACGAAGTGGTCATGGTGAGCTTTTAGGATCAATGGATGTCCGTCCATCCGTTCACAATTAGTTTGTTTACACTCTAGCATCTACATTTTTGAAACAATCGTAATATAACTTGAACACAATGGCCGCAAGGCCTTGGATGAGTTCGATTATGGACTTGATAATGTAAGATTTAACTATGTCTAGTACCTTCATTACTTCACTTATCCTAATCATATTTACAGAGAATGTGTATGACTATAAGATCTCCGATGAGTTCAACTAGGGGCTTGACCGGATTACTTCCAGAGTTATGGCCCTTGATGGCCCTTGATTTAACACAAAATGCAATATGTGTTTACACTCTAGCACCTTCAATTTTTCACTTATCTTATTTGTATTTACAGAGAATATGAATGACCGTTAGATCTCGCATGAGTGCAATTATGGGCTTGATCAAATTAGTTTTTCTAGAGTTATGTCCCTTTAACAAAAAATGCAATATTTAACCGTGTTAACACTAGCACCGTAATTTCTTATTACTACTTCTAATCAGTGTTGATGAAACTTGGCAGGGATGTGCCTTGCCTGAAGCCCTTTCATAGTTGTTCAAGTAATTACATTCCATACAGAACTCTGGAAAAACTTTAAAAAAATTATTCTTAAAAACAGGAAGGCATATAGCAATACGATATTTTGCAAATGGTAAAAACTAGTGGACCTCTACCAAGAATGTTCAAATTATGACCCCCGAACGTACACGGGGTCACTTCTTTTTACATAGGTTTATATAGGAAAAACTTTTAAAAATCTTCTTCTCTGAAACCACTAGGTTTAGAGCTCAGATATTTGGCATGTAGCATTATCTGGTGGACCTCTACGAAGATTGTCCAAATTATAGTCCCCGGGATCTAGTGAACTGACTTAGTGTTTGTCCTACATTTAAATTTTATTTACTACATTTTATGACGTCATGCGCAAATAGGTCTATAGAGTCTTGCTCTATCAAGATGGAGTGATACATAGAATAACCTGTCAGAAGTTTATGGCAAATAGACAGGGAACATTTAAAATTTTGGACATTTTCATTGGACAAAAATGTAGGCCAAACACTAAAATCTTTATTTAATAGCTTAGATATTTGGCATGTATCATCGCCTAGTAGACCTCTACCAAGAATGCTCATATTATCATGTCCCCCTGGTCAAAATTGACCCTTTCTGCAATTAATGACCTTGTATTATAGCCAATGGTAGCCAGGTGAGCGATATAGGGCCATATTGGCCCTCTTGTTTTACAATCCCTCAGCTGACTGTTGCAGTTGAGCATGAGTACGATTGCTTGTACCTCTATGGTACTACCGTGGGAAAAAAGAGACAGTACACTTGAGCAGTTTCACAATTTACATTCGTCACTCCAGCAAAAACAAAATCACAACGTCTCCTTTACACCTATTAGAAAAGGGTCATAATAATTACTTTCACTTACTGTTTGCAGCCATATTAATAATTTGTGGATGGGCATGTTTTTCATAACTAATGCATGACAAAATATTTTCATATATATTATCAATTGCTCCGAACATTTTTGATACATGTAATTATTTGAACTGAACGCTCAATATCTAGATGTATTCTGTTAAGTTTAATGAAATTATTAATAACCTCAAGAAGATCGTTGTTTATATTTGTGGCTGTTCGTCAAATCATTCCCTCTCTCAAACGTGTAAGGCTCACAATGACCCTTTTCTAACAGTCTATGTACATGTTTCCAAATGAAATAGAAAGGTGTGTTTTCAGAGTAGTTAGTGAATAACTAGGTGCTACTGTCAGGGATCAGGTCTAGTTGATCAGTACATGGGGTGGTAACAGTAATTTACGAAGACATTTGTGGATTTGTATCCGTAGATACACATACAAGTTTGGGGAAGTCTCGATTGTTGCTAAACGGGTATACTTTCGGAGATGTCTCTTTCGCTACATGAGAATATTGTTGAACAAAACCCGTTTTGGAGATGTCTTAATTGATACAACCAAGAGATTGCTGCTAACTGAGGACAGTTTTTGTAGATAACTCCGTTGACAAACACAATATATTGTTGTGAAAATGAACATATCTGGACCTAGTTTTTAAACGCGCAAATCTGCAGAGATGTCTTCATTTATACAAATCACAGATTGTGGCTAGACGAGGCTAGATGGTTTGAAATGCCGCCTTGGAGGAATGGGAGTGGAGTGCTACAAACTGTGAAAAAAGTTTTGCTAAGGGCTGCACTATGAAGGCGGTCACTGTATATGAAATAAACACTAACCTGGGCTAACTGCCGTCATTCCCTTGGTACTGACGGTTACAACAACGCTCACACATTTACTCACTGATCCACTCCCGCCCACATCACAGTCAGTAGGCTTGACTGTGTTGGCCTTACAGGCAGGGTTTTTATAGGAGCCCATTAAGCTGGCCATCAGGTCCTCGTTATAGCTTGGCATGTGGGTAAACTTGTAACCTATATGCATGCAAACTGGACACTCTGAAATACAGTTCGGAGTACAAATTTAGTCATTTTATACATTTATTTTCAAGTTTGTTTATATACTGTAAATACTGAGTGTACTCGTTCACATATGATATAATTAGAAAAGTCTTACTGAAAATAATGACATAAATTCCAATCATGACTAAATCATTGATATGGTATCCTGACCATGCCGAAAAAACGCTGTATGACTACTATCGTTATTTCAAACTTTGGACACATTTAATGGGTATTTAATAACATTTCCCGAATATCGTAGGCTACGGCTTTTTTTTATAGCTTTGTTTAACGGACCTTACAACCCGATTCATCAAAGCTAAGAAAAAAACTTTTGGAAGATGAATTGCTAAATTGAAATATTCAAAATTTAAGATACATGGCGTCAACGTGACAAATCAATGAAAACCCATTTTAATTACTATATACTTATTAAAGTATTATGTAGAAATTGTACAAAAAAAGAAACTTTCACCCATCTATGCAATACGTAGGGCCGTAACGTGATTTGCTCCATTATTTGTAAACAAAAACAATAAATCAGCCAATGAAAATTACGTTAAATGTTTACGTCAAAGCATTGCTATCAACCTATCAACCACTCAAGGAGACCGGTGGTGTAGAGGATAAGGTGTCTGCCGCTCATCCGGAGTTAGCAGCTTCGCGCCCCACTGGGGTCACGACCGTACCTCCTCATATCACACATGCAAGTACTGTTTTTTTCAGGAAGCGGACTAGAGAGTGACTTTCTTCACAATCGAGCTAAAAATATAACTAACCTATACTAATGGAAAAAGACAGAATTAATCACGTGGATTTTGTCTGCTTGAGTGCACGACGCATAATGGTATTATCTGTAAGAGATATTTTAGGAAACATGCATCAAGGCTGTCCAAACTTTGCACCTTATAATGGCATGCTGAAATGCCTCTGCTTCCTTTTAGTCATGCTTAAAAAACATGCGCGGCGTCTTTGATGCCTTACATTAAAATTCGTCTTGTTTCATATGACATTGTCTTTGAAACATATTAAAGTCTAAACATAGACCGAATTGAAAATTCTGTTTCTAAATTAAGTGCATGACCTTCTAGCTGATTTTCCGAAAATACCAAAAATAAGACTAATCTATATCGCAGCTGATTAATGCGCGAGTGCTCACAAAAGAACTATTTGTCTATTTAAAGACAATTAAAATCTCCTTCATAAGTGCCCCCTTCCCCCACCCCCAAACCGCAGGTAGTCACATATGTTAATCGTCTTATTGTCCTTTATCAGTTTTAATCCTGTCTGATTAGGTGTATCTGTAGACTTGACATGTAGTACACTACTAGGACCATAAATTGTATTGATTTGTACAGATAATTGTTTTATAACTTATTTCCTGTTGTTTATCATGATCAAATGACTTCATTGGACATTTTGAATGTTGCTCTATCAAAATGCATCGAACCTAGGGAGCCTGAATGCGATAGTTTGTGCATACATTTTACCGGGCATGTATTTCATTTTTAACTGAAATCTCCTCCATGGTTGATACAGTCTTACTTGTTATCATTAAACATATCCTTAATTTAGAACCAAAGGCTCGAGTTTAACTACCTTCCATGTCTCCTAAGCTTATTTGAAGAAGTTGGCATAGTACATGTCATTCCCTGAAACGATGGTTGCTCGAGTTGTAAATAACCGAAATACTGTTGAAACAGGGCATTGAAACGTAGTGACAAGAAACACTATTAATGTTTATTTCGGCAGGATAGATGTTTGAGAACCTCTGAAAGAACGTCAGTCTTCTTGCTTTATTTCTTAACAAACAACGTTTTATAAGATCATTTCAAAACGTATGAAGAATCACAAAACTCATAGAGCATACAAACTAACCCCGTAAACACGATTTACGGTGTGACCGTCACGATAAAACTTGTTTATTTCAAAGAAATACTCTTTCTTACATAGCAAATATCTAATATTGCATGTCCGTCAACAGATGCATTTTGAATGTTTGACGGACAAAATGGCGGCTAATAACCACGTTCGTCACATGTTGTATCAGCTAGCTGTTTGATTGGTCTGATAAGAGATTCTTATCTGTCAATCAAGAACCTGGCGTAAGGTCAATTATGTTGCAAATTAACGCTAACGATGGTGCAAACTCAAACGCTTCCAAAATAGCATCAGTCAGTTAGAAGAGAGCATTTTCGCAAGATCTATACAATATAAACGTACTCAGTTGGAAACTATATCATGTATACTCTATGTATTAAAATTATAAATTCATGGTCATTACATGTAGGACGAATAACAAAAAAATACACCACGTTTTTCATTGTTAATGTCACTCGGTAGTTTAATATATAGCCATTTATTTCAAAATTGTACTGAGTTGTATTTATTCCGATATTGCACTGACCTCAAATAATGAATAAAATAGTGAAAATAAGCGTAATAAATAAGTCAACAATATTTTTGTGCTGAAGCATATTTCTCACAATTTTGTTCAGGCAAAGTCAATTGCAAATAAGTCATCACGATGTTATACAGACGGAATATATCTAAATAGCTGTATATTTGTACATCTGATACTAGCATGTTTCCACTTTATGAATATAATGTTTTATAAGCAAATGCACCGTGATTTCTAAAGGACATATTGCATACTAGTAGACATTTTGCAGACGTATGGAGGACTTTAGAGGCAACATTTTCGAGGACTTCAGAGGCAACATTAAAACACTTTTCTAATTGGCTATTTTGTCGCGAAACAAACTAAAGTAATACATTAAACAAGTGGCCCAAAAGGGCCAGTACCGCTCTACTGGTCTATCTGACTGGATTGTTCTGAGTAAGTTTTGTGAAAACCTTTTGATATGTTACCATGGAATAGCTAACAGAGTTAACTGTAACCTTGATCCAACCCCCCCCCCAAAAAAAAACAACAAAAAAAAAAACAAAAAATAAACAAACAAACAAACAAAGAAAAACAAACAACAATAAACAAACAAAAGACACTGGGGATCATCTACTCAGGAAGACTAATCATAGGGAGTGGAAAAGAATTTCAAAGTTAAAGGGTGACGTTGACCTTTGATCCACTGACCCCAAAACGAAAAGGATCATCTACTCAGTAAGACCAAACATATTAAGTTTGCATACTGTGGATCAAAAAATTCTCATCGGAAAATAGTTTCAAAGTTCGGGCCACTGTGACTTGACCTTTGACTCACTTACCCCAAAATCGATTGAAAACATTTAAACAGGGAACCTTCTGAGCAAGTTTGATGAAAGTTAAAGAAAACTCTGACCCGTAGAGCTTTATCATGAAAAATCTAATGGAAGTCACTGTGACCTTGACCTTTGACCCACTGATCCCAAAATAAATAGGGAACATCTACATGTTATTTGAAACCGTCTTATAAAATTTGAAAGAAAACTGTGACCCGTAGAGCGTTATCAAGGGAAATCTAACGGAGGTCACTGTGACCTTAACCTTTGACACACTGACCCCGTAAACAATAGGGATCATCTACATATTGCAGATATCCATCTGAGCAAATTTGATGAAAGTTGAAAAAAACTGTTACCCGTAGAGCGTTATCAAGGAAAATCTAACAGAGGTCACTGTGACTTTAACCTTTGACACACTTACCCCGAATAGGGATAGGGATCATCTTCATATTACAGGAAACCTTATGAGCAAGTTTAATGAAAGTTGAATGAAAATTGTGACCTGTAGAATGTTATCAAGACATTGCTTTCGGAAATCACTGTGACCTTGACCTTTGACTCACTGACCCCAAAACAAAAGGGAACATCTACAAGTTGCAGGGATCCTTATCAGCAAGTTTCATCAAATTCAGATGAATATTGCAACCTGTAGAGCGTTATCAAGGAAATGTTTACGGACGGACGGACGGAAAGACGAACGACGGACAAACCACCATGGCATAAGCTCTGCTGGACTTCATCAAGTAGAGTTAAAAACGCAAAACCTTTGATCTGCAAAATCTTTGTAGACAATAATTAAATTATTGCAAAGGTAAGTTAGTGTATCTCAAATATCGATAATGCAACCTCATACACCTTCGTACATGTTTGAATAATATTTAGCGTCTTCTTGATATATTAGGACCCAGGTGAATAAAGGGATACATGGAGATAACCGAGTCCCCTTGTCGTCGAGTCTATGGAGGGTTACTGGGGCTTTTTTACTGATAAATCAATAAAATATTTCACTTGAATGTTTCGTGATTAAAAGCTTCATGTACATACGATTTAGATAAATGTAAAATTCATGGTTTATGCCGCCACGGTAGATCGAATGCTTTTGTATAGAATTCTAAACACCCTGTGATGTAGCAAGAAGTCTTATTATATAAACTTGCAAATCAAAAAATTAAAAACAACATACATTTAAACTTAATTAAATAATTTCAAACCGTACAAAACTTTTGTCCTCAAGTATATCTATGAATTTATCAATATATCAATTTTTGTCCGAGGAACAGCTAAAAGTGACAACTGTTCTATTTATTATTGTATGACTTTGTTGGTACTTTCATGATTGTTTTCCCTCTTACATTTGTAAATGAAATTATTATGTTTTTTTTTTGCGACAAAGAAACGATGATAAGTTCTCTTCTTTTAAGTTAAAGATGACTTTGGAAGTAAATGAGATATGTTCTTGGTTATGTATTGCAGGAATATGCCACCATACAATTCAAAGGTGGAAGGTATATCATTAAAGGAATAGAGGGACACAACTATCTTAAAATATCAAAGTTTTATTTGTGGCGACTGACAGAAATAACAATACAGCAATTTGAAGTAATGAAAATGAATGATATAACATGTTGCTTTTACGTATCGAGGTTTAAAGAGGCACTCTTGAAATTGGTGTCCAATGATATAAGTAGACGAGCATAAAAATAATGTAATATTTTCTAGTATAGAATAATTAAAGAGTTTAAGTTCTACACGTCTAGATCAGCATTGTAATATATCTGGTTGTTATGTGAAACATTGAAGCACTAGTTGTGGGTTTTATGTGAGTGTTTTGCCCTGCCTGCATGTTGTAAACTATGTATTCCTGGGCTGGTATTTATGTGAGTGTTTTGCCCTGCCTGCATGTTGTAAACTATGTATTCCTGGGCTGGTATTTATGTGAGTGTTTTGCCCTGCCTGCATGTTGTAAACTATGTATTCCTGGGCTGGTATTTATGTGAGTGTTTTGCCCTGCCTGCATGTTGTATACTATGTATTCCTGGGCTGGTATTTATGTGTGTGTTTTGCCCTGCCTGCATGTTGTAAACTATGTATTCCTGGGCTGGTATTTATGTGAGTGTTTTGCCCTGCCTGCATGTTGTAAACTATGTATTCCTGGGCTGGTATTTAAGCTTGGTCTTGGTAGATCAATGATGTACACACGTCTAAAAACAACTTTTCCAAAGCCATCAAACAAAATCTGTAAAATAATAAAAAGGAGAATACCATGAGGAGAATATGTGAATACACATTTCAGGAAAACTGTAACAATTTTTTAATTGTATCCAACACTGAGAACATTTACGACCAATAGTTAAAAGAATGTAATTTCTAAGCAAATGCATACAGTACAGTGGAAAAGATTTTGTGACACAAGCAAGCCTAATTTTTCTAGCTCAGAACACGTGCAGGCGTACTTCCAACAGTCACACTGGTTCTATGACATAAGCATCTTTTCTCTTCTGATCAAACACTTGCAAAAACACCACAGCACTGTGCAGGTTTTCCATATCCTAGCACACATCTTCTTCAGTTATATTGAAAAAGGGTATACAGAGAACACACTATTGAAGTTCACTTTGAATAGGCCCAGTGGTTTAGGAGATATATTATAAAAAAATACTTTATATTTAGACCAGCAGCTATGGTTTACACTTCTAGTATTTCTGGAGTAAGACTACAGCATATGTAGCATCATATATGACCTATACTCAACAACACACATTGTGCTCCCCTTTGCATGAACATATGGCCCTAAATAGCCTACAGGAGTACCAGTGCACTTACCTAAGGTAATCAATTGTTGCTAAAGGAAGTTAATAGTTGCTAAGGAAGTCACTGGTTACTATAGGAAGTCACTAGTTGCTTTGGAAGTCACTTGTTCAAAGGGGAAGTCCAATGATTACTACTACCACAGGGGGAAGTAAGTGGTTGCTTAAGAGCCACCGGCTGCTAGAGAAGTCAGTGGTTACTTGGCAAGTGACTGGTTACTGAAGGAAATCAGTGGAAGTGAGGTTTCTCCTAAAATTTTAAAGAGGTCTACTAGACCCTATTACGTACAAAATATTTAAGCTCTAGACTTAATGGTTTCGGAGGAAAAGGGCTTTTAAAGGTTTTCTTATGTCTACAAAAAAACAAGTGACCCAGGGGCATGATTTTAACAAACTTGGTAGGGTTCCACTAGATTATGCTTTATACTCAATATTTTAGCTCAAGCCGTTGTGAAAAAAATGTTGGAATATTTTCTCCTCGCGACTCCCGCCATGATGTAAATCATTAAATGCCCACTTAGTGTTTTCAGATGTGCTCACAAGCTCATTACTTTGCTCATCATCAACAGGTTTAGTCCAGCGAGAATTTGAATTTAAATCGTCGGCATCTAAAGGAACTTGTGAAAGAATGATATCATCTAAATCTTGTAATTGACTGAATTCAAGTTCATTAGCCATATGTATCAAAACATTATCCCGCAATTCTAAAAAATCAATTGCACTTATCTTTCTAAGCGTACCCTTTTTAAGGGAACTGAGAAAGATCAGAGTGACCAAACAATATTAACTTGATCCCATCCATTTTGTTACGTCACGCGATGTTTCGGGGCCTTCTAGCTGTCAGTCAAAATGTACAATGATGGGGTACGTGCCATAATACAAATCAGATAGAGTGAATGTTTGCTCACGTCATTTCTCGGGGCTACGTCCCCTGAAATAACATAATTATTCTCGCAAACAGTACTCTATCTAATACTTAGGCCTAGACAAACATGTGCTAATATATTAAAATAATGAAACCTGTATACTCTTGCAATAATACCAACACACATGCGCACTCACTGACAACTCTGTTCAGCAAACACACCAAACCTGTAAAATACATGTAGTTCAATAAGAAATCACATACTGTAACACCTCATTACAAGAGGGTCATAGTGACCCTATATCGCTCAGCTGAGTACCAGTGCACTTACCTAAAGAAGTGGTCAATTTTGACCTTAGCGGCATGATTTGTACTGTAACGATTTTCTTCTTTTTATATTTATCCGAGCGGTCGATTATTAGTTAAACTGTACAACGAGAGCTACTATACACCTATAAATATAATTTTCCTCAGGCTACTTGCCAATTGATTAATATATACAAATGTTTATGATAAAAGATTGGTTACTCTCAATGAGTATCTACTAGTATTAAATTAAAATAAAACTATATTATATTACACTGTCCTATGCTCCTATGATATTAAACTTCGCTTTCCCGGACGCCGAAGTACCCGCAGGAATTAAAGTTATCTTTCAACTTTAACTATACTATCTGCATTTCCTACGCCCGAAGATAAACATCTCCTTCCCGGACTCCGAAGTACTCGCGGGAATTGAAGCTATCTATCTATCACAACTATATGAATCTATTTCTACCGTAACCCTTACAATAGTGTATGTTTCCCCAGACACCAAGGCATCCGCGAGAAAACCTCTCCAGAACTATTATACAATCACAGGCTGCTAGCAAATATACCTACCTCCATCTCCGGACACCAACGCATCTGCGAGAAAATCTCTCCAACACATTAAACTCTGTCTTATAAACGCTGCACTGCACTATACCTCTACGACCCAGGCTGCTAGCTAATATACTTACATCCATCTTCGGACGCCGAAGTACCCGCGAGATATATGGTTTCAGTAATATTATAGTCCTAAAGTCCTAGCAATCTGTAGCAATTTCTCGAGCGACTACAGTAACTAGACGCACCTCATAGACCCAATCTTCTCTTTTATGCCACTTTCACTTCCCCCAAACACCTAGGCACCGCAGGAATATTGTTTCCGTGTTTATGGCAAGCGGACAGTTTACTTAACAATTATTTCCTGGGAAAAATACTCCTCTTGACTTGTCCCACACTATTGTGCCCATTTTTACCAATGTGCCCTTTATATGAATGAAAGAATTATGGGTAATATAAAACATCTCATTCATTCGATTAGCCCAATTTATCAATGCATATACGAATGGGGTGTCAGGTTAAAACTCTTACTACATTCATATCAGAGCTATAGCTTACATGCCAAATACAATTTACCCCTATTAGTAAATCTAGATACAAGATACTCTAAATGGATGGCTAATTTAAACTCAAAACAGCAATTAAACAATACCTGGCTCAGTTATTATTCTTTACTTTCTCTTTAAAATGCAAATGGTGGATTGGACATAAGGGGAAGTAACCCAGGCCAAAATACTACTATACTGTTACAGAGGACATACCAAATATCTTAGCTCTAAGCATTGTGGTTAAGGAAAAGATTTTTGAAATATTTCCTAAACCAAATACTCCTGGGGTAAGATCAATTTTGACCCCCGGAATGAAGGTCACTTTGACCCCTGAGCATGAGAAGAGGTCCACTACACAATCTTGAATGTTTAGACTGAATATATTAGCTCTATCCCTTGTGGTTTTGGAGAAAAAGATTGATTTGTGAGTTTTTTCCTATTTGTTGCCATAGCAACCAGAGTTCTGCATGGGATGGGATTCTTTGCACCTTGGTACAGCTTCTTGCTTGGAACAGCCCTGCTAAGTTTCATCAACATTGGCCAAGTGGTTTCAGAGGAGATGTTGTGTGAAGCAATCATCCATCAGAAAAGCTCACCTTTCACAAAGTGCCTATTGTATTATGTAATACAAGGTGGACAGACAGACAGACAGACGACGGACACCAGGCTATCACAATAGCTCGCCTTTGAGCACTTCGTGCTCAGGTGGAAATATATGAAAATTGTAAATAAAATGTGATGAATTGAGTGGAAATATCAAATAATTTAATAAGAAATGTCAAACTGGTGAAACTAAATATATTAATTTTTACATAAATACAATCAATATTTAGAAAAACTTGAAAGTTCTTATTAAAGATATACCGGTAGTTCGACGGGCCTTCTTTAAATTTGTTATACCAATACTAATTAATCCATGTTTACATTACTATCCTTATTCATTTGTTTAGCGTTTACTCTGTGATTTATAAAGTAGATAAAACCATTTGTGTGCATAACAATAGAAAATGTATTTTCGAAATGTAACCTCTATTGCATACACAAGGTTAATTGTTTATTAAACGTTCGTTCCCTGTGTCAGTACCTATGACGGTTATAAATCTTTTGTGAAACCAACGCAAAAAATGTTTATTTTTGTTAACTTCCTGAACACATTGTTGCTCTAAAATATGTTTTGTTTACTGAAAGTCTTCCTGATGTTTTTCCATCAACATTAGAGCAAAATCTTCCTTCAATGGAACAGGAAGCACATTGTATATACATTTTTACGAGGTGAACGAGTGGCGAAAAAATGGATTACTTGTACATGTAACAAAGCTTGGAAATAAAGTTTATTCTTTTGTATTCTATACATGATTTTTTTTAAGTTAAAACATTTAAGTCTGCATTTCCCTAATCTTTTAATGCCAGTTTTTACTGTATGTATATGTTCTTATACAGTCCGGTAGTTCCTGGGAAAGGCCAGTACTAGAATCCTGCCCTGCATAAAGAGCCATGATCGGTACCAGGACTTGAACCTATGACCCTCTTTCAATGGGAGATTATTAGGATTTTAGATAGAAATTAAGAAATTTGGATTTTATTTTTTAGCTCCATTGTCTATTTTTTCTGGCTGGGAAGTTTTGCAATATGTACAAATTGATATAAAACACCTTATATTGGGCATAAGGGATCGGAGGTTTACTGAAAAGACACAGTCAGATGACCATTATGACATTCCCGCGATTGATGTGTACGGCTTACAGTGTTCTGTGTGGAAGTTGACTGACCAGTTCCTTTAGTTTAATGCTAGGATGTTAATTAAATTATCCATCATATTCTGTAGCAATTGCACACTATAATGTTCACCAAAAACAGCTTTAAAAAAGGACATCTTATTCATTCTTATGCATGTCTTACCTAGCTTTAATGGCTCAATTTAAAGGACTTATTCATTCCTATTCATGTCTTACCTGGCTGTTATGTCTCAATTTAAAGGACTAGCTGTGTTGCATAATGAGGTTCCTGTTAAATGCAGGTGCTAGGTAAGTACAGGTTATAGGTCTGTATTACAGGAACAGGTAAATTTATCGCAAGGGAGCGTTAGTGAACTGCAGAAGTAAGTTTATTATATCCCAACAAACAAAGTTTAGGGGGAGAGGGTATATAGGAGTCAGCTGATTGGTCGGTCGGTTGATCAGTCAGTTTGTATGTTGATCAGTCAGTCGGGCTGTTGATTTTGTGTTCGCTTCATAGGTTCATAGGTTTTTCATGTGCG
The DNA here is from genome assembly GCA_022818135.1 of Saxidomus purpurata. Lineage (NCBI taxonomy): Eukaryota > Metazoa > Mollusca > Bivalvia > Venerida > Veneridae > Saxidomus > Saxidomus purpurata. Next base: position 33,990,047 of record JAFMSR010000012.1, on the reverse strand, counting down.
CTCAGTATCTCTTGAACCCCTTGAAGGATTTTATGAAACTTGGGTCAAATGTTCATCTTATCAAGACATGCAAAACATATATTCCAACCCCATTAACTCAAGGTCAAGGTAACACTTATATGTCATTGGTTTTTAGTGTCCCCTCAATTTGAAGGATTTCCATGAAAGTTTCGTTAAATGCTCATCTTATCAAGGCGGCATGTTCATTTTCAGTGACTGCTCAATATCTTCTTAACCAGTTAAAGGATTTTAATGAAACTTGATATGAGGGTTCATCTTACCAAGACCTGTACCTCAAGGTCAAGGTCATACTTAAGGGGAAAAGGTCATGAGACTATATTTCTTAAACATCTTGAATGATTTTCTTGAAAGTTGGGTCGAAATGTTGCCTCGAACGAGGTCAAAGTCACATTCTGGGGGTCAAATCTTATTAGACTTTACCTCCTTGAACCTTTGTACGATTTACATTAAGCTTAGTTCAAATGTTTAGAGTATTAATGTGACATGTAACACATTTGATCCAACTGTGCCAGCTTAAGATCAAGGTCTATATTCAGTCATAGCAGTTTGTTGTAGTAATTTAATGCCCGTTCAAAACATATTTTGGTCATTTTAACAGTTTATCGAACCATAGTTCCTGGGAAGAGCTAGTACTAGACTCGTATCTTCCATAAGAAACTGCCAAATTTCTCACATAAAGAGTCATGGTTTGTAGCAAAGTTGGTTTGTAGCAAATCTCGAACCCATGACCATCAATCTAAGAGAGGTTACAGTGATTTCAAGTCATCAACTCTAACCACTGGACCATAAAGGCGGAATTCAGCGATGGCTTTATTTTGTTCCTGTTATATGAACCCATAACTGCTTACAGTATGTCCTACTGACAAACAGTATTTGCATTGAAATGAAGAGAATTAGGGTCTGGCTTGATTCTCATAGAAGAAAAAACTAGAGACATTGTGCTATACTTTTACAAAATGACAAACTACTGTGCTTAAGAAAAGTAGAGCACAGTTTTACGTGCGTTTACTACCTCTACTTTTATTTAAGGTCATCATTCTACCAGTACTTTCAATGCTTTGATTCTTTTTGGATTTTAAACCTTGTAAAATGGACAATGGTTTAATAAGAAATTGTTTGAACTTCATGTAATATTTTTTAATTATCACCAAAGTGGCGAATTACTGTCATCTACAGTACCAATACATCACTGAACTGACACATCATGATATACGCATGCCCCTGCAAAAAACTCAAAGGCCACAATTTATAAGAATTTGTAAGTTTTATTCAGCACAAACGTTTTTGTCAGCCAACGGAAATAGGTCAACATAGTTGTCCCTTTTGCGGTATGGTGTGAAAAAACTAATGTCTTCTGGGGGTGTTGATTATAATGTTTTTCATTGGTACCATTGATCTATAGAACTCTTATATACGTATACTTTAAAATCAAACGAATTGACCAGTACGCTGACACCCTCTTAAGGGTAGAAAAGTTAATCAAACGAGGAGTCCTGAGTTTCTTAAATATTTGTTTATGATTTACCTAGTATACTTAAAAATAGGTCAAGTTATCTAATGTTTACAATCTCTGCGCATGTGCTTAAATGATTGTGTTATAATATTCACTTTTCACAAATAAAATCTTACATATATCATCGCTCTATCTCCCTTAACATAAGGGGGCTACACTTAAATTTCCAGACTTAACATTGTAGGTCACCACCGTGGTCCCAAAAATCATCCATATTAATAGGCTATACTGTGTAAAAAATATTACGCTATCAATAATATATAGCTTTTTCGGCCATTCATAAAAATACCACAACTCACCTAAGAAGATCGAGACGTAAGAAGAAATATTCTGTCAAACTCCGGATCCAATGTGGCGACGAAAATCACAAAGGCGCGTAACTGACGTCATATTTCATTCGTGCTGTAACATTGTAGCGACTTCTACTGGCTTCGGCCAATAACGCGTTATTGCATTGGCCAAGAAAAAGAGAAATACGCATGCGCTGAACTTACGTCATTTTCTTTAGTGCTATAATATTGTAACGGCTTCTTTTACCTCGTACACATAACGCTTCATTGCATCGAACTAAAGTTCAAAGGTCATTTTGTCCATATTTTATATATTATATATTGAATAGGTTTCAATTTTGTACCATGGGGTTGCATAATCGAATAGGGAGCACCTAACATTATTATTGTAGATAAAAACTATAATTATGTTTGAACAAACTCCCTGTAATGAATAAATAAATTGTATTAACTGATTACGAACAATACGATACAAAATACATACGTCTTCGGCCTTTATTTCAAAACCTTCGACATATTCATAGGATATTTAATAACTTTTCCACAAAATTGAAGGTAACGGTCCTTTATTGCTATGTTTACCCTACGTCTAGATTCATCAAAGCTCAGAAAAACGATGTTTTGCTAACTTTAAACATTTAGAAGCCGTCAACGTGAATAATCAATGAAACCCCATTTTAATTACTACATACGTATTAAAGTATAACGTGGACATTGTAAATCAAAGCGCTGTGAGCGCTGAAGGCCTGGGGGCTATAAATTAACTCCCCTAAAAACAACTTTTGACCTTCGTGATTTCCGCTGAACCTTACCTAAAGCGCGGGTCGAAATGTGCATAGGGCGAAATTTAGTATATGACACAGAATGAATTCACAAATATATGGGTGGCAGGGAAGTTTGTTTTACTATAAAACGTACGTTAAATGAAAAATAATCAATTGGTCAACAATATCAATTGTTTGAGAGAACAATAAAAATAATTCAATCTGCGCTTTGTTCAACTTCAAGCGATATCTGATGATGTGGATCGAAAATTATTGTGTACCAAAGACAAGACCTTGAAACAGAAATAAACAAAGCAATACCAACAATGAAATATAAATACAGTACTGTACAATGTGTATAACAGGGAAAACCAAAAATGATTCTTGGTTACCTTGTAGTTGTAATCGGTGAAACCGTTCACTGGGCCTTGACATACAGCGTCCTCGATAAATAGCGGGTGATTTTGATCACGTGAGTTCCTTCTCGGGAATGTACGTAAATTGTATCTTTTTTTAAAGAAATTTATTTTTAGGTAAATATATATGTAATCGTTCGTAAATAAGAAAGTTGTCAATGAAATAACATCAGAAATTTGAAAATCAAACTACAAACTCTTATATCGAATTCCGTACGTTTCCGTAAATTTCCGTAAATACCCGTACTTTTCCGTAATATGCATATGATTATCTGCCGTAATCAGCTAACAGCAACAGAAAAAATTGTGTAATGCAGCCCGTTAGCTATAGACCTTTCTGCAATCGTTTGGAGTTGTATGTACTGTTTTTATTTGTAATATGTTCTTATCATATACGACATTCAAACAAACGATTGATCTGGTCTGTCTTGCACTACTTTCCCAAAGCGCATGTTTACAGTTGTTATTCGCACATAGCACAGTTAAATTGTCAGCAGTGTTTGAAATGTGGTATGCTAACTTAGGCCTAGGGGACTTTCAGTCCCCAGGCCAATAAAAACCGTTCACCTAACCTGTTATCAATGATGTCAGCCCAGATGTTTCTTACTTGATGGTAAAGATATTTCTAGATAAAGTTGGTATTGTAATTTTTACATTCACAACACAAGAGCGTCCATATATAAAATTCAATGAATATATAATATATACAAAACAATGGAGACTTTAATACATGTTTTTCCTTCATAAACGAATTAAGTCTCACTAGTACCCTGTTTATTTCTAAAATGTACACATAATTTGCAGTAAAACGTTTTCGGCTGATATCAATTAGGACAGTATCATTAATTATTTACGGAGGTATTCAGTGAAAATGCATTGACCTAGTATCGAACAGTGCAGATCATAAGACTGCATGGATGAGCAGGCTGATCATGATCCACACTTGTTGCAAAGACAGGATCATTTACAGCAAGCAGGGTAAAGGATAAACGCATTAAAGCCTAAAAAATGTTTGTTTCAGGTTTCATGCCCCCAAAATATAGGGTAGGTAGGTAGGGAAATTTCCGTACCATATCTAGCCGAGTCTGAGAAATCCCTTTCTCAAAAGACAGTAACCTGTTATTCTTTTTATCATGCCACTATTTTGATTTTTAATCATTATTTTACATTTTTATTTTAATACGGGGCGCTAATTTCTGAGTAGTCCGGCAAAAAGTGGGAGGCGCTTGAACAATATGATGTCCTCTGACTTTTCCATAGGCTTAAACAAGGAGAAGTGTTCTCAAGTCACTGACTGAGAAAGGTTGCTGTTCTCAGATAGGCTTTATCAGGCAGTTGTCATAGTAATGGCATGATAAAAAATATGCTTGGTCGGGAAACCTGAAACAAACATATTTGTTTACGTCTAATTGTAACATAAATAAACATTTAAAGAGGCACTCCTTACATCTAGCAGATTATATTCTCGAAACATAAATTATGTGTTCATGTGCAGTGTATTTTAAACCGCTGATTTTATTGATAATGACTTGGAATGCATAGCTGAAACTTTTAAGTTAAGTTTTGATATTTCCAAAGATTCTATTATTTATGTTTTGGAGGTTATTTAGTCGACAGTTATAGGGTATGTCCCTTTAATATTTACATAAAAATGAAAAAAAATCAGTTGAGATGTAACATGTATGAAACAATCTGAACAATATTAAAGATTTCTTGTTTCATTTTCTGCTAACATGTTCACTGAACTTCTAAAATGCATCTGCTTCCTTTAAATCATGTTTCAAAAACATGCGCAGCGCCTTTGATGCTTTGAATTAAAACTCGTCTTGTTTTAGTAATACAAGAGATAAACACTCATTTAGTACATATAATATAGGAATGCACTTTCATTAATAACTTTCGTCTCGAATAGCCATTCGGCATAGACTTTTATATAAAAGACCAAAAACTCACCTAGACAGTTTATGGTTATACTTCTGTGCAGAAATATAAAGCATAAAGAGACGATTTTCATTTTGTAATCCATTTCTTATAGCAATTTCACTGTACGATTCCCGCACCAACCGAGAACTGACGAATCAATTAAACCAACTTTTAAATTATTCTGTCAGTAATTTTGAAATAGATGTAATGCGGAAATATCCAGCACAACGTTACTAAACTTAATTTGAAGTTACGAAAAACTTAATATGAGCAGTTGGCATTCGGCCAACCTTATCTGCGTTATTTCGATATAGCTGTATTGTTACATTTTTCAGGGGTTTCGATATATCTTCCTGATTTATTTGGCGATGTAGATTAGTCATATATCTATGAAAAACTCATTGTTTGCTGTTTATAGAAATGTATAGCAAAGAATACATGAAAACATATTTCTACTCGATCCAGATTGGAGAATGGTCTGTAATGACCAGCGTGGTTTGTTACTTCAGCCACCAGCATTGTGCATAAAGAATCAACGGTAACAACGTCTATGCCCTATACAGCTCCGGCGTGTAACCGGCAACGTCCATCCCCAGGAACAATCGCAACCTCCCGATTTATGTCTCGCAACTGCGAATTTATTGTTGCGAAAGGTGTGTTCATAATATCGTCCGGAGACTGACGTTCAGTTTCAGTGCAACCTTGAAAATGTGTTTCCTCTGGCTGTGACTCCTCTCTCCGCGGATAACTGGCAGTATCAACAGGTTCTGATTGGCATCACCGCAACCAGATGACTTCGAGGGATAGGCCGATCTGTCACGTATGCCGGGGCGAAGTCCATGTCCTTGAAGACACCGATATTTATAAGATGAATACCGGAAACCTGTAATAGAGTGTAAACATCGCATGTAAGCTAAATAATTCAATAATAAAATCGACTAATAAACAATTATTTGAAATTTTGATGCGCAGTAATTAACCACGGAGGCCTGAGTGGTTTACAACTACGCATAAGTGCGACAAAGAATTGTTTATTAGACAATAAAATGTTATGTACATAAACGTCTAAAATGCACCTTATGGTATTTTTATCTATTTAATAAACAAAAGATCAAATTAATTTCGCGTTTCGGCGATATCATTGGTTTACTTAGAAATAAAGTCACGTCATTGAGATTATATGAAAAGGGAGATGAATACGTCGTTATCAGCCGAAAAAGTTTTACTGCAAGTTATGTGTATAATTAAGGTTAATCAAGTTTTATTACTAAATTTGTATCTACCTGAAACCCATTTGTAATGTTGGCTTGTGTCGCTGCCCTCGGCTACGCATCTCTGGCGATCATCCCCGGCAAATCATAGATGGACATGGTCTTGGCTGGGTTGTTTCTCATCCACGATTTTGAAGGGTTGAGACGTACCGCTTGAAGAGACCAAATACAGAGCGATCCAGTGGCAGTTATTTGTGGCTGCAATGAGGCGGGAAGGACAACATTACGATACCATTCTCCTTAGCAAATTTGATAGTGTCCAGTCCTATATGGGAATGATGATTATCTAACAGCAAAAGTACTTTCTGTTCATTGCTCGGTTTTGCAATCTTGGCGAAATGTTGTATGAAGATATAGAAGTTCTCAGAAATCATCCACCCTGATGGATGGGATTTATAACCACAAGAACCCAGGACCCTCAAATCATGAGGCAAACACGCTACCACAGCGCCAATGCGGATCCATAAAATGATCGTGTGCAAAGCATGTTTGTGTTGTATAATTTTGTAACCTTAAATTCACTGTTGTGTAACCGAGACGGTTAACATTTTTTTTCGGAATTTCCAAGATGGCGGCCGAGAGTGGATGTGAAAAGTAGGTGTCTTAGTTTATTCCTCGTAACTAGTTAAAAACGAATTTCAGGAGTGAAATTCTTACACAGACCTATAGAAAAATGATTTTGCCATTCTAGGCTTTATCCGTTTCATTAAAAAGTGTCCACTTTTCTTAACATCTTTGATAAAAGTGAACCAAATGCCGGTGCTCCGAAGTCAAGCGAGAAGTCATGTGTGTTTTTACTCAGCAAAAGTTCGTTCTTTGATGGATAAGTCCCCGATAACCACTCCTCGATAGATTATGTTGTTATTTTAATTAAAAAATACTTAATGGTGATATATGTACAGGAAATGGGCAAACTTACACGAAATATGCTCTGTACGTCCATATACATATCTTGAATGACACGTTTCTTTGATCACTACTTCGGTACAGAGAAGGCGTGGTAAACGGACAACAAATATCACATATTACTTAATTGAGAGTGTCAGTGCATAGCCTTATAATACAAACTAGAAAATATGACAGAAACAACCTTGAACGTGCTGAGAGACGGTGTGAAGTTTGTTTAAACGGCGATATAGTGGACGAGTTTCATTTCATGTTTATATACTTTAGGTGCAAAACAATTAGAAAACGATATATTACTGAGTATTATATACGTCGTCCTAGTATGTTCAAACTTACCCAGTTGTTCAATTCCAGTGAGACAAACGTTTTATCAAACTTAGCCTGCTATATTAACTGTGCTATAAAGATACGAGATAACATTTTAAGATAAATACTTCCTAAATTATTCAACTCCGATTATTATAAACAGTTTGTGTGTATTTTACGTACCCTCTTGTATGTCTAGACCGTATAAGTTCAGCATTTTTTGCCATTATACAATGTATCAGAGTGGAATAGATGCCCCATTAATAAAACTTGCATTTTCTTTGAGTTTAAACCCCTTTACCTTTTTATCAGTTTTTAACTTAGTAAACATATCTGCACCACTATCATTTGGGCAGGCTCATAAGTAAATGTATTGTTAATGTCTTACTACAGTGTATACCAAATACTTTATTACCAAAATTATGTTAAGATTGTTATATACTGGTTACTGAATATTGACACATTATTCTTTCTGGAATACTGTTCAGTTAGTTTTTACAAGATGAGGCTAGCGGTATAAAACTCCATGTATCTTTTTAATAAGACGGTAAATTTCTTTCAACATTTGAATATGAATCATTGAAAGGATAAATAAAAATTGAAAAATTGACCGTTATGGGCTGAAAATCTTAAGTTTGTTTTTCAACATATCAAACTTGAAATCAGATTTACTCCGGGTAGGTATTTGCTTATCGTATAAGTTAAGCTTGGTTCCCTTGAATTATTTGGGGCCATGCCGCAACACTATCACCAATATCCAAAATATTTACATGTCAGTTTTGTTTGTGCGTCCGCTGTGATACTTTGTATCACGGTCTTTCTTGTTTTCGAATTGTCGTTTTCATGCTTATTCAAATTAGGTAAAATAGTTTCTTGAAAGTTTTCAGTGAATACAGCTATAATTTTCCACTGTGCAGCAAAATATCTTATCAAACTTGGTTTGATGACAAACATGTCTTAAAGGAAACAAACAACCCGTGTGTAATGTTTAGAAAAAAAGTTATACAGTATGGACGCTACACACGTACAAAATTTTGTTTCATATCTATGTAAGGGATGACGCCTCGTTAATACAAAGTACAAAATGTATATTCTATACAAGCCCATACTCTAAAGCATAGGTTTAATGTAAAAATCTTCCCCCTCAATAGCCTTCATTCGGGTAAAGCCTACAGATTTTGAGTTGGTGTAATAAAATCTCGGCGATTATTGGTTACGCATATATATCAGCTGAATGAACAACAAATTATATACACGGAATAACGCGCCACTTAATTGTGCATGATTTACTATTTTATTACTGATATTATCCATAGAAATAGTTCAATATTCACCCTTTCAGAACTCACTACTTTTCAAAACTCTGCATGCAATTCGGCATCGCAACATCCGCCATTGTACACATATGTTGTTTCTATACTGTGTTATTTGTCGACTATGAATTTACTATATGTTATGTTATGTAAAGAAAATTGGGGTAAGTGTTGCAAAATCATGAAAAAAGCATCGTGCAAATTTCTTTTCTTGTACTAATCTTGCGATACCTACCTCTATTTAACAAATTGCTTAAAAGAGAGAAAAACAATCAATTATCTAAAACACAACAGTTACACAATAGAAGCAATAGCCAAAAATAGAAGTTGATAATCTCCAAATTGCACTGGTTAGTATTATTTTGTTTATTTCTTAAAAAAATATTTCTTACATACATTTTTCATTTGATCATTTAACATAACATTCCAAGCAAAAAAAAAAAAAATGAAAAAAAAAAAAAAAAAATTTTATTTTTTAAAAAAAAAAAAAAAAATTATTTTTCATTTTTGTTTTCCAAGACACTGCAACAATAAAGGCTGTTATAATCATTATCGTATACAATGTAAATATGAATTTCCTTCAGTACTTTAAGGGTTATGCCCCGGACAAGATAACGTAACTAAGGGAGATAATTAAAAAATCAGACAAGGTAGAGTTATTGTTCTTGGACACTGCATTTTCCATCATTTTGCTCTATTACTGTATGAAGTTTCAGATAATGCCCTTCAGTACTTTTGTAATTATGCTATGGACACGATTATGCTCTGCACAAGACAATCAACAAGGCAAATTTTGATGCAAAGCATCGTAGCTACCATGTTTTTGAAACATGATTTAAAGGTTTCATAGTCAGTTTTAAGGAATATCAGTAAACAACCTATCAACGGGAAAAACATACTTATGTTATATGTAAATGTTATCATAATAAGTAAAAAAACACATTTACTACAGTTTAACCAAAAATGAACGAATCATAAAACAACCTTCCGCATAATGTCGATGATTTAAACGTGGTCAGTAGACGCTTTAAACCCCTAAGACGAAATCCACGTGATTAATTTTGTTTTAATATCAGTCAGTTGTTAGCGATGCTTTAAAAAACTTTTTTTGGACCCCCCTTTCTCCCCAAGTAGGTGAACGGTCTTATTTATAGTGCCTACATTGTTCTTTAGTATGTAAAAATTAAAATGGGTTTTCATTATTCACTTGAAACTATATTATTTAAAGTAGGGGTGGGAACAATAATGCGAACTAAAATCAATATTCGAATATTCGGTTTGGCTTCGATTATTCTGAATATTCGTTTTGTGGTTTCCATGTATAATTTTCTTAACCGGTCGCCTCTACAGTATCTTTGTTGAAAGTGTTTACTTTAAAACGGTATATAAGGAAACAAATTATTGTTTGTGAAATAAGTCCATGCACAAGAGGGAGGCTTTTAATTGTGGGCTTACTAAATCAATAATCGTTTAGTGAAGATCAAACTTAAAGTAGATGTTAAAAATAATCCCAAACATATTAATTAAAGGAAAATAGTTGAGTTATTCTGAATGTTGGACAACGAAACACTTATATCAGTTGAGTTAATCCTGTATAAGCGTGATTAGTTCTTCGTTTCCGCAAATAAGTTGACCTGGGACATTGTGAGATAAACAACTTTTAAAATTTGTTACATAAAACAGGCGACAATTAAAATGAACAAAAGATAAAAGTCACCACAATACACCTGATGCGAACTGCTAATCCGTAACGATGCCCCCTGTCAATTATGCATTGCAATTGGAAATTTTGGATACGCTCTAAACATACAACTACAGAACAAACGGTTATTCGACTTAATTATTCTTTAGGTATTGCTACCCTTTTTTAAAAAAAAAATTTACAAATTTTTTTTTTTTTTTTTCTCATTCGAATTTCGGCTCATATACGAAATTGAATATTCGAATATTCGTCCTCCCTAATTTAAACTTCAAAATGTTTAGAGATAGCAAAACAACTTTCGAGCTTTTTTCCGAACTTTGAGAATCTGGCCGTAGGGTCCGTAAACAAATCAATAAAAAAACCGTAACCTTAAAGTTTGGGGTAAAGTTATTAAATATTAAATATGTCAAACGTTTTGAATTAAGGAAGACGTATGCATCTGGTATAGTAGGTTGTTTGTAATCAGTCAATACTATTTATTTATTCATTATAGGAGTTTGTTAAACATAATGCTAGTTTTTAATTACAATAATAATGTTGGCCTCCTTCGATCACCTATCATTAAAACCCCCCAAGAAAAAAAATAGTTCAATACTGACGCTGTGCTTCCGCACAGCGCCAATAAAGCGAGACAACTTAAAACCCACAGAGGTATTGTTCTTGGGCACTGCACTTCCCCTGAGTGTCCTCCTCTCGTTATTTGCAATTTGAAGGAATTTCCTCCTATACTTTGCTTGTGAAGCTCAGGACAAGAAAATGCAATAAAGGGGGATACTTCAATAAACTAGACAAGATAGAGTTAAATTTCTTAGGTACTGCACTTTTTATCATTGTGCTCTATAAGTGTATAAAGTTTTAAGTAATTGCTTTCAGCACTTTTGAGCTATGTTCCGGAACAGAAAAAGAAAATATAACAAAGGGGGTAATTAAAAATAAAGCAAGACATCGTTAAGGTTTTTGGATACTGCACTTTCTATCATTGTGCTTCATCACTACATTTAGTTTCAAGTAATTTCCTTACGTACGTTTCGAGTTATGCTCCAGACAAGAAAAATCAAGAAAATGTTACAACGGGGGATAATTAAAAAATAGGCGAGGCAGAGTTATGATTCCTAAGCACTGCAATTTCCCTTATTGTGTTCTATTACTTATTAAGTTTCAAGTAATTGCCTTCCGTACTTTTGGAGCTATGCTCTGGACAAGAAATATAAAAAAAATGTAAGGGGAATAATAAAAAAGTAGGCAAGGTAGAGTCTTGGGCACTTCACTTTCCTCATTGTTTTCTATCACAGTATTAAGTTTCAAGTAATTCCCTTTTAGTACTTTTAGAGTTAAGAGTCCGGACAAAAAATCAAGAAAATGTAATAAAGGGGGATAATTAAAAATAGCCAAGGTAGAGCTATGATTCTTAGGGTGCTGCACTTCCCCCTTTATTGTGTTTTATCATTGTATGAAGTTTCAAGTAATTCCCTTCAGTACTTTTGGAGTTATGCTCCCGACAAAAAAAGTGGTGACGGACGGATGAGTCGACTTTTATATGCCACCCGAAGTTTCAGGGGCATGAAAACATTCACAATGTATATAATATACATTAGAACAACTTCTGGACAAAAGAGGCATGTTTTACTTAAGGGAAGCATTAAACGAAGCTCTATAGAACAATATATGTAAGAATGTTTACACAGGATTTGAACATGTGATATACAAATTATGTCAACGTTTGCCATTAAATGTAAATGTATCCTTAGCAGAACGCCTTTAGAAGAAATAGGGTCCAGACGAAGTACGCAACTTTGTAAACGTTGACAATATTCGCGGATGAGGTACTACTGTCCTTTGTAGTCCTCTGCCATTGATTCATTCGGGTGGTTGATCTTCCGCCGGCGTTATACCACGACTTCGTGGTTGGATTCTGGTGGCTTCCCCCGCTCCCGCCACTCCTTTCGGAGTTGTAGCAAACTTGTCCATTATAACTGACAGCGTTGAATCTTTGGGTTAGCCTCTGTAAAGATTGCATCAGCTTTGCTTGTGTACCGGCGTCCCAGACGCTGGAGATGTGATTACAGCTGTCTGCTTCACTTCTCGGGCGTGACGTACAGCCACGGTTGACCACCTCCATCTCCATGCCGGCCTCTAAAAATATGAGAAAAAATTGAACAACTTTTTCATTAATTAAAAAAGAACATTTAAAAGATCATCCGTCATGTAGAAGACAGATAGTACCACATATAAACACATATAGCAACATATAACCTCGCATTGATATGGGATTAAAAAATACCTGATGTTGTTTTTTTTAAATCTCAGTTGACGATAATTATTTAAAGCACTATCGTTTGTGTGTTTGGATGTCGTGGAAGAACCTTACACCCTAGATTAGAACTCGACAGTTGGATTCTCTTAATGTCTTCATACCGATTAGAATAGGCATTCCGTTAATTTTTATGGTACATGCAAGAAATGTGTAGAAAAGAAGAAAATTACTTAAAAGAAACTATGCATGTTCAAAGCCTAGAGACTTGCGCTTTCAGACATCAAAGTGATATATATAACTATTCAAAGTTACCATAATTTTAGGAAAGACATTTATCACTGATTTATAAATCTACTTCTAGAATAGTGAACATTTCCGTTGTTATGAACAATAAACATTGTATATGAATCGGTATAATAGTAGTATATCCAATGAAGCAAGAGAAAATAAAAAATACTCTTTTCATAGAATTGAGATTCCAACCTGCCTGTTACATATATTTTCGTTTATACATGTATCTGTCAATAAGAGAAATCCCTCAATATCAGGGTGCAACGATCTTGCTTAACCCGAACAGCGACATATTGCGATACAGCCAACCCATATTGCAATACGTATTGCGATATGTTGGTGTAACAGAAAAACTAAATAAATGGAATAAAACCAAAATCACTACCGTAAATACAGTGCCACAAGCTGTCCACAAACGATCCCAAAACTGCCTATCAAAAGCTAAATCGAGTTATGGGCAAGTTATATTATGTTCTTTTACGACAAGAGTATCAAAGATGGTCAACCATGATTTTCTTTTCAGGTTCCGATTTATTTATATGCACATCAATGTGTAAAGTGAGTAGTTCTTTTAACTCTACGGGTATTTGTACCACGGTACGTCCCGACCAGGCTCTGTATTGCAATTTACCGGTTTACCGCTTTATCATTGCAGCACTACTCAGTACAACCAATTTCGTTCGTGTTTTCAAAGCAACTACATTTTTGTACTGTCTTTAAAGCCTCTTTATTGAACAAAATTCAGATGTGATTTAGCTTTAAAACTGTTAACGGACCCGGCTTCTGGAAAGGTCTTTATCAAGCGACCAGCTAGTAAGTGTATGTGCAATTTCTTCCATGTGTTAAATGCTCTATATTTTCGTTTTTCCGCCGGTGTAAATCCAGAAGCATTCTTAGTAGATGAGTGGATATGTAGAAACTTGATAGCTTCATGAAATCTCTAATAGTATCTTGGTAATAATATACAACGATTAACTAATAACTATAATTGTGATCATAAATAACATATACATGTATATATATACATTAACAACGGTCCGTCAGCTGGCTGATGCAGTTTGCTCGCACCTCTATGATACTTCCAAAGAAACAAAGAGACAGTACGCTTGAGCAATACTCATATACTCTTTCACATTTTACGTTTGTCACTTCATCAAAACAAGAGGCCCAAAAGGGCCAGTATCGCTCTACTGGTCTGTCTGACTAGATTGTTCTGAGTAAGTTTTGTGAAAATCTTTTGCGAGTTTACTGTGACCTTGACCCACTGACCCCATAAACAGTAGGCGGATCATCTACTCAGTACTTTAAGACCAATCATCCCATGACGTTTGAAGACTGTGGGTGATGTAAATCTCAAGATATTGATTGGAAAAGATTTTCAAAGTTCGGGTCACTGTGACCTTGACCTTTGACCCACTGACCCCCAAAACGATAGGGATCATCTACTCAGTAAGACCAATAGTCCTATGAAGTTTAAATACTGTGGGTCAAATAGATATCAGCGGAAAATATTTTCAAAGTTCAGGTCACTGTGACCTTTGACCCACTAACCCAAAAATAATGAGCATCTACATGTTACAGGGAGCCTTCTGAGCAAGTTTAACGAAAGTTGAAAGAAAACTGTGACCTGTAGAGCGTTATCAAGGAAAAGCTAATGGAAGTCACTGTGACCTTGACCTTTGACCCACTGACACAAAAACAATAGGAATCATCTACATGTTGCAGGAAACCTTCTGAGCAAGTTTGATGAAAGGTGAATGAAAACTGTGACCTGTAATGCGTTATCAAGGACAATCTTACGGAGGTCGCTGTGACATTGACCTTTGACCCGCTGACCCAAAAATCAATAGGTAACATTTGCATGTCACAGGAAACCTTCTGAGCAAGTTTGATGAACGGTGAAAGAAAACTGTGACCCGTAGAGCGTTATCAACGAATATCTAACGGAGATCATTATGACCTTTACCTTTGACACACTGATCCTGAAAACAATAGGGATCATCTACATATTGCAAGGAACGTCCAGAGCAAGTCTGGTGGAAGTTGAATGGTAATTGTGACCCGTAGAGTGTTATCAAGGTATGTTTACGGACAGACGGACGACAGACAAACCACCACGGCATAAGCTCCGTCGGTCTTCGCCCAGTAGAGCTAAAACCACAACGTCTCCTTTACAACTGTTAGAAAAGGGTCATAATAGATATTTTCACTTTCTATATGTAGCCATATTTTGTAGTGTGACTTTACAAGTGATTTGACGAACAACCATAATTGAGCCTTCAGTTCAAACAACTGCACGAGAAGATGTATCAAACATGTTCAGAGCATTTAATAATATATATGAACATACTTTGACATACAATACTTATATAAAAATTACCCATACGCAAAAAATGGCTTGTCCACAGAAAACTTGAGCTTTGAAATCAACAATCTACTATATACTTATCAAGTTACTGGAAACGTATCCCAGTTCTAGATTTTTTCCGCTTTAAACTGTGTGACTTTTGCAGTTAACAGTGATGATGGAGTAGAAATAAGATTGCATAAGTCTATGTACATGTTTCCAAGTGAAATGTAGCCTATATGTACCGTTGTACAAAAGAAAGGTATGTTTTCAAGGTAGTTGGTGAATAACTAGGCAACAAGTTATAACTATACTATTAGGGATCAAGTCTAGTTGATCAGTATATAGGGTGGTTTTGAAAAGGAAGATTTCTTGAAATTGTTTTTAAACGCGTAAATTTTCAGAGATATTTTCATTTATACAAATAGCAGATTATTGCTAAATGAGGCCATATGTCTCGAGATACCGCCTTGGAACACACCAGTGATTCTTGCTAAACCAGGACATATCCATCGTTACACAAGTGTTTGAGATCAGTCACTGATACACACAAGAGAGTGTTGCTAAACAAAGGTTTTGCTAAGGACTACCCTATGAAAGCATAAAATAAACGCTTACCTGGATAAAGTGTCTTCATTCCCTGGGCATTGACGGTTACAACCGTGCTCACACATTTACTCACTGACCCAAACCCGCCCGTATAACAGCCAGTAGGCCTGGTTGTGTTTGCCTTACAGGCAAGGTTCGTCATTTTAAATGAATCCATTAAGCTGACCATCAGGTCCTCGAGGTAGCTTGGCATGTTGGTAAACTTGTAACCTATATGCATGCAATCTGGACACTCTGAAATACAGTTCGGAATAAATAAAATCCGTTTATTAAAATAAGACTCATAATATCTATATCTCAGCTGTTATACTCGAGGGCGCACAAAATTTGTTTATGTAAGGCACCTTTTGGCAGCCTCCAATTGGCTGAAATACACAGCACTATTTGTTATTCAAATTCTTGCGCATTCAGCGAACAATATTACATCAAACTCATTGTAGAATCTATAGGAAGATTTACTTTGATTTTATTTCACTACATTTGGCGTATGAATAATTTCCGATGTTCTATGCAGGGCACAGTCCAAGTAGACAGTTTTTTCTCACCTATGAGATACATATTTCCGCGCAGTTACCCGTGTGAGATAAACTTTTCTCACTTACCGGACAGAAAAATCTCTATTTTTAGAAGTGATGGAAAATCTTATCTCACATACTGTAGGTTATCCCACACTCCGCGTGCACATCACATAAAATTGAAAAATGACTAACATTTTTATTTTTGAAATAAACATAGGGTTACGTGTATTCATTTTCTTAGTTAGATCATTTTCTATCCATCTATAGCAGTTTTGAAGTAAAATTCGAGAAAAAGTTGATTTTCATTTTTTCATCCCCGTCCTGTTTTTGCACTTATTCTTCTTACTTGTGTGAAAATGCGATTTAAACGGTGAGAAAATAAATCTACCATGTCCATTGAGTTGTGGATAAGGAAATCCAACCCTCACAAAAAAACTCGGCCGAGCCCCGTTTTTGAACGTATCTCCACCCTCGGGTGGAATTTCCTTATCCACAACTCATTAACATGTTAGATTCACTTTGCCTTAATGAACTCTAGTTGTGAATACTGAGAGTTGTTTATCAGGGATTTTCTCAGAATTAAAAATTATTTTCTGCTGAAGTTCAATAAGGGTAGTGTTATCAGTAAGGTAAACTAAGGATTGTCTCCAAACATAGCTAATTGCCCGGAATGCTTTCGTCTTGCCTAATGCGTGGGAATTCAACTGCAATAGTGTACGAGGTGAAATATCTACTGAATTTCTGGCGTCTTTCACGTCCTCGGCCTCTTGCTAAATAGAGCGTGACTCTTAAATTTGATAGTTATGACATGTGCCTGACACATGACATCATGCTTATACTATGCACGTGATGCTATTCCACGCTTTCTTATTATCATGTTGCATGCACTAGCTGGTGTATAGTGCGCACTTCATTTTATGTCGTTTGCAAAACGTGCGCGTCCGTGTTGAATGAATAGTATAATGTCTTGCGCGCACGAGTCTACCCAGTAAACTACAAAGTAGTACTTAGGATTACCAGGCAAGAATAAGTATGTCCCTGGGAAGGGGTGAGCATTTGTGATCTGTCTGTTATCACATTTGCATTGCGTTTTAGTTAAAGTTTGTCCGCTACATGCACTGAAAGTTGTCACTTACTTGAAAATAATCCATTGAGTTGTGGATAAGGAAATCTGACCCTCGGGTTGAGATACGTCCAAAAATACTCGGCAGAGCCTCGTTTTTGGAACGTATCTCAACCCTCGGGAGGGATTTCCTTATCCACAGTCCGATAGTACAATTTTGTATATGGCTGACCATTTGTTAATGTTTAATGGTAAAAAAAGATGAATCTACGTCAAGTCTATAGGCATTGTTTCCTCTGTATGAATTATCAAATCATTGAAATAATAATATTTTTTTTATTTTCCTAAGTTTAGAATTCTTACATATAAATTTGCTTCAATTTATATTATTCTTGTACGAAAGAAAAATATTTCCAAGATATAAATTAATTTGTTCCCACTATATAAATAAAGTTAATTCTACTCCGGCGAGGTGTGATCTCTGATCTCCCGCGTGCCAAGCGGGGATACATATCACTGCGCTATCAAGGCATTGACTTTCAGAGCGTATAACTTCGTTATTCACCAATACAGACGTTTGTTTCGGAATGGCGGTACAAATTTATGTAAACAAACGAATTTAACTTCCCAGACACTTTAAATAAGAAGCGGACACATCATAAACTTGCTAGTTTCGTAAAGTATATTCAAATATCTGTTAATAGTCATTCGTTTAAAATCGGCTATTTCTGTAAAATTTAGACTGGTTCGCGATCTCAAATCAAAAGACCGCTTATTACAAAGAACACACTGTGAAATCAGTTTAAAGTCTAAAAGGAGTTACGTCACCCCATGGAAATTTTACTTGCTGCATTCCAACATACACGCCACCTCCAGGTGACGTGTAATAATGCTACGTTTTTACATCTTCGTACATGTTTGAATATATATATCTGATATATTATAATATATTCTGATATATTAGGACCCAGGTGTAACAGAAAATATTAATAATGGGATACATGGAGATAACAGAGTCTCCCTTATCGTCGAGTTTATGCACGCCGGGGGAACCCGCATATGAAGTGCAACGTGCACTTCGGTAAAAATCATATGCGGAGCTTCAAGAACTCCATATGCGGATAAATGTAAAGGAAAAACAAGGTAGGTGATGCTACATGAGTTCATTTTTCATACAATCAAAGAAATATTGCAAAAAAAACTCGAATGCTGTTCGACCCTTACATAAATTTCGCATCTCTCCGTATATGTTGTTTGCTTGTTCGTTTAGACATGATAATGAAAACTTTGAACCAAGTGTCTGACAAATGTGAAAGAAAGTTGTCAACAATTTTTTATTTGATTTGATGAGAATTTTATCAAGGTCCGTCCCAAAGAGCATGTATGTTAGCTTAGTATTGGGATGAGACCCCGGCATGTCTCCCATCATGCCTAGAAAGACAAATTTTGATGCCAAAATACAGAAGAAATTTACCTGTCTGCAATTACCAGCCAGTATAGCCAAAGGTTGTTTGTGATTGGTTGCCAAAGAGTAGGCCAATCACGGCAACCAATGAGATCAGAGTGGGATTGACCTAGTTGTCAACAATTATAAATGATCATGTTTTTGTTGTAAATCGGATTTCTGGCGAAATTTGTCCGCATATGGAGTTCCGGAAGCTACGCATATGATTTTTACCGAAGTGCATGATAAATGCATAAAATGTTTCTCTGGGAAAATATCTCATTCTTCATACTATGTATTTGGATCGTTATTCACAGAGTAGACACGACTGTATCACTCGGCGGATGTTGCGATGCCGATTTACATGTTTCAGCACACCTGCCGTTCTGGACAAGCTCTCAAAAATGAGTAAGTAACTTTTTCTCACACGTTTACAATGAAATCAATTTCTTCCATCTATCATCATTGAAAATCATCTTGAACAACATTAAATCACTGGAAATCATTAGAGTTTACACAATTAACAACGACATAGTTACCTATGTAAAATTCCATTTTAACATCAAAAAGAAGTAGGTTAATGAACAAAAATTGCATGCAAAATGTTACGTGATGTATAAAATTAATATTTGAATATATAAAACCCTTTCATTCTGCTACTTCTTGAATGAGTGCTTCAAAATAGCGAGGGTGTGTTGCGTAATAAATTGTATGAATAATTTCAGCGGCCTATATCATTTCTTGCGAATACTAATATTCGATCTGTATTCCTTTTTTCGTTCTGTCGGTGTGATTTGCTCACGAGTTTAAGACATTACTCTAACTTTAGATTATAGTCTCCTTTAGTGTTTTACAGTTACAGTGAAAGAATAGAATTGTATATATTTGATATTCATCGAAGCCATTATTCATCGAAGCAGTTATATCAGAATAGTGCGCTTTTACAAATTAATATGAACATACTCTTAGTAGTTCCAAAGGATTTGAAGTCTGCGCCAGTTAATAGGGAAAAAAATAAGAGCGTCAAATTGGAGTCACCAATGAAAAACGTTTAAGCCAGTAACATTTACAATGATTAATATTCATATAAGACATTGATACTAGTAGAAAGCAAAAAGGAGAAGAAAGAAGTGAAGCAGAGGAATGTGTCCATCTCGTGAACATCATTAATGCGTATTTTGTGATCCGTTGAAAATAATAGAAAAAATTAATTACAGAGGTAAAATATGTTTTAAGTAACAATCTGGCTTATCGTATGACGTGTGCAAAGATATCTAGAGATGAATATAAAAAGGTGTTGCTCATAATTATGCTTTTTGTGAAAACTGTGACTCCTTCAACACTTGTGGTCATGAACAACCTTCCTATGAAGTATTTGGATCCCTCACCCATACATTGTAAAGTGACTTAACTGGTGAATGGGTAGCGATTCTGACAGGAACCCGATCATCAAAGTCATGATACAATTAAGTCTTGTTCAGAAACATCCCAACTTTTACCTACATCAAATCCGTGTTGTGTTTGATGTACATCTTGCACTGGTGTTGATCACTTTGGAACTTTTTCTAATGGAGAGACAAATGGATTAGTAGATTTAGTTATTCTTATAGACCTTTACCCTGTAATTCGCACGATAATCCGGTTTGAATCAGTAACTCCCTTTGGAATTATTTTGAAATTCTTTGTAAAATAGATGGCTCTGTTCCATGCATCATGCCATTCAATTTTTATTTTCAAATTGTCATTGTCATGCATGCTGATTCAAATTAGGTTAAATAATTTCTTGAAAGTTTTCAGTGAATACAGCTATAATTTTCCATTGTACAGCAAACTATCTTATCAAACTTGGTTCTAATAAGCTAACAAACTGAAAAAGACCAAAGCACTTAATTCTAATTCTGTAACATGATAAAACTAAGATTTAAAAGATAATATGAACGAATAAAAATCATAAGATTACATGTATCAATATATGAAAGCACAACGCAATTTATTGGCAACAATCCCAGCCTACACCATGTGCCGGGAATTATTGAATTTTGTGACATTTGGCCGACACATGGAATCATCCAATGTAAATCAAAAGAAATGATACATAATCATAGCAAGAAAGGCATAACCCGTGTGTAATGTTTGGTAAAAAGTCATACAGTAGGGACACTACGCATGTTCAAAAATTTGTTTCATATCTATGTAAGGAATGACGCCTCGTTAATACAAAGTACAAAATGTATATTCTAAACAAGCCCATACTCTAAAACATATGTTTAATGTATAAATCTTCTCCTCAATAGCTTTCATTCGGGTAGCCTACATTTTTTGAGTTGGTGTAATAAAATCTCTGCGATGGTGATTACAAGCCATTTATGCATATATATCAGCAGATTGAACAACAAATTATAGACACGGAATAACGCGCCAATTTATCATTTTATTACTGTTATTATCCATAGAAATAGTTCAATATTTACCCTATTAGAACTCACTACTTTTCAAAACTCGGCATGCAAATCGGCATCGCAACATATGTCGTTTCTATACTGTGTTATTTGTCGACTATGAATTAACTATATGTTATGTTATATAAAGAAAATTGGGTTAAGTGTTGCATAAACATGAAATAAGCATTGTGCAAATTTCTTTTCTTGTACTAATCGTTCTTGCGATACCTACCTCAATTTAACCAATTGCTTACCAGAGAGAAAAACAATCAATTATCTAAAACACAACAGTTATACACAATCATCAGCTTCTACTAAAATGCTTATATATACTGTAATTTTCAAAGCCATTACTATGTCTATAAATTCCATACTAGTATTTCTGCTATTTCATAATAAATGGCAGGTCAACCAGTGAAAATATGACCTCGTTTCAGGTTATCAATCAAAGAATGCACTGATTTAATGTTAAAAGTTTGGTTGTCTGTCTTTACGTATAAAATAATAAAAAAGGCATTCGGCATAGACTTTCATATAAGACCAAAAACTCACCTAGACAATTAATGGTTATACTGCCGTGCAGGAATATGAAGCATAAAGTCACGATTTTTATTTTATAATCCATTTCTTATTGCAATTTCACTGTACAGCTCGCGTGCCAACCGAGAACTGACGACTTTTTAATATTCTATCAGTATTTTGAAATAGATGTAATGTGGAAATATCCAGCACAAAGCTTAATTTGAAGTTGAAATTTGGCCACCCTTATCTGCGTTATTTCGAAATAGCTGTGTGTACGGTTACGTTTGACTACATTACACTTATGACCCATTTGACATCAGCGGACTACCCAGCATAGCTGATAAAAAATGTTTACTTTAAACTTTCTGTACGTCTACTGATTAATTCCTATAAATTGATTTTTTGTTTAGAATAGCTTCATGAAATGTTTCCAAATCATACTGTTATTTTGAAATTAACAGCAATCGCCCCTTTATCATAGTGCATACTGATAATAATTCAGTCACATGTGCTATGCATAAATAAGAAATACGAATCGATTTGTAGGTTAGAAGACATCATTGGCAATTGAATATCCTTGACTAAATTAAGTACGGTGAAAGTAAGAAAAACGCTGACTAATAAACGTGTAGAGAGTTATTATCCAAAAAAGTTTATATATAGTCTAATCCTATCAAAGAACTGTAGCTGTGTTTTTGTATTTTCTCCTCAGTTAACAACAATCGTTAATCAAAGCACTGAAAGTGCCGACATCAAGTCACTGCGAAATTGAGTACAAAGAGATTTTTCTATATTACAGACAAAGAGTGATACTTTGTGTCAATAATTCGCTAACAGTACTTGATTTTGGTTACTATCCGTTTATTTTAATCACAGAGCTACAGTTCATTGATAACACATCATGTTGCTGTTGTTCTGAATTATTTCAAAATCCCTCAAGGTAAAACATAGTTATGCTTGAGACTTTTTGACGAATGCAGTGCTTTTATATTGCATAACCAGCGTTGTATATGACACATCCTTCAGGAATACGTGACTAGACCTACTCAGCACTTTACATGAATTCTTCTTTTTTTCACGAAATTTTCATGAAACCTGAAAATTAAGTGATGATGCATACGTGCTTCCAGAAAAGAAGTATGCTTACAGCATAAAACATATAATACAGATCATTTTTTCATAGCGATGTCCGAGCAGATCCGCCTCCGTGCCGAGTGGTTAGAGTCACTGTGGAACCTCCGACCATGTCTCTTTAAGTTTGGAAGTTGGCAGTGTCTTGCGGAGAGTTAAAGTGGACGTTATAAACTCCTGTAACAACGATGTCCGACCAGAAATCAAGAAAGAAAGCAAATGCAGCATTTTTTCTTTAGTTTACGTCGTGGCAACTAAATTTTCAGTGTCAAAATCTGTTTGTTAACAATAAAGGTATACATGTGTTGATAAAATTATATTTCATCTCCTTCATATGGACAC
Source organism: Saxidomus purpurata (assembly GCA_022818135.1). NCBI lineage: Eukaryota > Metazoa > Mollusca > Bivalvia > Venerida > Veneridae > Saxidomus > Saxidomus purpurata. Next base: position 33,966,660 of record JAFMSR010000012.1, on the reverse strand, counting down.
TTTTGATAGCCATTTAAATGTAAAAAGATGTCTAAACTTATGTATGGCGCCAACCCACCACCTCTGATTTGAAAAATGCGTAGTAACTTCAATTTAATTACTCGCCGGATTGTCCTTTAATAAGTAATGTATAATTTGTACATGCAGTCAAACATGGCATCTCAACTTTATTTGGAAAACCGGGATATGGGACCAAAAATTAAGAATAGTGTTCCACTTTAGTTATGGAAAGTCGAATTTTTCTAAAACTTGCTTGTGAACAACTTTTTGTATATTGTTTCGAAGTTTTATGCAGCAGGTTGTCTCAACACTTCTACTGGTAACGTTATTCTCCGATTTTTGAAAAGTTCTTCATTAAAAAGAACTTAAAAGAAATTTACAGGACTCAAACTCACATGTTTGTTGATTTTTCACAAGCCCACCGCCTCGGAAGTTCGCACCCCACAGTTTCCTTTCATCACATTGTGTGGTGGTAGGGAGAGTGCCTCATGTAGTCTACTAGCCCTACAGTTTAATTTACTTTCAGAAATCCTTTAAAATAGCTAAATATAACACCCAGTCTTATTTTTAGGACCTATAATACTTTGAAACTGAAGCAGGCTTCACAAAATATTAAGTGTTCTTGTACCATTTTTCGGCCTGAGTTTTGACCTACTTTTTGCATCTTTCAAATGTTATGAAAGGAAGCGTGGTGAATGAAATACGACCGTTTTGATCATGTGATCGTCGATCTAAAGATAGACTGCATATTGATACATTTTTATGTATGCATGTATGCGCCGTTTATCTTTAAAAAAAAGATATTTCTTGTTATTACTGGCTGATATTTGAATGAGGGATATACTTTATAATTAAAATTCGTATTGCTAGTTTTTTCTGCTGTTTTAATTATCATTTTTAGCTTTTAAACCATTTAAAAATATTTTACGGCAAATAATCGTAAAATCTTCATTCATGTCAAATTAATAAGGATAATGGTAATGAAAAATTGAGACATACCAGGAACGGTCTATAGAGCATTCCTGGACATACTGTATAAATAGTATTCGATAACAGTAAAGTTTCGATATTACAGGTCAGTCAGTAGATGTGGTGTCGTGTCAGGTTTTGCTTATTCAACCAGTATTGGTTTCCTCGAGTTCTTTTGGAGCCATGCCTTAACATCAACCATCACCAATTTCCAAAATATATTTACATGGCATTAATGTTTGTGGACCCGCTGTGATACTTTGTATCACAGTTTTTCTTGTGCTATATTTTATACGTGGTGAGTAGACACGAAGTTCTAATTGTGCAAAATGTTAGATTATATTTCAGTTTTGTCATATACGATGTATAGTAAAGATTCGTCCCAAAAGTATGTTTACCTAGGAAAACGAACATGGCGCAGTTTGCGTCGTACACCTGTTGTTTTACTCAGTAGGATTTGATGCTATAATGAAAAATAAGAATCCTTGGGTTAGCTAAATGAATTTGTTCAATAAGCCATCAAAGGCCCGGATAATAAATCCTGTTCAGAATGAAATGCACGACATATCTTTCCCTTTTCTACTCTCATAACCTCTCATAGCCACACATTCCGCAGCATCCGCAACAACAAAAACAAATTGTTGCAAAAATGGCGATGAACACCACACTTCCGACTACGATACCAACAATAGCGGCAATGGTCAAAGCTGCTGCGGAACAGTTTGTCTCATCGCTGTCGTCTCCACAGTTGTTGTACGAGTCACATAACATGTTTTCCTTCACACACTTCCCATTTCTACATTTAAACTCGTCGTGTTTGCAAGTTCCTGTGATAAAGAAACACAATGTACGGACAAGGATAATGTTTATACAGAAAATTGGTTTTTGTGATGTAAAAGTAATTTACTATAAAACTACAAAGAAAGGATTGAAAAAAAAAACAATCATTGAGCTGACGTGCAGAGCCTATCTGTATTACAACCGTGTCGTGTCAAGGTCAATGCAGTAACTTAAGGTCAATGGGTCAACCCTCACATTTTGTGTCTGCTCTGTTTCTCCAAAAACCTTGGAAGTATGTTCATGAATTTTTGGTCATTTGTTGATCTCACAGAGAAAACGTGCTCTAATCTCGCCAGCTCAAGGTCAAGGTCAGCTGACAACATAACAATAATCTATAAGCTAGTATAAGGATCTTACCATAGTGAAATGGTGTTATAATTGCTTCAAATATTGGGGTATTCCATGCGGCAGGTTGATCGTGACATATTCAAGCGTCAGCGAATTGGTTGTCGTCTCATAGGAAACATGGCTTGTCTCTGTGCCGCATAAACCGGTTGAATCTAAAAATAATTAAAATACACTCTTCTAACCCTTATGCCATTTTTAATAATTTTAGTTTTATCATACAGCAACGTAAATATAATCGTTGCCACTTTATTTATAAGTATGAGCCCTTACATTCGGGTGAGTAAACATGATTTATTTGCCATATGATAAGGTACATTTGTTTGATCGTGGTCAATATAACAACTTTCGGAAGGCTAAGGCCAAGCCAAATAGGTAAATCAAATTTGATACACGGTACACAATTTCTATAGTTTTTGGCATTTACGAGATGTTCTTAGAAATAGTTTTTTAAGTTGCAAATATAATTACAACTTAAGATTCTGAACTTTAAATTGACGCAAAATCCGTCAATTGCTAATTCTAAGACTTATTGATGTTGCATAAAAAATAACTACCTGTCGATAAAATACTAGACGTTTGCATATTCTGCCAAACTGCCAGGCGTGTCTTAATTTTTATTATTTACTAAAATATTTCTTTATTTCTTAAGAGAGATTTTATCTATGCACAAAAAAAGCAAAAAATATTACTTTTTTGCGTCACAAAATGTGCAGTGAGTAGGCCTACACAAATAAGATTATCACTTGTGACCTACCGCTGATTTTATCGGCTGCTTTTACGGACTGACCGCTGAAAAGATCCAGTCTGGATTTCAGGCACACTCCAGAAGTCTTCGGGTACAAATCCATCTTTCTGAATGTGACTACAAATCTTAAATCTTGGTAGGCGGCTTCTTCTACCATAACCACACACGATATGTAATCCGGCGGATAACCGGTTGTCCACGGTGATATTGTTATTGCATCTCGAGTACGGAGATCTTCCTTCCGGTCACATAGTGAATTCATATACACTGAAATATGCAAGTGAAGGTCTGTGGTGCAAGTAAGGACTATACTTCCGGTACACGGTTTTTACAGTATCTTTAATTTAGATCAATAAAGATTTTTCGGCAGACTTGTCAAAATTAGCCCTGGGGCACGATGCCAGTATGTTCTAAGACTATTCCGTTAAAGCATCTGTTTACACTTAGTAACATGCAGAACGAATTTAAATTTGACAGAAGACATACTACTGTAGTATATACCACTTACCTGGAATTATAAACTGAACCAAGAATGAAAAAGGTCTGTTACAACTCGAATACCGTTGACAAAAAAAAACATTGAAAAAAACTGTGGTAATTTTTTGCACAAATGGTCGGAAAATGTAAGGCAACTCAGAGCGATAATAAACAAAAGGGCTAAAGACAAGAGTGCCAAACTGTCACAAAATACGCCCGTCAGAGAGGAATAACTCAGTATCCAACAGTTCATAGGTTCTGTTAAGCCTGTTTGAACTATACAGCTGAGGTTTAATTTCATCATTTTTCGATAATTTCAAGGGCCATAATCCAAAACTGCCTCAGACGATTTGACTGGTTATCAAACGTGGTATTATGCCCATAAATATTTTAATAACATTTGGTGAATATCGGATGAAAACTGTTTGACTTAGAGAGTGGGCAAAGTGTAGACGGCGCCCATCCGCCCGCCACATGTCAGGTGTTCCCATAATACGTCCCTTAGGATATAGTTTATGTGTAATGTCGTGCAGCTAAGGTATACATATTTGTATATATACATACCGTATATTTCCTAAGAACACATATTTTGACTGACAATATTTTGTTATTGCATACATTATTGATCAAGAATCTTGAAATAAAGACAGAAAAAGTTTCTATATGCAATGTAAAATTGTGTACTGCAAGACAGGAATAACTCCTTTACAGATATTTTTGTTTCGTCAGTTGGTGCTTACCATATAGTATCCAGACTGTAGTTTACGTTTGTATAATATCTTACTTTCATGAACAAATATAACAGAAACAACTTACAGTGTTTTGGTTTCAGTCTCAGGTTCTCCTTCACATTAGTAGATAGCTTAAAGTTAGATAACTCATCCGACAGTACAAACTTAAATGAAACGATTAAAACAATCATGAAACTATTTACAACCATTTTGATTTTTTTCGTCAAAATTTTATTTAAAGAAGTGAGTGAGAACGACAAGGATTTAGCTCAGGAAGTAAAGTCCTCACGCCACCAAGTGTTAAATCAGGAAATAATCAAAGGACATGAATCACGGTGGGGAATCACATGATCAAAATAATCTCTAAACAAAAGTAAATCTATGAAAATGTTAAAAAATAATGAAAGCTGTTCAGCTGTGATTATAAAAAGTAGCCTATCTTATAACAACAGTAACGTATTCTAGAACTGCTCAGGTCTCAATAACAATCACCTTCTGATTGTGTTGAACACTTCAAAAATAAATTAGTTCCGTGTACTGAAGTGTGTATTACAATCGGAATGAGAATATGATTGAGACCTATGTAGTTCTATAATACAGTAATGTCGCCATAAGTTAGGCTTCATTTCATATTTAAAGCTAAACAACTTTCATTATTTTTTAACATTTTCATAGATTTACTTTTGTATCGAGATTATTTTGATCACGTGATTCCCCACCGTGTGAATTATATTAATGATCATTGATGCATTGATTGTCATAAAGATAAAACGATTCATTTTCTTTCCCTGTAACAGATATAAGTCTATGTTTATTATTATTAGTTTGGTATAGTATTTTTATAATGCAAAAGAAATTCACACCATCCCCCGCCCCAATTCATGGGTCTATTTTGTTTGGCGTGTGTTTGCATATTTAGTTATGTGTCCTTTTGCAATAAAGGACTCTTCTGTGAAATGTCTTTAATCGACCTTAAGATGTGTTCCTTCTTCTTTTGAATGGTGTATGACCTAGGAATGTTATAATTGTAAATGCCACTGTTCGGAGCATTCCATTTGTAATTTCAAATTGATACTTTACGATATCAAAAGGTTACGTTGTTATATTTTACATACTGGAAAATTTGACTAAACTGCAAAACTTACATAAAATTGAATAAGTTCATTAATGAATGGAAATCTAACATACAGGGGGAAATATAGACTAGTTACTAGTCTGATAAAATTTATGTTTTTTCAATATATTATAATTCATGCACTATTTCCAGTCTATTTTATATATAGATTTTGCTTTGTAATACTGGGGCAGTTTTATCAGACTAGGTAATAAGACGATTGTTGACCAGAGTAGCATGATTGACAACCTAACAGCTATAAAATAAAACCATGGCTAATTCCTCTGATTGCTGCATAACATCTTTTGGTAATTAATTCATATGTTTTAAATACTGTGAAGTCATTTATCAAGATGCAGAATGAATCTCCACAAATTGGTCTCTGCTAAGATATTGTATATTTTTCCAGCAAAGATGGAAAATGGCACTACTCAAAACTTTTCAGGATTATGCTTAACCGGAATATATTCATATAATATTATAAATAATATGGTTTAATTTCAAGATTCACAGTTTGTTGTCCTTGTATGGTAATCTTCAAATAACCTGGTAAGAAAGCTGATTATTAAAAGACTAATGAGTTAATGCCAATGAAGTGTTGTAATTAAATTTTTTAAGACTCGACATTTAATAAAAGTTTATAGTATTTTTTACACTTTGTTTAGCCAAAACTTCAAAATTCTTCTTTTACAGTGCTTAGGTGTCCCGTTTTGAACAGTAATTATCAATAATTCAACCAACTTTTGTAATATTTTTTAATTCCTATTATTGAATCGCGGCCATACTTTTTTTAAAAATTGGAAAACTTATTTTTTATCAAATATTGAAAATTGTATATCAATGAGTCTTGCAACAAGTATCTGTTTCCTGTAACATCTAACCAAGGCCACTTAGTTACCACTTAAGCGAAACCAGGCCAAACAATAACTGAAATAATTTTCTAAGCATCGACTAAAATCTTATTTCCTAAACCCCTGTTAGTATTATATTGTAATGTATATATGCTACGTCTTTAAAATGTTAAAAGTCATTATAATTTAGAAAAGACTAATATAATTAACTGTTACATGTAGCATGTATTATGTATTGTATGTGGTATGCATGAGGATGTCAGTGATTTGCATCTACCTGTCCTATGTAGTAGTTGAGCCATGTAAGGAAAAAAAGTAATCCGTCAAAGCAAATAATTCTAAAGTTATCGCAAGTCATGTTACTACTTATTCCAAAAGATACATCTTTCTAATTTTAAAGTGACATCTTTCAATAACTCATTCGTTTAAATAAAGATATCTATTTCACGCTGCGAGATATCTTTGTATCACACAAAGATATCTCATGAATTCTTAAGACATATCTTCTACTCACAGAGATATCTGTTAAACATCATTTGAGATGATATGTTTTAATCCGTTCTCCAAAGTTACAGAGGTATCTCTTTAAAGTAAAGCTGATATCTCCCTAATTTTTATAATAGTATTTCTCTTTTACAGAGATATCTTTTGAGAAAGGAGAGATATCTCTGCATGTTAGAGGGATAATCTCTATTGCATTGAGAGAAATCTCTTTTTTATTGGAAGACTTCTTTGAAAAAACAAGAGAAATATCTCTACTAAAAGAAAGACATCTTCAACTTTACAGAGATATCTCGGAATTGAAAAGATTTGTCACCCATTATTTAATATGCAGATATATTTATGAAATAATCTAGAGATTTCTTTTTTTGATTAATTAGTAAATTGTCTTGCCATATTAAACCTTTTTTGCCTTCTACATGCTTCAACTTTTGTATTGAATATCATAAATTTTGTCAGTTGGTAATATTGCCTCTACATACTATGTGATTACTTTAATGGACAATGCTCCCACTTTATCAATTTGGCATGTTTTTTGTAAAAATGTTCAGCAAAACGTATATTAATACTCTACCACGCTTTATTTTAACTAGTCATTTGATTTTCAGAAAAGCTTTAATTGATGATATTATTTGGACTCTGCATGTTCTGTATAGAAACTGGGCAACTTCTCAACTTCACCAGGTTATTGCCTAGGACAGTAATACACGCCATCTTATTGTCAATACTCAAAACAATTCTTGCACAAACTTTGATAGATTTGACTAAATTTGCATGTCTTTAAATATTACTATGTAAATCAGGAAGTTTAACTATGGTTAGGGTATCCATCAGGCCAGGTTTGTTAGAAGGTAGCTATTTCCAAAGTAACATTAGCAGTTCAAAATGTAATCAGGATGTTTTGTGCAAAGTCCCATATATGTTAACACAAGTTTTAAGTCATGTGAAAAGTGTTCTACTGTGCATCTTCATAATAAATACTGGCACACTTTATGCATAAGGCAACAAATGTAACCATGGAGTCCATTTCCAAAAGGTAAAACTTTTATCACTGCCAGTCTGTGAACAAAATAAAACATAGTTTCCATTCAAGATTTTCATCATGTAAATCCTATCTTCTAGTTTCAAGGTTCTAATGACAACTGACCACTAGTTACCACAAGAGATTGTATCGGCTGTATATTATAAACACCAGGCAATAAAATTTAATCACCTGCTGGGAGAGAACGGTCAAGATTTGGCATTGATTGAAGACACCTCAGTTTTCTGAGGTGTTTTGAATCGCCTTTTACCAGGCCCTGAAATCGGCGCTGGATAGTAGACTGGCTCTAGAACATAACTGATAGATATGTATTAGTAAAAGAGATATTTCAGGGCCTGGTGACCAGGCTAGGGGAAATAGTGTCAGCTGGGAGAGGAGGAAAAATCTTAGAACATATAAATTGTTTAGCAAGATTTTGAAACTGAAGAGTATATTTCGCATCCATTATATACCAAATATAGATCTGCATTAGCTAAATTCAGATGTGGAGTTGCTCCGCTACAATAAGAAACTGGGAGGTATCAGAATATTTCTGTTGATCAAAGAATATATGCCTGGTTTACGAACTTAAAGTAGAAAATAAAATACATGTTCTGTTACACTGTCCTGCATACCAGTTTTAAATTAATAGATATGTTTTAGTTACTGAAGCAGTGCTGATAGATGAATCTCTATAACTGGTCAGATTCTGCTAAATTGAATTTATTTTTTCCAACAAAGAAATGGAAAATGTCAGTGCCAAAACCTGTTTCAAAATTTCTTAAAACTGGAAATATTATTTTATATAATATTATAAATAATTATGTGTTTCATTTGAAGATGTTGTCATCTTTTATCTCAGTTTTAAGTAATCATTGCTAATCCTGGTCAGGGCTGATATTTGATTTCTCAAGACATTTAGGCCAATTTTTAATTAAATTTCTTTTCAGTCTCGTGCATTTGTGACTTTTGTGGCAGTTCTTAGTCGTGGTTTAGCAATGAAAATCTAACTTTTACTCTGTGTAATTAGTCCTAATACAATATTCTGTGATAGTGTTGTAATATTTATTAAACAGTCTCCTATTATTCTTGAATAGAAAGGCCAATAACATGATTTTTAAAAATATTTTAATATATATGTTTAGCAATATGCACATGTATGGAATGAGACTTACAAACTTTTAATACAACTACTAACAATATCTATAACAACGGCCAATTTCTTGAGCGAAACCAGGCCGCAGCATATCGCACTTTCTCATGAATATAATAATCGCGACTGGATACAAATTCAATGTATATATCTACGTGACTAAAGATATGATCGGTTTTTTTCAGTCGCTTTGGCATAAAAAGGGTAGCTTCTCATTAGTTCACGGAATATCCCGCTTATTTGGCTTCCAGAGTACTAGTATGCTAATCTTTTGTCATATAGTCCTGTCGTTTTTTCCCCAAAAGAAAAAAACGTGTTGTGCCAGTGGAAAAAAATGAAAGCAGTTTCGTGAACACGATGTTATTTTCCAATATTTCATTGGAAACGAAACACTTTGGAAAATAAAATGCTTTAAATAAATAAAATGCTTTAAATATGTTACGTGTACTTTAATGTAATTAAATCATAATGAAGCCGTATGACTTACCTGTAGGGCAAGAGTCTGTAGAAAAGGCTCTTGTTTGGAAACAAATTATTATGAATTCTTTGTTATTAATACACATTGTACCCAATTTGAAACAAGGTCATGTTCTTATCAAAATAAACGTGTCACGGACCTAATTGTTCTATAATCGCATGCTATTTATCTTGAATAAGGGTATTCTATAAGTATGGTTATTTTTCCCGGCGTAGAATTAATACCTGTAACATTAACATTCTTTTTTATTAACCTTTTCTTTTGAAAAAATATAGTGGCAATCAAATAACTATGTTTTAAAACATTCAAATAAGAATTGCATGTATGTTTTGTCACATTCATTACTTAATACTGCATCTGTCATATTTTGCTCATTATGGCTGATTGCTCATATAGACTCGGACCCTAGTGACACACGTGCTCTAAGACAGACATCGTTCACTTTGCAATTCACAGGAGCATAGTTCAGTCTCATGTCATGTTGCCTCTGAAACGAACTAAAACATAATCATTGCTCTATCTCTTTCCTTTCGGCCCAGGTTTTTTATCACTGGGGACTAGCACGTGGAAATTAACGCTGTATCAAAAACTCTATGGTGACCAAGCGCTCTAATTTAACTAGTGAAAAGAGAGATTTAACAAGGCATGAATAAATAAATGTTATATCACCTATTCGATATATAACATTTAGTAATCGAATGGCTGATATCACCTAAAAATCTTTGTTGTTTAAATGTACTAGCTAATCAATTGTTAAAACACTTTTTTCTTATAGTGATCTGACATATTACATGTAGAATAGGCGATGTCACTAATATCCTTTGATAAGTTGATACGACATATTTAAATGGGTGACCTTATTTATTAAGAAAAAGTGATATCAACAATGCAGATAGGTTATATCTGGAGGAAGCGACATAATTATTTCAACCATAGTTGCGTAGTTATGCCCCATTCTATGCCTAGATTGTGTCACAAAAACTTAACCTTAGCTATTACTTTGCCATATCTCAATATTTCTCCATCAAACTTTGAAATTATAATGCTTATGACAACAGAATTGTAATAAAGCCAAACAATGTGGGTCAAAGGCACATGTGGAGCTGCCGTGGCGCAGTTGTAGCGCGTTCGCCTAAGTATCGAAGGGCCCCGGGTTTGATCCCTACCATCGACATGTCAGTAGTGTCCTCAGGCAAGACACAAATCATTCCAAATTGCCTCTCTCTCTCTTCGAAGTTGATTCCATCTGGAATGAGTCTGGAGAGCGATTTAATATAAGTTGTAAGAACTTGTTTCGCAATCGAGAATTTTTTTAAAATAGTATAAACTAAAGGTACATTTGACAAAGTTTTGCCCCTTGTAGTTCTAAGATTTTGTCAAGATAACTTAAATTAGCTTTAATTTTGCCATTTCTTAACATGTCTTCATCTATTCGAATAGGTGATATCACCTTAAGGGAATGTATGACATCACCTATTCGAATAAATGGCTATCACCTAAAAAGATGTATTGTTTGAATGTTCAATTCTTCAGAAACTAAATTTAATTTTTGTACGTCGCACACAAATCTCTTGTGTTGTTAATTTTTAGAATAACAAAAAAAATGAAATGAAATACTTTATATAAATGGATCATTTTGAGAAAACCCCTGCGTTTGTCCAACCTCACATCAGGAATACATGTTTATTGAGACCTTAGAGGTCATCCTAAGCTGTAATATCATACCAATTCGCAAAATGTGTGGCATCTTCCGTAACATATCTATAGGTCGAGCATTAGAGTATTCGACATTATCAACGTCAACATCATTATCATCATTTGCTAGAGATGTATAATTTTCCCCACTCAAAATGTCAATACAAATCTCAATGGGACGCTCCACATGTGATATATAGAATAAAAATCCAAAACATTAAAGTGATTTACTTTGGGGGAAATCCTTGCCAGATAATGAAAAGAAATCAATATGACTGCCAAATGTTTATGTGTAAGTACCAATATTGGCATCGGAGTCACATCTACCATTTACAACATACATATCAGTAAACCTACAAACCACTGTTAACAAACAACTGTCAACTGAAAACCCTTCAGCAAGATAACCAAGACCATGTAGATAAATAAATGCGGTTAAAAGCATCAGAGGTACTATTATCAAAAATGTTCTTTAACAACATACTTAGAATATTTATAATTTTTGTATATACTATCAATATAGTATCAAAGTCAGCCCGGTTAGCTCAATCGGTAGAGCATGAGAGTTGCAATGTAATCTCGAGGTAGCGGGTTATAGAGTATTCCTGCTTAGACCTAGCATTAAAATCTCAAAAAACTTAGCTTTCATTTATTGTTTAACAACGCCTAGGGAGCTATAGTTTGATTCTTCTGGTGGAACATAATCTACATTACCCCAAAATTAACCAAAACTGAATACCCAGTCATTTTCTTTAACAATTCTCGTCAGGATAAATAACATCTTGGCACATTTATCAACACCAATTTCACCAGACGTTTGTTTAAAAATTAACATTTTTAAACGAAATGGCTTTAAAATTACCCAGCTTTGTCTCTACAAAGCAAAATATGTCAAAGTTTACAACAAAATTAGTAGGGTACAGTTTCTTTTTGGTTGTTACTTGTCTTGCAGGTGTTTTTGAAGGAAGTGGATTATTTTACATCGACACCGTTTCATATAAAGTTGGAAATAACTTTCGATATTTGCTGATATATTTTTTTGTGAAGTCATGGGCATGCTATGTGAACAATATGTTACAAAATGAGTACCGAAAATGCAAGACAAAGTGATAAAACTTCCAACGATGAGACCATTGCTGCGTACAGAAAGGTGAAGAGACTGTCTAAATAATCGGCTATCCCCGTCCGGATAGGGCTTAAGACATTGAGCACTAACTTTGATAATAAGTCACTTCAAATCTGATAAAGTGGAGAATGACATCCCTTTTCTATGACAGTCGCTTTTAATTGATAGGTTGCATTGCACTTCGTAATGGCAGAACTGTGCTTTTGCAAGCATTGTCTTCTGAACCCTTTTGACATAAAAATTAAAATGAGATAGTCTTGCCTAAAAGTTTTTGATTGAATATTAGATATTGGTTTCACTCAGCTAAAAAGATGAATGTCAGTAGATGAGACAAAAGTAATTGGAATATCACCAAATTTGTGACAGGGACAAGGATGGCCCATTGCACATTGACCACGCCCACCTCTTAGGAGTATTGACCCCCCCCCCTTGGGATAGTGGGTCTTGTGCCAGAACTGGTATGATTGGGAAGATTAAGTACAATTATGAAAACTGGGAATATGTAATGGATTCTTTGAAAAATGAAAAGCATTATCAACATCTATATCATTTGTTTTACTACTTATACTAATCAAGGTCTTTCAGATAGTACTTTTTTGAAAGACCTTGTACAAATGGAATCTGTCTGCTACAAAGACTTTTTTCTCTGAACTTGGAGAGACTAAGCCTCATTAACTCCACAAAAGTAATGCCAATGGTAATGTTGTAAATGTGAAAGTACAAAAAGTAAATAACTGTCTGCGTGTTCTGCTTTGAATCCATGCTATTGTCTAACCACCACTAGCAAACTGATTAATAATAACGGCATTATTTATGGGTTTTTTTTTTGCTAATGATAATGTTTCTATTATAATAATGGGTATTATGTAATTTTCTTTGTATCTTGCAAAGGTGAATCTGTTAGCAGTGGCTATTTTAGTGACAATTAAGAGAAGATGCACTAAACGTGCTGAAATTGAATTTTGAGTTTTTAACACCAAAATTTAATCTTACTCATGAAACCTATAAACCATGACGCTAAGACTTGAAAATGGCTGCTCTCTAATTATCTAGGGCTGTGACCCACTTTTGTCAACAGCAAGAGGAAAGCTACAGAAAAGACGTGCCAAGTTGAATGATGAAATTAATAGAGAACTTCGTATGAGAAATGGTGCAGAAAATCTTTTCAGGTTAGATTTGTAGCAAATATGACTTTAAGTTAAATATTACAATAGTTAATACGACATTCCTTATTTAATTTTAAGGGGTGAAATTACTAAATAATATCCATTCCAGTGCTTTTCATCATCTAATAAACAATGATTTGGAGTTTTGATGCGTAATAAGTAACCATGTAAGAGGGAGGCCTGAGTGGTTTATAACAACAAAGACTTGTTTATTAGACCATAACAAGACTGAATAGGATGCTATTTCGATTCAAAGATAACCAGGTCTAGAATTACAAAAGGTGAATAAATGCATTTTTAACGTTGTGTGCCACAATTTGATGTACATTTTATGGCAAATCTGTTCCCGGGTCGTTTATGGCATAATAAAACATGATTATCTGCTCTTTTTATATATAGACAAAATCGTTAGTGAGAATAGTTATGCTTACATGTATAATTCTTATTACTGGTATTAGCTCGAAACTGACTGGCCAAAAAATGGCGACAAATTTTCAAAAACCAAGGAGAGGGATTCGGTTATTAGAGCTGTCAAAAATGACTTTTATAATAATATACTATGTATGTTTGTCTTTTTCGCAGATTCTTAATTTGTACAAAATGCAAACTACTTTCACTGTGACAAATTTTATCTTTAGAGCAACTGACAACAAACGTCTGAAGGAGCTGGTTTCGGTGGAGTTGTTGTTCTTCAATTCAAATATTCAGTTGCTCAAGGAAGAGGTGTCCGACCTTAACAGTAGCGTTAACATATATCAGCATGACAAGTAAGTTCTTATTTTCATGATTTCAAGATTTTGAAGTTTTACTGTACCTGTCATTAAGTAAATTGAACAGTATAATTTGAATTACAAATCCCATTACGAATTGATCAAACTGAAACAAATTCTATTTTAAATTTGATATGAAATACTGTATGTATTTTGTTTCGTTCGACTGTTATATATGATCTCATTTACACTGATGTGACATCTATTGTCCATCTGAAAAATTGACTACATTATATATAATGTATGTTTTGTATAGTTCCACTGTTGTTCCCATGATTCCCCTTGGCTTGAAGGAGACCAAGGAAGTAGACTACAGACTCGCTATAAAGGTAGGTATGAAATCATGCCATGTTCATTTATTCTCATCTGAGATCTGTGTATGAATAAGTCTGTGCATAAAGGAGGTATAGAAACTAGTTTTGTAAAGGAAGTGAATCTTTACTTCGTGTTCCAAACACTTGCTGTAAATTTTAACCTGACAATCTTCATTATTTAGTGTCTTGCATAAGGTAATGTACTTGCCATTGAAATAACTGTCACTTAATTTTCGCTTAGTAGTGGACCTTTAATGACGGAAAAATCAAAATAAACCATAGAAGAATGTTATGACAAACAAATGATGGAAGAAAGTTGTAAAAGAGTTTAGAGTTTTTAGGGCAATGTCTTCAACATTGTTAGCACTAAACCAGAGAAAGTAGTGGGTTAAATAGCAGTCTACAAATTACCAACATGCTTTTTCATCTGTAAATTGTCTCATAATAGCAAATCTATAAAAATCATGCAGGACATACATCTTTATTGCACTATAATTCAGAATTTTCAGCTGAAGTGAACTATTGTTGGTCAATACACTGTTGAAGCTTTGTGTAACATACCACTGAGATAGATGTTGTATTTCAGGACTTTATTCTGGAACATTATAGTGAGGTAGCTGACAGCTATAACACAGAGTTACAAGATCTGCAGGAATTAAGACTGGTAAAGTTTTCAGTACACAACTATGTTTTACAAGTCGCAACTGTTTTAAAACTAGCTCTTGGAGTCTAAGAGACAATAGAAAACCAACAAAAGTCAACAGCTTAGGTTACAGTCAGCTTTATTTGAAGTCGTATGAACTTTTGCAATGTCACTTCATACCTGTCATACATTTAATGCTAAAACCCTTAACTATGGTAGATCTATTAAGCTTTCAAGCAACACCTTGACTAAGTATTCAAACTAGGCAATGAAGTCTGATTTTAGTGAATAGTTGTTTACATCTGTACTGGTTTCTACAATCAGATATTCAGAGAGTTGTTTCTGATATCCTCTGATCAATGTTTGTAACAACATCTGGCTCAAAAACATGCTTTACATAGTCTTACCCCATTTCAGTTCAGAAAAAAACATTTTTATGAGCACCACTTACTTCTTGTGTAAGCCAGAAACTAATGTCAAGTCAGTGAAATTTAGTAAAATGGTGCAGATAACAGGGTAAAGAAAGTCAAGGTGAAAATAATACCTGCCTATGGCTGGAATAAAAGTTCTTGTTCTGTCTAGTAATATGATAGAAACCAGAAAATTTATGTTCAATGGTGAGATAATTGTTCTAAAAAAAGGACAAACAAGTGTCAACTCTGATATAATATTGTGCATGTAGGCCCTGCGGACACCACAGAGAAATGATTCTGGTGTGGAATTACTCATGGAGTACTATAACCAGCTTTACTTCCTGGAGAAGAGATTTTTTCCTCCTGACAGAAGGATACCTATTATGTTCCATTGGTACGTATATTTGTACGATAAGTGTTGACCCATATGGTCAAACCATTAATATATGTTATATTCAATACTTGTGTACTGTTGACATTATTTGAGATACGTCAGATTATACATAGAGCCAAGTGCAGACATCAAATTATTGCGTTGTAAATGATACTTTTACATCACTTAGACATTCGTAATTGATTACTTTAAGGATTACTAGATTAGCATAGTGTTGCTTATTCATAATTGCATTTGCTTGTTGAGGATTATATTACGAGTAAGACAAATCATTTTAATTGAGTTTGATTATATTTCTACATTTTTCACTTGAACTTTTGTGTGGCAAATTTTGTTTGAAATAGCCAACTTTCTGGAATTCCTAAATGTAAAAGTACATGTTTAGAACAATATTGTACTTAAATCATTTCTTGGTATGCATTTTACATTATAATGATAAAAACTATGTATTTTCAGGTATGACTCACTGACAGGTGTTCCAACTATACAGAAGACCTTGACATTTGAGAAAGGTTGTATTATGTTTAACATTGGAGCACTATATACACAGATAGCATGTAAACAGGTAAGGAAATTGCCTTGAAAAGTTTAGTAATTAATGATGAATAACTCTCACAATGTTTATTAACTCACCTGAGCACTCAAGGTGAGTTATTGTGATCACCTGGTGTCCGTCATCTGTCTGTCGTCTGTCCACACTTAACCTTGTGTATACAATACAGGCTGCATTTTTCACTGGATCTTCATTAAACTCGGTCAGAATGACTGCCTTAATAAAATCAAAGCCAGATTTAAATATGGATCATCTGGGGTCAAAAACTAGATCACGGGACCAATTCACAGAAAAACCATTGTATGCAATAGAGGTTGCATTTTTCATTGGATCTTCTTGAAACTTGGTCAAATTAACTATATTGATGAATTCTAGATTGAGTTTGCATATGGGGTATCTGGTCAAAAACTAGCTCACAGGTGACATTAACAACCCAATCATCATGTTAATGTCTTGTCAAGGTCAAACAGAATGCTAGTGTTTATGTTCTATAGTTTAGGGTTAAAGTTTGGTCACATATTGTCATAAGTAGGTCTAAGGTGAGCGATAAAAGGGCTATCTTGGCCCTCAAGTTGAAAAATACACTGTTGTGTTATATGCTTATCCTGAGTATAACTCAAAAAGTATTGAAGGGATTGATAGTTCACACATTGATAGAAACATTGAGAGGTAGTGCAGTAACCAAAACCATAACTCTAGCTTACCATTTTTTTTTCAATTATCCTTATAAAATGTACTCTGGATTGAGTTGTTATTTCATACAGTGATAGTGGACATTTAGAGGGAGTGTAGTGACTAAGAACTGTAACTCTGTTTACCTTGTTTTGGAATTATCTCACTTTATCCTTACGAAATACCATCAAACATATTTACTTTTGATTTTTTCTGCATTGTGATAGAAGATGTTTACAGGATGTTGAGTGTCAAATAACCTTACTTAACTCTCACTTGTCCCCTTTTGAATGATCTCCCTTTATCATGTGAACTTATGCTTGCAGTGAAAATTACTCAAAAAACGTTCAGCAGATTTACTTAATGTTTAACACAATGTAAGAGGATACTTATGCCCTTGATTAGACTGTACCTTACATGATGTTTCTTTTGTATAGTTCAGTAATTCATAATCCAAGTCTGTTAAGAGTTTTCAATAAATATAATAACATTTGAACAGAGCCAACAACTGAAAAGTAAAGTCCCAGGATTTAAATCAAACTGATTTGTAAAATTAATTTAATATAATAAATATTATGATAGAACCATGATCAGTTCCTTCTAGACAACATTGACATATACCTATCTTTCGTATTCAAGTCGTTCTTCATGAAAAACTCAGGGCTCTCACTAGAAATTTAGTCCTAGGACTCCTATTCCCAAAAAAAAAAACCCAAAAAAAAAAAAACACCCAGTGTGGGGGCCCCCCCGGGCCCCTCTAGGGGGGGGGCTCCCGGCCCCCCCGGGGGGGGGGGCCCCCCCCCCCCCCCCCCCCCCCCCCCCCCCCCCCCCCCAAGATTTGTTTAAACTGTTGCTAGAAAATATTTCTTATTTTTTTGCAATATCATTGAAAAATGCACTATATTTCTGACATGTTCTTAGCAAATTAAATTACAAAGTTAGGAGTGTTTGAGGTACAAATTTCTGCTGGTAAGATATATTACTTGTAATTGTGCTACTTGAACTGTAAATATACCAGAACCCTGCTGGTTGCAAATGATTCTGCTATTGCTACCCTTTTCAAGAGATGTTGATTGAAATAGAAGACTGCATTAAGGTTATAAAGTTTTAATATCATTTACATATTTCTTGTTGCTTACAGGACAGATTAACAAAGGATGGTTTGAGTCAGGCTATCAAGTATTTTGAGCTGGCAGCTGGAGCATTCCGTTACCTACATAACCATTTTAGTCATGCCCCGTCAAGGGACATGCAACCACAGATGCTAACGATGCTAGTCCAACTAATGATGGTACGTAAACATGTGAATACATGTACTTTAATTAAGGTTAGATTTTTGGAGTATCAACAAATTAGTTTCAGCTTCACTAAGAAGTAGTTGAAAGATTTTCCAATTTCAAAAGAATTGATTAAACCATGATATCATTTTGGACATAAGCTAACGGTATGTAACTTTGGAGCATTAATGATCCTGTTCAAACAAAATGGTCAAGCCAATTAATGTGTGTTAAGAGTGGCCTTGTGGTAACTCTGACAACTGTTAAGGACAGATAATAAGTGGACAACTTTAATCCATGTGCATACACACCCAACTAACCGAAATACCAATAAATCCTTGGCCGACAGGAATACCTTACTTTTTTAATGTAAGATATATCAATATTGTATATTGTCAAAAAGGCCAGTAAATTCAATGAACTACTAAAGGAAGTTTCTTTAAAAAGTAGTGAAGTTGTGGGTTTCACTCATTGAAGTGTCAATCAGGAATCTGTTTTTCGAAATTTAATCTAACAGTAGAAATGGGAATGTCAACTACAAGGTTAAATAACTATTAGCATTTTATTAACATATACAACATATTATCAAACATAGCTTTCACAGCTGAGAAAACATAGAAATATTCTGAACAAAATAACATCTGTAGTTGTTTATAGATTAGCTTTCTGTAACAACAATGCCTTATGCCCATTGTAATCCACCTATGCAATCTTACTTAAACAAGCAGTATATATTGTTACATAATAACCCAAATTTTGCCTTTTGTGGAGTTATATATCCGTTAAAAAAGCCAAATATTAACAGAATAGGCAGTAAATAAAATAGAAACTGTGAAAAGAAGTGTGTTTCATAGACGAAGCATCATCAGAATCTGGCTTAAAATTATTCTTTTTTTACAGCTTATGTAGCAAGATAACAAAATTGTCTTCATAGAAGATAACTAGTTCACACATATAAAATACAAAACTAGTGAACATAATTTTACATCTTTAAAGCACTATCAATTTTCATGCACATTTCAAACTGTACACAGTTAGTTCCAGTGGTTTTAAGCATTGACAACATACTTCTGTGAAGGGAACATCTTTTTCAACAATTTCCTAGCAAGTTTGAATTTCTTCTGCGAAGAACAAGTGTCATCATAACGCAGTTCACCTTGATAAAGTCTGACTTCGCTTGAGTAGTAGATGAAACCGTTTCTCATACTTGGTGTTGCTGGATTCCCACAATACTTTGATACACTTACATCAGTATCATTACAGTCACTAATGTCTAAATCATCCTTACAAACATTATCAAGATCTCCTCCTGAGATTGTCTCTGAATCCGAGTGTTGACAAGAACAGCTACTTGATGAAGGATCAGAATCGTAATCCACTAGACAAACATTTCCTATACCGTCACACACATCAGTTACAAAACTTCCGTCGAGTAGATTGTTCTTACTTCCATTTTTCACACTGCTGTACTCCAGGATGTCTGCATCATTTTCACAGCAGAATGAACTTTCCTCAAACGTATTATCCTGTTCACTACTGAACACATTTTCTTCACAGATATCTTCTTCATTACATTCATTCACAAGATAATCACTGCTCCCTGCTTCCTCAGTATCAAAAGAGAAATGGTATGTTATCACAAGTTTACATGGAATGTCCTCATTGTCTGAGCTCTCAACACATACTCCAGCTGTCAAACTGGAAGAGTCATCTCCCCTCTCACATACACTTTGTACAGATCCACTGAGATCACTACTCTCGTTAGAAGAAGATGAGTCATCTTGTATACTTGCAATGTCACATTTCAGAGTTTCCCCTTCAAACATATCCACAACTAATGAACTCATATTCTCCTGACTCTCTACCTCTTCTCCAAGCTTTGTGTATTTCATATTTGATCCTTGATGGAAAATATCACTTAGTACTGAAGCAATCACTGACTTTATGTCTCTCAGTTGTGACAAATAATCCATATGACAGCCCTATATATATATCCACCTGTCACACTTTCACCTCTTAGGAATTTAAGATATTTATCACAAATAATAATCCCAATCAGCAAGTCTTTGAATAAGTTTGTTTTCAAAGGGAGATAAATCAGTTCCTGTCACTTTTATCACTTTCTTACTTATTTACAAGTCCACTTAAATAAATCAGCAGAGTTGCTATAGAGATAGGGGTTATATAATTGTCACACAATAGGGTCTACCACTACCAAAGGCTTCCCACAGATTGTTATCTGGATGGACAATGATTGTTGTTGATCACCTGCACACTTTCTGAAAAGATAAAAAATAAATTGATAATTGTTTGCAAATGTGTTATAAGTATTGAAATACTATTTAATTAACAGGTCTAGATGTTGAATGCTTGAATGAACATAGTTACATTTAACTGAAACCAAGAATAATAAAAGATAAAAGAATTTTTCTATTCTGATTAAAAATGTCTTCATAATTGAAGCAATTAAGAATTTCAGACAATGCCATACCTTTATATAATTAATTATTTTTACTTGAGAATTGCATTTAAAATAGTTTTATGCCTTTGTTTTACAAAAGTAGATTTCAAAAAAACATGCACATTACAACAAATTTGTGTAAATGACCACTTAATAAAGAATGACAAACTATCACAGATTAGGCACTAAATTACAAATAAAAATAAAAGATTGGCAGATTTGTTATGAAAAGCAGTTTTCTGACAGAACATTTCTAGACAATGAACATTCCTGTAAATCTATTTGGTTAAATTCCTAAGTTTTAATGATAAAACGTTATTAAAGGCTAAGTTTATAATTGAAATCAAACATTGTTTTTGTTTGTTTAACTTTTTGTTAATTTGTTGAATCAAGATGAAAAAATATACTGTAAAAGAGAGCAATTCATTAAACTTGTTATCAGTTAAGCAAAAAATTATTTTAAGTGCAAAATACTTACCAATAGTTGGTATTTTATATAACTTAATAAATATTATATACTTTAGATGTATTCAGTTTTGAGATCTACTGGGTTGTGAATAAGAAAATGAAAATTTTGCTTTATAAAACAGTTGTGAATTTCCCTCAGTCTGAGTGACACCAGTCTAAGTGAAGTGTCAATTAGTAACAAGTGTATTATGAATTCCCTCACATCTTGGGGGACAGGCTGGAACCTAGGTGTGAAAATGTCAGTTTCAGGTACTGATTTGTGTCAAGGGGTCCAGGGAAAGAGTAAATCTGGTTTTGTCCCTAAGCTTAGCAAGGTGGTAAATTAACACACATTAATTGACACCTGTCAAATTGGGGGCTTGTGTCAGGTGTTGGGTATCCTAGCTTGTAACTGAATTAACACCCTTTTGTAATCTCACAGCTGTGAAATACTTTTATTTTGCCCTGGATGTATTTTGTTATTATAACATTACAATATAGAATCTACAATTGTAATATATGTTTAAAAAATGCAAAATTGTATCATAGTTTATTTTTTTAAAGTTACTCATGTTTTTATGAATTTGAAAACATGAATTTAAGCATCAAGAGAATTGCTTATGTTTTAACCTAGATCCATTCATGTATTCAGTCTGTCTAATCCTCCTGGTGCAACCAAAAGTTTCAAGAAATTAAGGTCAATGTGGAAATAGTTTGTCCTATTCTGCATTTTTTTCTTCAGTTGTTCTGATTTGATACATACATGCTGTAGTCTAGCTGAATCCCCCAACCCCATCTGATAGAGGAGTCCATTTTGTTGATTAAAGTTTGAAACAGTGTACTTGATTTAAGTTCTATATTTAATCAGAACTTGTAATATTGTTTAGTAATAATTTACCCAAATTTCCTTACCTTGTTTAATAAACATCATACAAAGAAGCCTAACAATAAACTCCATTTCTTTACAAATACAAAGAAGGAATACACTGAGTAACAGTAGATTTGACTAGTATATTTTCATTTTTTCCCAGATTCATTTTGAATGACTTCATTGATCAAATGTCAAATCTTTTGAAAAAGATTCCAGAAAAGGCCAGTTTATTATTCAGTGACATTTAATATTGCTTTATTAATCAATCCTTAAACAGGGTTTTGTTTTTAAAATGATGAGCAATAACGAAAAAAAAGAACAAATGTTTTTCTGAAACAAAGGAGATTTTATCTGCATAAATTAATCAATGTAAATAGAGAGTGTATGACATACAGATTTTTATATTTCAGTCTCAAGCCCAGGAGTGTGTGTATGAAAGTCTTACCCTGCATGGCGTCGCTCAGGGTATTCTACAGTATTCATACGCAGCACAGGAGGCCTCTATGGTATTGAAACTTCAAAATCATTTTCTGCCCCTCTGAATATAAAGTTATTCTAGTAATGCAGACTTTGTTAATCTTGATGGATTAGAATTTCAAAGTTTTGGAACAGTAAAGAAGGGATTAAACCCTGTTCAAAACTGTGACGGAATTAAGAATGATTTACAGAACATATTCTAAAGTTTATCACTTTGAATACATACCAATATAAGAACTCTGAAACTATACTGTGACCAATTTCAAATCTATTTGAGCTTGTTGGATTTCCATTATGACTAATAAAAAAAATGTTTTGAGTTGAACATGTGTGAAATGTCACCTGGAATAGAGTACCATAAAAAAATTAATTTAGGACATTATCCCCAAGGACATTATTCCCTTAGCTCAATTTTGCACAGGCGGACATTAGCCCCTTCATTATTTTGTAAAGGCGGACATTATCCCCTTCACTCTTCAAAGTTAAAATTTTTATTTAATATCATTATAAAGTTGAAATTTAAAGTTTGTTGTATTAACTTTGTCAGAGAATATAGAGCTAATTACTATGCTGATGCATTTAGAAGGGTGATGCTTGGTCGAGTGGTTTACGCCATGGACTTCCAATCCGGAGGTCCCCGGTTCGAAACCCAGCTGGGCATTGGAAATTTCAGAAACACTTTTCAGTGTTTCCCACCCATCTAGAGATGAACTGGTTAGAAACCCAGAGGTAGTCTCACATGTATCGGTGCTTTACACCAGGCATGTAAACAAGAACCAAGGGGTCTATTCGTAAAAGAGCTAGGGTCTGGTACCCGGATTCCCTTGTATTTGTATCTGTCTCTGTAAAGGTCATACCGTATAAACCTTGAAAAAGGATGGTGGACCATAAGCCCATTTCACAAACTCACGATGCATTTAGAAAGATAATTTAATGAAGGGGCTAATATCCCCTTAAAGGGGATAATATTGTCCTGTGCAGATTTTAGAAAAGGGGATAATGTCCTATTATTGTTACACCTGAAACATTTGACAATAAAGAAGTGTACTTCAAAATCCCCTATAGTAGTCATAATCCCCTCAATGGATTTTACAAGTGGAAAAGGATATATTGAATGAAAATAAAATTACTAAATGTTATATTTGTCTTTAGTTTTACTTTACTATAGGGAATGATTGAAAATAATTAAAATGATTGAAATAGGAAAATCCATTGAGTGGATTATGACTTCTACCGGTATGCCATTTTTGGACCAAGGGGATTTCAACTGAGGGGATTTTGAGTGTCTCCCACAATAAACATGTATTAGGAAACCACCTACTTCGATTGGCCATATATATTGGTCCTTGCCTGGCTGTTAAACAGAGGTTTAACTGTAAACTGAACTTCAGTATGAGCTACAACTAAGCATTACACCATGTGACTGTATTTGCCCTCTTGTTTGATTTTAACTGTCCATGTTTTTGTAGGTGTCTCATATGTACCGTGATACTCAGCAGCTTATGAGCACAGAGCAAGTGAAGGATTACATCCCATACTCGTGGTTATCTATGGCTCAGGTGAAGGCCGAGTATTACAATGCATTAGCCAATCACCTTGTCTCTGATGCACTCTTAGACCAGCCAGGTATGAAACTTTGTTAATTTGAGTTGTTGCCCGACTTAATTATTGAATCTGACATTAGCCTTCTTAATTATTCCACTCAGATGCCCATTGCCTTAAATGGATAAAGCCCCTATCGTGCAATTTTTCCCAACGACGCCTTTATTGATTACCCTTAAGATATTAGCCCTAAAGCTTAATTTGGCATTGTGGGACATTCCCCTTTATGATATTGCATAGTTTGATCAGCCTTGAGGCAGTGGTAGCACGTTTGCCTCAGGATCGGAGGCTCCCGATGTTCAATTCCCACCAGCGCCAAGTAGTGGTTGTGTCCTTAGGCAAGATATAATAGTTCTACATTGCCTCTCTCTGTCTTCCAAGTTTGATTCCACCTGGACTGAGTCTTGAGAACAATTAGCATAAGTTGTAAGAACTTGTTTGACAATCGAGAAAAGATTAATTAGAATAAGTTAAATAAAAAATTCTGTATATTTAGAAATGTTGTAAATTTATTTAATTACTTTAGCAATTTTTACAAAGCTTGGGCATGCCCGTATATTTCTTATGGCTGATATTTATATTGGGCTACACTACAATAAAGATATGAATGGGATTCTGTTCAAATTTTAAGATTGACAAGTCCATTTTAAGAGTTCAGCAGGGGGAGAGATAAAATCTTAGTACATGTATGAGATGTTTTGATCAATGCAGTTTTGTTTTGTATACATTGTCAAGGATGTTAATTGCCAACTTTGTATTTGATTGCAGATAGTATTAATATAGAGAAGGTGAGAGAAATGGTCAGTACAAGTCTTTCAGATCAGGAAGAGGGTGAAGATGACATGCCGGTCAAAATTCCACAGACTTTCGAGGAACGGAAAAAACTTTGTATGTTGGATATTTTAACTTTTACAATGCTTGTTGGCAAGTAATTCTGCTTTTTTGGACCTCTGTAGATCATGAGCATGAGTGCAGTCTTTAACAGCTAATGGTACTGTCCAAATTGTAAGATAGACAAGTCCATTATAGAATATTAGCAGAGTAAAGCCGTTTAAGGTAACATTATGTGATACGGAGCCAGAGTCCAGTAGTAAGAGGCTGGTCTAGGGATCGCAGGTTTGAATCCTTCTCCACCACTAACATTACTAATGGTCTTTCTGAAGCAGACTTAAACCAAGGTCTCATGTACAAGCATGCATATGAACCAGGGATATCAACAGAACTCAGACACTCTGTTATCTTGTACTACCCCTCAAAAGCTGAAATATACTAACCTCCTTTTGGGGCATCCCTCATAAACTTAAAAAAACTAACCTCTTGTTAGGGCGTTGGTATATAGATTATCTGATACCAAAAATAAGACTCAGGAATACTCACTAGCTGGTTGGTTTATAGTAACTATGGTTTCATATTATAAAATCTACATTCATAACTCAGTTGATTCTAGGGGTTCAAGTTCATATCGTTCAATAGGGCCAAATGACTTGAAATAACCAACAAAAAAGCAATGTCTCTGCTCCCCTTTTAAAGTTATTTTTATGAATCTGTGCAACGCCATTATAGTCAATAAATGTGTTACAACTGTGATATATGGGAGTGTCATTCTAATTATTATGTACTGTATTTCCTTTGCTATGGATGTCATCTTAAATAAAAAAGATAAGATTATATTTAAAAGTGCACAGAAAAAGAATTTCTATCTGTTTTTAGGTCATAGTGTGGTTTCATGTAAGAAAATTTTATCTGCAATACATGTATTTGGTAAAATACTTGTGTATATTTATTGTTTGACAGCCAAAGCTAATCTGAAAGAGGCATTGATATGCCATGAAGAAGCATTGAGATTACACAACATGTGTAAACAGCTGAGGAAAGTTGACACATTTCTGAACATTCTCAAGCGGGCTCATGATCAGTAAGTATGAACAGTCTGTAGTTATAGGAAGTCTGATAGGAGAAACAGATTGCTCGCTTCAGCTTGAAATATCCCTTTTCTCTGATATCCTGCTCGCTTCAGCTTGAAATATCCCTTTTCTCTGATATCCTGCTCGCTTCAGCTTGAAACATCCCTTTTCTCTGAAAACCTACTCGCTTCAGTTTGAAACATCCCTTTTCTGTGATATCCTGCTCGCTTCAGCTTGAAACATCCCTTTCTGTGATATCCTGCTCGCTTCAGCTTGAAACATCCCTTTTCTCTGACATCCTGCTTGCTTCAGCTTGAAACATCCCTTTTCTCTGATATCCTGCTCGCTTCAGCTTGAAACATCCCTTTTCTCTGACATCCTGCTCGCTTCATCTTGAAACATCCCTTTTCTCTGATATCCTGCTCACTTCAGCTTGAAACATCCCTTTTTTCTGATATCCTGCACACTTCATTATAGTCTACCCTATTCACTATATACTTAAGCTATAAATTTTCTTTCATTACTTATGTGTTCAATAAACATCAGAATAAGGATGAAATCAATAGTACAAAATTAGCAGAGCAAAAGTTACCATTAATGTTGTAAAACATCAAAAGTTTAGTTATCCCTTAATTAAATGACAAAAACTTGTAGGAATGGTTTCTGTGTATGATATATGTAAATACCTGAATAAATCTCGGTGTTGAAAATTTAATTTTTATTAATATGCATAACAATATTTTCAGGTCAGTTTCAAAGTTTTCAACTCTTGAAGATGAAGATGACTTTACTGAGATTCATACAGCACCAAAGGTGAAGGCCACAACTCAACAAATTGTTGCCCCGGTTACCCCAGAATTTTCAAAGGTCAAGGTTCAGGAAATCTTCAAGAGATTGGTAAGTGAATTTTTAAGGCAGTCAAAATGTCTTCAAATAGATGGGATGGGTGAGGGAGTGGTTCTTTGTTGACAAATGCTGCATTGTTAAGAATAGGTTAAATTGCACATTCATACATGTATTTAAAGACGTATTGGTGTTTTGCATATTTTTGCTTAGGCATTTGTCAAAAGTTAGCTATGACAAAAATAGTTGAATTTGATGGGTTATGATTTGTAAATATGTTCAAAGTCAGTCAGTTACTTTCAATATGTAAAAAGGAATGCCTGTATATGAAATGTATATATTTTTAGACGCATCGTGTTCTATGTAAACAAAAATTGAAATTTGATTTTCAAACTAAATGTATGAATTTTAAGAACCTTCCATCAATAAATTAATCCAAAGAATCATGCAAAATAACAAAAATATAAAAGAGAATATCTGAAGTGGCATGTAGTTCTGTATGTAAACAGTAGTTTCTCTTCAACCAAGTGATGTCTATCCTCTCAGTATCAAATGGGAAGGACATCATCACTAGAACCCTTTGCAAGATGAATCAACAAGCTTTAAGGTGGTGTCATTTTCGAAATAGATTGCAGTTGAGTATAGGTATACATACTGCATGCAGCTATCCTTTACCTTTAGAAATCATAGCTACTAATGTTTCTAAATATCATTTTCTGTGTAATACAAATAGGGTCCAATAGCAGTATTCAATTCCAAGAACCACTGGACAGCCCCAAGAACCGCCATGTTAGATCGCTCAGTAGATCATGGATATGGCTTCAGTGTAAGAGGTGACTGTCCTGTGAAAATAGCGGAGATTGAACCAGGAAGTGTGGCTGAGGTATACTGTAGCCTTTGTTTATTTTATTATTTTGGTTTATAGATATATGCATTATAGGTTAACTTTATTACTACTGATTGATACCAGTCTGATAGCTTTTCAAACTCTAGATAAGTTGAAGTTGTTATGGAGTCTGGATTTCTTGTTTATCTAATAAATTTCAGATCTAGTGTTAGTTTCATGTAATTGACTTTGTTTTGTCTGAAGATTGCAGCATACAGTAGTCGTTTTATTCACAGTTCATGTTCCTTGTCTTAATTCTAACAATTGTTTAATTTTCAGTCCAGCAACATCAATGTTGGAGATTATATAGTAGCAGTTGGGGACTCAGACACAAAATGGGCAAAACACGATGAAGTCGTTAACTTCGTGCGGAAGTCTGGCAGCCATCTTGTTTTAAGACTGATAACCCCAATGAATCAAGATTGCCTGGAGCCTGGCCCTGCGTCTGCCCCCAGTACACCAAGAACACCAATGAGAATGATGGGCTCTACCAACAGCTTGTCGGCGTCCAGTAATAAAAGCAACAAAAGCAGGCTGAGTGCTCCTTGGATCTTTGCCAAGAAAGGTTCAAAGGATAAAGACGATCAAGC
This sequence comes from Saxidomus purpurata, assembly GCA_022818135.1. Classification (NCBI taxonomy): domain Eukaryota; kingdom Metazoa; phylum Mollusca; class Bivalvia; order Venerida; family Veneridae; genus Saxidomus; species Saxidomus purpurata. The sequence continues at coordinate 33,938,328 of JAFMSR010000012.1, read as the reverse complement.
CGAAGAATTCATCCTCGTCGGTCAAGATGCGGACAAGTTTAGTGATCACGATATCCTTATGTGATTTGGTTATGGTAAATAAGTTATGGGAAGGGGAAAGTTAGAAGTCAGATGTTATTGTGGGTTTGCGATGGATAATGGAAAGCTGTTTGTATAATTTGTAATGATGCTTGGTTGTGCGCTAAGAGAGTTTAATGTAACCCTGCATTGCAGTCACAGAGGTGAAATGAAGATGTCAAGAACAGTTTTACATTAAACTCTTAATATTGCTTGCGCCAATGAAATTTTTTATTTGTCATAAGCTTTGAAAACCTGTTACCATTTGTACATGTATCACTCTTAATGATATACATCATATGTTGATAAGAAGCAGTTACAATAACTCTACTGCTGAGTGTTTTCTTATTTAAAGAGAGTATAAATCCTAATTTTATTAGATCAGGAGTTGATAACACATTTTTAGTTGTGTGTGTAATGAAATGCAGCTAGATAGTAGACACAAAATTATGTCTGAAATCCAAGTTTTCTTTCAGCATGTAAATAGAATATATACATTTTATATTTACGTTTTAATCTATACTTTATATATTTCATTTACTCATTTGTAAATAATTATGCACATTTACATTTTACAATGCACATTTTAGCATGTATAAATCCAAATACTGATGTCAATAAAAGATCAGGGCTGTAACAAATTATTTGGTCAATGGTGACTCAAGTTGATAAAATATATGTTATTATATAAATGAGGAAGATCTATAAATAGTTCAAGACAATATTTCACCAGAATCCATATATTATTTACACATTAGACATGGTTGTTTTCATGCCAGTGGTCCATGCTATTCCATTAAATAAGCAATAGATATTACAGTGACCACTTTAACTTTTTAATTTGAGATATAATTATTCAATAAACATATTGAATAACAAAATTAGGGGAATGGTGGTGTAGAGGTTAAGGTGTCTGCCCCTCATCCTGGAGGTTGCCAGTGCAAGTCTGACTGGGGTCAAGACAGTACCTCCTCATATGACACCAGTACTGGTTTTTCCAGGAAACTGACTTGAGAGTGACTAGATAACCTTCAAGCTTTCTTCACAATCTAGCAAAAATAAATAAGTACAAACTAATAATTACATAGTATATTATGAGTTGCATAATTTGTTTGCAGTAGGATTCATGAAGATTTTGTGATTATCCATTATACATTCATGTTTACTTCAGTTATTGTTTAATGTCCCAGCTTTCATATCAACACATTAGAAAAAAGAACGTTTTAAAGTGCAGTAGGATACAATGTTTCACTAATTACCATAAGCCTTACCAATATGAGACCACAGTTTAACATCCCTGTTCCTGTTCATAAAAGCAGTTATTAGAGGTAATTTGTTCATCATGTATCATATCTAGAACAGTAAAACAATCACAAGTTGTCAAAATTATTCTGTGGTAAAACATCACAGTTGATAACACACTCTGATGTCCCAGATGTCAGGTCAGCATCTCTTATTTGCCCCTGATTATACCAGTGTTGTTTATTCATTTTTATCACAAAGTTCTAATTTCCAACAAAATCCTCAATAAATGTCTGTGTGATATACACTGGGCATCAGAGAGACACGTTGTTTACTCTGAAGAATTCATAAATGAACAATTTTGAAGTTGAGAAGTTGTATTCTCCGGACTTTCATTGGAGATCATCTAATTTTGTTCGGAGTATTTCAGTAGTAGAAACACCAAGGTTGTAACTGCCTTTAATAATCTTCGTAAGGTTTCCCTAGCTAGACATCTGGCAGACTTTCCTTCTTGTAAATTGATTTGCCTCAATTTGAGACCATAATTATAATAGTAGCATTCTAATTATTTGTTGCAGCCCTGTTTCAGATACTAACAGGAAGTCAAGTTTTTCCACAGCAAGATGAGGAAATCCAAAAGATTTTATTTTCACATTACCTTGTGACCCTTTTTAATAGATAGTACAGTTTTGTTTTTTAATTAAGTTATGTACTAGTCAGAGAATATCTCATATTTTGAGTTCACTGTAAATGTCCTTGTTGACATATATACCATAATAGATGTGCAGGGGATTGGGGTCTGTCGTGCCTGTGTAGAAGGGTATGCAATCATCAACATGTTCAAAATTTACAGTATAGTGTCAAAGATCTGCCAGTGGAGTTTGTTTGTGCCACAGTTTTATTACCAGATGAAGTTACTGAAATTCAGTTGGTGCTTAATACCATAGTGCACTAATTACAAATGCCTGTGCAAGAATTGTTAGATGACAAATACCTGGGGCGCCAGTATGGACATTTACGGTAGTCACAATATCATATTGTACTGCATAGTTGTAGTGTTGACTTTCCAGACTTCATCTGATTTTATATTAAAGAAATAAAATGCATATACAAGGCTGTTGTGAAATATTTGAATAAAATCAATTGTTTGCTAAGAAATCTGCTGATTTATAGAGATCTGTTATCTTTGGTTATTCCGTCATTTTTTCCCTACATAATTACACTGAGTTGATACCAAAATGATATTAAGTCTGTGTGATGCAAAAATGCTGTAAATATCATTTGCTAGAAAAAATTGATACAGTGTTATTGTTTCAAACATACAAATATTTTAAAAGATGTCCCTAAATAATGTAAATAGACAGTTAAGATTTGTGAAATTTTAACACTTGTTTTAAACATTTTTTTATAGGTGCCAAAGTTATTTTTGAACATATTTATATGAAAACAGAGTTAAGTTTATGAATGAAGCTAGACGGCTATGGATTGTTTATATGTGGGAATCACTCAAAATCCCCTTAGTCATAATCCCCTTGGTCCAAAAATTGGCATAGTAGTCAGAATCCCCTTGATGAATTTTACAAGGCATTCATAATCCCCTTGATGAAATTTACAAGGTGTTCAAAATACCCTTGATCAATTTGACAGAGTACTCATAATCCCCTTCATGAATTCAAAATCTGCTTGTAAATATATTTTATGGGAGACATTTATACAACTGCATGGAACGTACCATTCAAATAATTTGAGTCTAAATACTCTATCAGGCACTGTAAGTTATCAGTAGCTTCATCACAGAGTATTGCCATGCCATCTTTCACATCGTTGGGTGGCAGGAATGCCAGGCCATCAAGCTTTGCACACAATGTTTTCACTTATAATCTGTTTTTATATATATACAAATTGTATAAATGTCTCCCATAAAATATATGTACAAGCGGATTTTGAATTCATCAAGGGGATTATGAGTACTCTGTCAAATTGATCAAGGGTATTTTTTGTCAGTGATTGGACGTGTTATAAGAATTAAATAAACTCAATTGTTTCCAGTAAGTAGACTGTGTTTGAAAATGTGCGAAAACAGTATGATATGTACATATTGCATTTCAACAAACTATGTGCCGCATGTTTTGGAGGGAATATCAACCATTTCCCACTTGCAGTTATATACAGTTATTGAAAACAAAGGCAAAATGAAAATATAACTCATTGGTTTCAGCTAAAAAATTGTGAGATTGTCAAATGATAGAATTGTGCTAAAAAGTATGTAATAAAATATTGTGATTTTAACAAATTGTGTGCTGCCTTTTTACTTGTGAAGCCTGTCTTACTTGCATATGTAAACAACTTTTGAAATCATTGTTGCAATTTCTAAGTGGAAAATCTTTATTGTCTCTAGTTTTACTTTTACTCATAAAAATGTGCTAATTTCCCAACTCAACACCTTTGCTGTCTTATAATAACAAAGACCACAGTAATCAAAGTGAAGTATTACTTAAATGTTTTATTTGTCTCTACAATAACTTCACAATGGTAAATCATTGAAAATAACTAAAATTATTCACACTTCTTCCTCATAAAAAATGTGTTAATTTCCCTACTCAACACCATTGCTGTCTCATAATAACAAAGACCAAAGTAATCAAAGTGAAGGAAAAAAGAAATTGAGTAAAGGGATTATAGCCACCCAATTGAGGGGATTATGAATACTCTGTCAAATTGATCAAGGGTATTTTGAACACCTTGTAAATTTCATCAAGGGGATTATGAATACCTTGTAAAATTCATCAAGGGGATTCTGACTACTATGCCATTTTTGGACCAAGGGGATTATGACTAAGGGGATTTTGAAGTACACTCTTTATATGTATATATTTTATATACAATGTACTTATGTACACAACATATCTATGCACTTTGTTCAGGTGATGTTTTCAGAAATTTGATGTTGTTTTCTAGTGTTCAGGTAGTTTTTTCTAATGCTTGGGCTATTGTGTATGGTGTTGCTTTCTTCATTCAAACTCTTTTATCATCATTTAGTATAGTCGTCTTCGTAATTTCATAGAGTACAATACCCTTAATATGCGCCCATGATGGCAGTTTCACAATATTAGGCAAACTTTTGAAACACAAAGTAAAAAGCATAAAATATGAATTTTTACACCATGGATTTTACTGTATATAAGATCCCCGTCTAAAGTTCTTTTTTCTCTATAGAAAAGTGGTTAATAGTAATGCTGGGCTAGGCCAAAATAATACATAAGTTCCCACAGTAAGATACTGTCATTACCACTTTAAGTTAGGGTAAAGTCCGGGTTATTTTGCTGGCTACAGATGCATAACTGCAAGCTGACTTGGAATTTATTCTGGCAAATATCTAGAAGAAGTATTCAAGCAAGAACTCCCACTTATTTTGTTGCTATTTATAGTCAGGTAACATTTATCTTACATTTATGAAATGTTGATTGTTCCATATGTATTATGTTTTCAAATATGATTATTTTGTACCTTGTGTGAACAAATGCTGTTATTTTTGCCTGACTTTTACAGAAGTGTGATCAGAAGGTAGAGCTTTTAGCTAAATTTGGTATATACATTTAAGAATAATTCTTTCAAAGCATGTGTTTCCTTTAACCCACCAGCATCAATTTTACTTCATTTTTACAAAATGGAGTTGAAATTTTATTGCCCACTGCAGCAGGGTCATTTAGCAATTGTATTACAAGTGAATTTATTAGCTTCTATTTATATGGTAGGAGTCTCACTACAGTAGCTTTGTCATCAGTAAAGATCCAGAGTAGCTGAATACCATTTTAGTGCATCTTGAAATCTATTTAGAAGTATAAATTACAACTAACAAACTTGTATACAAGCACATTATACTGTATTGACTACAAAACATTGATTGATTTTAAATTGTCTATTGGCAACTATATGTCAGAATGCTCTATACATTACTTCTAAATTCTGAATTAGTAAAAGTGTTAATTGGTAGCCATTACAGAGGTGTGGCCTATTGTTCAGAAATTGCGGTTTCTTTACAGGATTAATTTGGGTTTTATTACTGAGAAAGGTTTGTTGTGTTTTTTTCTGGTTATATTATATAAATGTTTGCAATGCCAAACTTAATGTTGTTACATTTACACAGCTGATATATATATGGAAAAAGATCTGAATTTTTCTATTTTATGAATCGCTTTTTTTTAATTAATATATAATGCAGTTTTAACAAATGATTTAGAATATTGTGTTATGAGACAAAAAGACACAACACAGTTCATGGATACATTTACTGATTTTTTATTAGATCATTGAAAAGGAAATGTACTTTATATTGGATATCCAAAATTGTATGTTTAGTTGTAATGTCATATTTTACTATTGCATATTTGTCATTGGACATAATATGCATGTAGCCATTCATGTACATGTATTTTTGAAGTATTGAAAAATTGGAATAAGCCACATTGTTTGCCTTTTGCCCCTTCTCCATTCTCTGTAGTGAAAATAATAGAAAAATAGTTTATAGATAGGTCATCATTTTTTCCGGTTAACATTAACTAGTCAAAAATGAGCTGAGGTGTTTTTAAAAACAGGGTAATAATATTGTAGAAAGATGTTTACTGCTATACTTTTTCTTTATGTTTCTGTCATAACAGTGTAGAAGTAAGGTACTTAGGGTATATTCTGAACTCGGTTTACAAAATATTGAGAAATCTTAATCATGTTTTTTTCCCAGAAAATGTAAAAAGTGCAATTTTAGGATAGCACAGTGTCATGTATGTTGTCTGACATTTAGGTCTAGAGTCTAGGGTATAGTCTAATGTTTGCAATATGTCAGCCTTGTGGGGACTCAACATTTAATGGCTTAAAGCTGCTCGCTCTCAGTTACCGTTGAAAAAAAACAATTTTCAACAAAATTGACATTCTTATTCATAAATATAAAACCAAAGGCTGGAATAAAAAAAGAAGCAAAAATCTAGGTAGGAATTTGCAGAAATCGATTGAAAAGGTCGGTTACACGGCACCGCTACACTATATGTTAAAATTGAAATTTCAAAAGCGTTTGCAACGCTTTTGAATTTGGTAGCGTATTTTTTTAATTTTAGAGATAAATGTGACATGAATTTGTACTGGAGCCTATTTATATCACCATATGTTCTAAAATACGTTATTTGCATACAGTTTGAAAAACTTTATTTTTTTACCAAAATCTGAGAGCGAGCAGCTTTAAGATGCATCTTTAGGTCTCAAATAATGAAATAGATAAAGGTAAAACAAGTAGAACGATGGTAGAAAATAGACTTCTGATAAAGGTTCATTGTGTTCAGTTGTAGATACCAGTACATGTTTTTATGTTTATCATACTCCTTTAGTTCCTATCAGAATTGTCCACCTATACTTATATCTGCTGTTGTGAAGCTGTAGCACGTTCATCTCCAGATCAAAGGGTCCCTGGTTCGATCCCCACCATAGCTGTGCCATAGAGTGTCCTAAGGCAAGACGCGAATAATTCAACATTGCCTCTCTCTCTTTGAGGTTGATTCCATCTGGAATGTGTCTTTGGAGCGATTAATCTAAGTGTAAAAACTTGTTTCGCAATTGAGAATTAGTATAAAATACTTTTTTATCCACAGAAACATTGGTGGCCACCCAGAAAAATCCCTCTTATCAAGTGGTCAAGATATATTTCCAGTTAGCAGTCTTATAAGTATTATTTGCCGGTCAGAAGAAATGTGTAACCTATTGCACTCTGAAACAAAACATTTACTTTGAGTTAATATAAGCTGTATAAGATGATGTAGTTGATGCCTTATCTCTCTCCATCTTTTGTTTTCTTGTTACTTAGATTTGCCATTTATTCATATGCAGTGCCTTACAAAGGTCTAGGTTAAGAACTTTTTTGTTACTAAGTTATGATATAATTATGTAATACATGTGTCCAATTTTATATATGAGAAAATCGTTTTTGACATTTTATTGAATATAACAAGAGGAACTACTAGCAGAAATGGTTGTTATGGTAACCATGACATCAATCAGAGTTTTACATCACTTAGACTATTTGAAATAAAGTTGTAAATTTACCACATCATATAGGTTCAGTTTGAAGTTAGAATTTAGTTCATTGATATGAGCTCATCTTCACATTACAGTGACATAAAAAAAACAAAAAACACAAAGCAAAATACCAAAAAATACCATTATGGAGATTTCTGAGACGGGAACTGTAATTTTGCTTTCATTACCCATATTTTTACTTGTTTGTTATTTGAATATACTGGTTGATGCCTCTTGCGTTCTGTAAATATTGGAAAAGCAATAACAACAGTAATGTTAGCAGGTCTGTTTTGGCTCTAAAAGTATTTGCTTGCTTCTATCTTTTATACGAGTGTTTCATCATTTGTGACTCTGCTTGTGTTGTTTTCAACATGTGTGTGCCATCTTGCAACCATGATGTTAAGGTGCTGTAACCTTCCTCATTTGAATTGTTTTTATTGTTTTTTATTTTTATGTAACTTTTGTTTTCTTTGACAGTTAGATCTGTGTTTATGTTTGAAGTGAGAGCATGCACTTTCTTTGCTTTTCTTTAATGAGTAAAGAATTTGTCTGAAGCTCTTTTTGACTTTACACCATATGGCTTTGAACTGTCATATGCCCGCTTTTGTGTTGCCACAGTTTTATGTTTGAAGTCTGGTAACTATTAAGTTGACTGTTTCAGGCTCCGAAGAGAATGGATGAAGCTTTGTTATCCAGCATTGTTCAGACATCATTTGTATTGTAAAGAGTGCTTCATCATTCTTGTGTAATGTATATTTGCACAAACTGCACCTTTTCAGCCTGATATACTAATGTCTGTTTGAACCATATACCCACTGAAGCTTTATAAACCATGGCTTATGATCAGATGCATACTTGTGCTATGAACTGTTTGCTATCCAGGTGGCTTAATTTCACTGGATACCACACAAACAGTTGATGACATTAAAACTTTGTATGTGAAATGCTACTACATAGAAGGATTTGAGTACACTTTCAAGTACTGATAGTTGATGCTGTCTCGCAAAATCAAAATCATGTTTCTAAGTCCTTTTTATGCCCCCGAAGGGTGGCATATTAAAATCGCACCGTCTGTCCGTCTGTCCGTCCGTCTGTCCGTCTGTCCGTGCGTCCCCACTTACAAATTCGTGTCCGGACTGTAACTTTGTCATGCATTGAAGGATGTTTAAAATAACTTGCCACACATGTCTAGCACATCAAGACCGTGTCGCATCTACAGACCCACATCCCTACCTCAAAGGTCAAGGTCACTTTTGGAGTATGAAGGTTATGGAGCCCTCTATATATGCACACATTCGTATTCAGACTGTAATTTTGTACCACCTGCACTTGAGGATTTTCAAATAACTAGACACACATGTCAAGCACATCAAGACGACTTGTCGCATGCAAGACCTTCGTCCCTAGCTCAAAGGTCAAGGTCATACCTTAGAGTTTGACAGGTAATGGATTCCTCTATATATGCATATATTGCACACATTCGTATCCAGACTGTAACTTTGTCATGCATTGAAGGATTTTAAAATAACTTGGAAAATGTCTGCATTTCAAGACGATGTGTCACATGCAAGACCCATGTCCCTAGCTCAAAGGTCAAGGTCACACTCAGGATTGTTTGAAGGTAATGGATTCCTCTTATATGCATATATGCACATCTTGGTGTCCGGACTGTAACTTTGTCATGCCCTTTGAAGGATTTTAAAATATATTTGGCAAAATGTCTAGCACATCAAGACGTTGTTTACTTGCAAGACCCACATCCCTACCACAGAAGGTCAAGGTCACACTTAGAGTTTATAGGTATTGGAATCCTGTATATATGCATACATTTTGTCCGGACTATAACTTTATTATGCTTTGAAGGATTTTAAAATAACCTTTGGCAAAATGTCTAGCACATCAAGTGGATGTGTCACGTGCCATACCTAAGTCCCTACCTCAAATGGTCAAGGTCACATTAGTGTTTAAAGTAATGGAATACTGTATGCATGATTACTCTGTCATGCATGGAAGGATTTTAAAATTACATAGCACATTTATTGAGCACATGGAGAGGACACAGACTGTGAGGCACCTCTTTCGGGGGCATTCGTCACTTGTGAGGGACAGCTCTTGTTTATCTCAAAGTTATTATCATACTCAATGAGCGTTTGCTTGTTTTAATGTCAGCTTTTACATACATAAAAAATTTTCTGTCATTTCTGGTATCAGTTGAAACCACTGGACTGTCATTAATTTGTAACTTCTCCATTTGAATTAAAGAATTAATTGAAATTGAAATTGAAGAAATGTAATAATTTAAATGACTATTTATTAATCAAATATAGACACAGCTAATAAAAGAAAATAGCAGTTGTTTCACATTTTTATTCAAATCAAGGTGTTGGGGTTTACCTGTTAATTGAAACAGACTGGGGTACTAATTTTCTTGTTTATGTGTAGTATAGAGTATTTTTGTATTTGTTATAATCAGACCTTTTGTTTCTTATATTGCACATTCAATTTATTAGTTGTAGAATTTAAGTATTTCTATTTCATTCAATAATCAGGAAATTATTTTTCAGTATTTTACGTAGAATAGCTAAGCATGTAACAGAAATGGGTTATGCTAAGTACCTTGGTACTTCAAATATTTATTGCAATCATCCATCCATGATATGTTAGGAAGTTACTGGACTGGATTGGACAATAGGGTAGAGTGATATGCACAAGGGAGGGTTTGATTGCTCTGTTACCAGAAGTCAGACACAGCCACTTTATTGACTGAGGGATTATTAGTATTATACCTTTTTATGAATTTCCATTTAAATTTATCAATAGTTTATCTGGGAAACAGATAAATGATTAGTTTACTTATTCCATAACATCGTAACAACGGATGATTAAGTCAAACTGTCTGTCCATTAGAAAGAGTTAATTTTAGATAACTTTGTACAAATCTCAATGTTAGATAAAAATTGTAATAAAACAACACATCTGTGCATACATCCTTTACCAAGATCAGCAATAATACAATCTTACGTAGTACTTCATTTTTGTGGAACCTCTCTAGCGGTTCGTAGTATGTGTGTGACCGTCCAGATGAGCTTGTCCGGGCTGTAACTTCCTCATGCATTGAAGGATTTTTAATCGTCTGGCACAGTTTTACACCACAATGGAACAGCATGTCATGCCCAAAAGGGCCAGGTCTGTAGCTCAAAGGTCAAGGTCTTACTTGGAGATTAAAATAAAAAAATGACAGATGAGACCTTGTCAGTGTTGTAACTTTCTCATGTACTGAAAGATTTTGAATTGACTTGGCACAGTTGTTCACCTAAATGGGATGGCATGTCTCACATAAGACCAAGGTTTGTAGCTCAAAGGCCAAGCTCACACTTGGAGATTAAAGGTGAAAAATGGGCAAATGGGACCTTGACTTTGCTTTAGTTTTTGGTGGGCTTGACATGTTGCCTATGGGCATCTAGTAATCTTGTTGCTGCTATTTACCTGGTTTTACTGCGTTACAGTAAAATTTATCTGTTTTATTCTTGAGAAACCATTTGTGTCTTAAATATTATTATTTATGTTTTACATATTTTACTTAAATATACAAATTTTACGTAAAATTGTTCACATTGCATAATCTTACATTAAAGCAGATCTGTGAACTTTTGCTGCCAGTAAAATGACAATCTTTTTAAAAAATGTTGAAATTTTTTTTCTTTCTTTTTAGCTCACCTGAGCTGGCTCAGGGTAAGCTATTAGGATCGATGAATGTCCGTCGTCCGTCCACACTTAGTTCGTTAACACTCTAGTGGTCACATTTTTGCCTCAATTGTCACGAAACTTGGTCAGGATGTTTGTCCCGGTAATTACTCGGACGAGTTCGAATATGGGTCATCTCGGATGAAAATTCAGGTCACATGACCCAAAAATAGAAAAATCTTGTTAAGGCTTTAGATGCTACTGTTTCAGTCCAAATATCCTGGAAATTTGTCGGAAAGGTTGTTTTGATGATTTCTAGCTCAAGTTCGAAATTGGTCATCTGGGGTCAAAAACTAGGTCACAGAACCCAAATATGGAAAAACCTTGTTAACACTCTAGATGTTACATTTTCAGCCCAAATATCCTGGAAATTTGTCAGAAAGGTTGTTAAGATGATTTCTAGCTCAAGTTCGAATATGGGTCATCTGGGGTCAAAAACTAGGTCACACAGCCTGAATATGGAAAAACCTTGTTAACACTCTAGAGGTAACATTTTCAGCCCAAATATCCTGGAAATATGTCAGAAAGGTTGTTTCGATGATTTCTAGCTTAAGTTCGAATATGGGTCATCTGGGGTCAAAAACTAGGTCACAGAGCCCAAATATGGAAAAACCTTGTTAAAACTCTAGATGTTACATTTTCAGCCCAGATATCCTTGAAATTTGTCAGAAAGGTTGTTTCGATGATTTCTAGCTCAAGTTCGAATATGGGTCATCTGGGGTCAAAAACTAGGTCACACAGCCTATTGGAAAAACCTTGTTAACACTCTAGAGGTAACATTTTCATACTGGAAATTTGTCGGAAAGGTTGTTTTGATGATTTCTAGCTCAAGTTCGAAATTGGTCATCTGGGGTCAAAAACTAGGTCACAGAGCCCAAATGTGGAAAAACCTTGTTAACACTCTAGAGGTTACATTTTCAGCCCAAATATCCTGGAAATTTGTCAGAAAGGTTGTTTCGATGATTTCTAGCTCAAGTTTCAATATGGGTCATCTGGGGTCAAAAACTAGGTCACAGAGCCCAAATATGGAAAAGCCTTGTTAACACTCTAGACGTACATTTTCAGCCCAAATATCCTGGAAATATGTCAGAAAGGTTGTTTCTATGATTTCTAGCTCAAGTTCGAATATGGGTCATCTTGGGTCAAAGACTAGGTCACAAAGCCCAAATATGGAAAAACCTTGTTAACGCTCTAGAGGTAACATTCTCAGCCCAAATATCCTGGAAATTTGTCAGAAAGGTTGTTTCGATGATTTCTAGCAACTCTGTTAAAAGCAGTTGTACTCGGGTGAGCGATAAAGGGCCATCATGGCCCTCTTGTTTGTTGTTGTTGCAACATTACTTTCATACATGTGAAATGCATGTAACTATTATAAATTTTATGAAGACAGGTTGTTTTAATTTAATAAGGTTTTATACACATGTTATTATGTAATAACACAATTGTATAAGTGTATAGGAAGTCCAAACTTTACTTGTGCCTTTATGGTTTGACATATTACCTTTTGCTTAGTGTATATTTAGCTCACTTTGTGGTCAAACATTTTGAGATCTTGGGCAATATGATTTTTGGTTTTCTTTAGAATCTGAACTGGTGGATTTATTTTACAAGCATATAGAAGCATACTGATGTGCTGTTATATGCTGTACTTTTTTGTCTGAAATATGTTTGCGTTGTTGATCATGTGTAATCATAATTATCTATTGGTGATATGGTGCAGTTAATGTGTTTTGCACAAATAACATGCAATAAAAGTTACACATAAAAGTATCTGTCTTGTCTTTCTTCAGAGATCCTGTACGTTATATACCTGGTCATCTCTCAGTTATTACAATACCAATGTTTGTGAAGGTGCTCTCTTAGAATTTATTATACCCCCAAAACGAAGTTTAGGGGGGTATATAGGAGTCACCCGGTGGTTGGTCTCGGTCCCCGGTGGTCGGTCGCGTCTGTCTGTTGCTTTTCCTTGTCCGGAGCAAACTGAAACTACTGGTTGGAATTAATAAATTCATACATGATCAGCATTGGAGGAAGTGCAGGCCAGACTTACCCATCTTGACACGGTTTTGCCCTTTGTTAGTTTTCCTTGTCCGGAGCTACTTGAAAACTACTGGTTGGAATTAATCATTAACAATGGTCAGCTTGAGGGAAGTGAGGCACAAGGCTATACCCATTTGCAATTCAGTTCTGCCCTTTGTTACTTTTCCTTGTCTGGAGCTTATAAAACTACTGGTTGGATACCTTATCAAGGTAGACATTGGGGAGTCGTGCCAGCTAACCTCTTGGCTAATTCGTTTTGCCCTTTTTGCTTTTCCTTTCCGGGCACGAAACTACTGGTTGGAATTATCTTATAGGAGCAATGAGGGAGTGAGTGTCACCTCCTTTTCTCGTTCCACTCTCTTTTTTTTTTTCAGGTTGTTACTATTCTTTTAAATTTTTTAATGAATAGTAAACTGAGCAGATCGTGATCAGACTGTACTGATATACAGTATATTTCAGTCTGATCATGATCTACACTTTAAAAAAAGCATAAAATCTTGCCACCAGTCTGGGTAAGAGTTCGGACAAGCATTAAAAAAGAATCTGCCGAAAGAAGTGGTACAGTATAAGATGTGTACCAAATGCATAAATTATTCTAACACAGTCTGCAACTTTTCGTATATAGATATAGAGGGAAAGAAGCTATACATTATTTTACGATAAAATGCATCACGTTTTCCATGGGCAAAATGTGGGGTAAATGTAGCACATGTCTAATCGCATTCCATGCTTGTAAGTTACTATGGAATGTTGCTACGCGTTGACATAGTTCTTGGTATTTTTCAAAGACAATTTCGTGTTAGAATCGAAATAATAAATGCATCTCTATATCTCATCATGGAATAAAATACAGCTGGTCCTTTGGATGCGAAAACTTGTGCTATGCACTTGTGATTTAATTATTACGCATCAAAATCCCTTACTGTATTTTATTAAACAATAAAATACAGGGACACATTTATTCTTTCTTAAATCATAACCACTTTCCCACTTCATCTTGGCATTATTAAAGGGTAGAACTATATTTAGTACTGGACACCTCCACTGCCTTTTTCCTCACATATAGGTTCATGCTGTTAACAGGGCCTAAATACATGATCTTGTGCAATTAGAGGCTTCCTAGTGCAGTCCCAAACCTGATACTAAGGAATGAACATATGACCAAAGTGCCATTAAGACCCTTCAGTTGGTTCTCCTAGCACACTTACAAATAGAATATGGTCACATGAACTTTGGCACCAAGAGTAATCTTGACTTCTGTCATCATAATGAAATGAACATTAGATCAAAGTCTAATAAAGAAATAGTCTAGTGACTTTGGAGGCTTTGACTCTCAACTGTGACCTTGACTCTAGTCAAGCTTGCTTGAAAACAGTTGTTGCACTTCATCTTCAGGAGATTGACATTTGCATGAAGTTTCAAGAAATCCTTCAAAAGGTTACCCGACATGACCTATGACCTTGAGAAAGCCTTGAAACATGGATTCTACATGTTGCTTCCATGAGGTGAACAACTGATCAAATTTTGAGGAAAGTCCCTTTAAATGTTGGGGAGAAACAGAAACATGACTTTTGTCCCTAAATGTAACCTTGAGCAACCTGGCTTAAATTATTCATTCTGCATGTTGTCTCCATGATGTGAAGTTGGACCAGTTTCAAGCAAATCATTCCAGATTTAGCTGGGAGTTATCTTATGATCTTTGACCTTGGAGTGTGACCTTGACCTTGAGGAGCAAGGTAATAACAACTGTTGGAAGGTATTTCAAAATTAGTCTATGCATGTAGAAGTTACAAAATACTCAAACATAATTATGGTCATTGTAACCCTTAATTGCAAATTAGAGCCTCAAGCATGACCCCTAACTTTTAAGGTCCTCCCCTGGGTGTTGTGCATGACACACTCTTGTGGTATGGACAAAAGTTGTGTATAAAGTTTTTCCTTTCCATTGCCATGGCAACCAGAGTTCTGCATGGAATGGAATTATTTGCAAATCTATGAGTTTCATGCAAGAAACATCTCCGCTTAGTTTCATCAACATTGGCCTTGTGGTTTCAGAGGTGCTGTTTGAAGGAAAATGTGATCGGATTACGTAAAACAAGCACTTTGTCCCAGGTGAGCTTAAAATAGTAAGCAGCCGCATCTGTCCAAATATACGTTGTGACAGACAGACAAGCAGCATGGGTGGGCAGGGACATATCATAGTCACTGCTCTGTTCAATCTACAACTCAGATTAGTACCATACTAAGAATTGATGATGTGCATCTACAGTGAATGTAGGATAGTGTGACTGTGATATAACAGATATACATGTACTGGGTTTACATCCATTGCATTAACAGGTAGAGGACATGTACAAGAGAGATTTCAATCCCTGAAAATAACCAATATATTTATACAATAAATGTGGATTCTACTGCTGCATCACTGTCAAATTACTCTAAACTAACTGTACCTTTCAACTCTACTTGGACAAACAATAAATAACAATATTTGGTCAATTCTCTTCATTTATTTTTCAAAGATAAAAGGAAAACACAAAGAAACATATCCACCTGGGAATTACCGGTATTGAAGGTATAAAATGATCAAAAGAAAAACATGAGCCTAAAAATCAAGAACAATTCACTACTGTTAACTCAGTTAATGTCATTTTTCTTGACCAAGATTATTAATTGTCAGGAACTTTTGAATTCCTGAACACTTGATAAATGTTTAGTGTAATCTAAAAGTCACTTGTAATTTACTTTAATTCATTCAGTTTTCTTCAGTCCGGAATGTAAAATGAAGGAAAGTCTAATCAGTTTTAAACACTTAAGCTGTTGAGCACATTAAACCTGTCCAATTTTTCACAATAAAGTTACAACATAAGCAATCATGAATGAAAAGAGAGTAAGGACGGTGTGTGATAAAACAGTATTATTCCTGCTTCATTTACTATTTATTAGGGATGGCAACAAATATCCGGATATCCGAATATTCGTTCAGCTTCTAAGTATTCGGATCCGATATAGGTATCCAAGTATTCAAATTTGTTCAAAAAACTAATTTCAATCAAAATATTGAACATTTACATGTAGTTTTCATGACAATATTTAATTTTCAATTACAGCCGATAAAATGTCATTTTACAATACCTAGTTGCCTGCTGTTATATGCATGTACATTAAGATTTACTTCAAGATTCTAACTGAAAGACCCTGAAGAGTCTCAACTAAAGGTACAAGATGTGAAAAAAGTGATCACTGGCCAACTTCTTACTGACTAATGTGTAATGTAATACAATACATCCTAACAATATAAAGCATACTACAATACTGAACTCTGATTGGCTAAGCTGTATCACATGACACAATGAGATATGTTATATCGTTCGTACCGGTTCCCAACATGACCAATGCCCCCAGAAGTGAGTAGTTATTTCAGTTTTCAGAGGATAGTGCAAGTTATAGAAAGCGTCCCAGTTCCAGAGACAGCCCTGATTCTTTAACATGCCAGGTGTATAGCACCCATACATTAGATTACATCGGTTTAAGTCTCACCCCAAAGACTGTTAGTTGGTCAGCCTCAGGAATCGAACCCGCTACCTCAAGAATACAAGTTTTGTGCTCTACTGACTGAGCTAACTGGGCTGACTATGCAATACATCGTATTGTATATTAGGGCTTTATCATTGGTATTGGTTTCCCATATGACCAACGCCCCCAGAAGAGGTTAGTTATTTTAGGTTTCGGAGGATAGTGCAAAATACAGAAAGCATCCCGATTCCAGAGACACCCTTGCTTCTTATACATGCCAGGTGTATAGCACCCATACATGGGACCTCGGTTTTAGTCTCATCTGAAAGACTGTTAGTAATTTTAGTTGGTCAGCCCCGGGAAACAAACCCACTTCCTCGAGATTACAAGTCTTGTGCTCTACTGATTGAGCTAACCGGGCTGACATCTTATGACCTAAACATTATATAGCCCACTAAAAATGCTGATCTTTGATTGGTTCTGCTATGTCACATGACAAAGATACAACTTTGTTGCAATCAATATCCAGTTTTATGTACTCAAGAGTAAACATGATATGGCATGCAGATTATGCCATTGGTATCAATTTTACTAGGATCAATAACACCATGAAATAACCTACATCAGGGTCTGCTATATCTTCACTCCCATTTAAAGTGACATTATGCGCATTTTTTTCAAGTAAAAATCCAGCTGAAAATGGTGTGTGTACAAAAGTGTAGAGGAAATATTAGCTTTTAACCCAATACACCAAACTCTTCCTGCTACCAGTATGAAAAAATAACTTTCCAAATATTGATTTTCTTATTTGACTTGGAGAGTCAATTTAATAAAAGAACAACTGCATGCAGGAGTTGCTTCTCTTCCCCTGCAGAAATCTCTACCAACATCATCAACTATCATTTTATCAGTCCGATTTTTTTATATCTAAAGCACCAACTTCAAATACTAATGCGGTATAATCATTAATTTAACACATTTAAATGCACAACAACCAAAAATTGCTTTTATAAAACTGTCACCAAAATACACTATGTGCAGTAAGATGCGCATAATGTCACTTTAATTAAAAATCTGAACAATATACAAAAATACCCATCATTTGAACTTGATAGGAAACTTGAAAAATATAAAAGCTTTATCCTCCTTTAACCTTAATCAGCAAAAATACAATTGTGAACATTTATAAAATTTCAGCAGTATTACTGCAACATATTACCAACGCATATAAATACTGAAACATGAACACAGTACTAAATCAAGAGATACTAACTGGCAACAAACCAGTCACTTCTGAAATTTATATTCAGAATTCCCTCGCTTCCCTGTTTCAAAGCTAGTATAAACAGGTTTAGGGACTTTGATAGATTTTCACTTTACTTTATATTACTATGCATAAAGGTATGGTTATTCTCCTATATAACACATCCCTTTGTTAGTTGAATTTGTTGAGAAAAGTATAATTAAATGTTTGAAATAACAGTTTTCTGACAAAAAATTTAATTAATAGCAAAAACAGAAATATTTTCATTACTGTAAAGTCTGTATATTTAAGGGTTCCTTTTTTGCGATTTTCCAATATTGTATTCATCAACAAGTTTTTGAACTCATCAGTGAGCAAAGTTTTATATACATTTTGTATTATCATTGTTTGTTTGCTATATAAGCGAGTTTGATAAATTTACAAAGTGCTTCATTCATGAAAATAGAACTCTGGCAAAAAAAAACAAAACAACACAACTTTTACAGAAGTTGAAGTATACTAACCTTCCTCAACCCATTTTTTCGATGACTAATTAACATATACTTCATACAGTCTATTCAAATTTAATATATCAACAAAATAGTGAGAGAATTTTTCTGTAAAGATTTCATACAGAAAAATAAAACAGCTGTCTACAATTACAGTTCTATATAAGTCAGCAAAAGTTTCAACAACTGCAATTAGTTCAGAAATTGTTACATGTATTTTATGTGAACTTATTCAGTGTTCAAAGGTATCAGACAGTCCAAGTGTTTCAAAACAGACAATCACATACTGATTCAAATAGCCACAAAAGTCTGTCTCACAAAAATCATTGTTTACAAAAAATCAACAATTTCATAAGAAAACACTGACAGGAAATATTGAGATTGCTTAAAAAAAGTCAAGAGCTGTCTAATGACAGTGTGCTCGACTAATAGCACCACAGTATATAAATAAAGTTGTAACAAGACACATAACACTTTCGAGTTATGCAGATGGTTTCCCCTTCTAACAGATGTTGATTGTAAAAGCTTAGTAAAATAGCTCTCCATATTCTCTAAATAGTCGAGCTAATACTGTCTAAACATAAACAAAAGATGTTGAAAGATTCATACTAGCAAGTTCTTCAGAATCACTTGCCTACAGCAGGTTAAAAATTGATGCATCCCCTTTTTTTCACTGCAAGACAAGTTAAGCAGACATTACTGCCCCTTAACCTCATTTACATGAGACCCACTCTAGGCCTTTCAACAACTGGAAGTAGCAAACCTTTAACATATATGATGCAACAACTGTCAATAATAACTATGGAACAAAACAAACATTTATGAGCAATAACAAAAACATTTCAGATACAAGAATCTACAGTTCATTTAGGAACATGTGACCCTGGTATAACAGCTATTATATACAGTAAAGTTTAAGCCCATTACTTAAGAAGTTAGATGCTGTGTGCAAGGAAATGTTTCATCCTTATGTTATCCAATGAATTGACACAATAACACTAGACTCTTCTACTGCGTCACTGTCACATTAATGTAAATGAACTGTATGTCTGTCTGACTTTATTTCAAAACAGAAAATGACTTAAAACATGCTTCTCTGTTCATTGGCCAAGTCTCAACACCTTGTCACAAACACTCAATATAGAAAAAAGTTCATAAAAAAATTCACAATAACATTCTGAAGGTTCCTCTGATCAGGGTATACACATGTAGTGGTATCTGCAAGTTTAATCCAGTCATAAACATATTTTAAAATGGTACAACTTCAAAAATCTCATAAAGAAATTCAGTTACCCACTCATTTCATAGGTACATTACCTAAATGAGGGCAATCACAGTCTGTAGTTATTTTGCAGCTAGTTTACCAGTGAAACTGGCGTCAAATTAATGAAGTGACGAAGCTATATCCAGTCTGGAAATATATTTTCTTACTTTACCCATACACTAATGTAAAGATACACTGATTGTACTGAAATGTAACTAAATCAGTGGCTCAGATCAACCAGTGACCAGTGACCATGTCAACACTGACAACTAAAATACTTTATTTGTAAATCTGCAATTCAAACATACACAGTATACATGTCAAGAAAGTGATAAAAAGTTTCAAAGCATGCAAAAAAAAAAACATTCAGATTATACCCTTTACGTGTTATATGAAATGCCAAACGGAGGTAAAATACTTCATAAACAATGCAATAAAAAAATTTAAATTTACAACAGTACAATAATTTGAACACACTTCAAACTGTTACAGACTAGTGCAACTAATGTATACAAAGCTTAACACCAACAAAGCATATGAGTTTTAAAATAGGGATCAATACAAACAGTAAATTTCTTTTGCAAGGTGTAAGATAATTTCATTTCATCATTCAGAGGGACATCCTTGCTAATTTATACTTGCAAAGAGAGCCCTAATGTTTGCAAAGAGAGCTCAAATATTTGCAGAGACCTCAAATGTTTGCAAAGAGAGCTCAACAATGTGTAAAGAGAGCCCAAATGTTTGCAAAAGGAGCCAAAATGTTTGCAATAAGAGCTCAACTATGTGTTAAGAGAGGCCAAAAGTTTGCAAAGGGAGCCCAACCGTTTGATAAGAGCGACCAACTGTTTGCAAAGAACCAAATGGCCTGCAAAGAGAACCAACCTGTTTGCAAAAAGCCAAAATGTTTGCAAAGGGAACCCAACTACTTACAAAGAGAGGCCAAATGCTGGCAAAGAAAGCCCAACAACCTCAAAGGTTTAATGTCATTATCCACTTCGTAATAAAAGCCCACACAACAATTGGCATACATAGTAACTATACCTCGTTTCCCAATTAAATAATGTTAAAATGACAAAAGAATTTAACCAGATACACAAAACAATTTCTTGTTAAAGCAAGATTTTCTAAATAACATTTTAAGCAAACAAAAAGTATTACAGTACAAGCAGCTATGCTTGGTAAAATAAATCATCATAAAATGTGTACTTATGCAGCTAAAATCAGCTAAATCTTCCCCATATCATATGATCTAATCATATGAGCTAAATTTGAATTTTCTATGAGAAAACCTAAAATGTTAATTGTCTTAATAATAAGGGACTGCACATGGACAATTCAACCAGGATTTAATATTTGACCGTGTAAACTGAAAACGATATAGAATACAACAACTGAATAAAAAACAATCATCAATGTTCTTTGGTCGTAGCTGCAAACACCTCATTCAGCTGCTGTGTAACACGTATAAAAGTCGTTCTACGACTCAATTCTTTAAGTTTTCCGGCTCCTACGTAAGTACATGTAGACCGCACACCACCCAGTATATCTTGCAAAGTGATTTCCACCGGCCCTCGATACTCTATCCGTACCGTCTTTCCTTCAGATGCTCTGTAATAAGACAGTACTGGCTGTAGTCTGATAACACTGGCACACTTTTCAAGTACAGAAAAAAGGTAGATGATGTGGTACAAACAATTAAACCACGAAGACCTAAGTTCAAACCCTGCCAGAAGCTGACCCTGATTGTTGCCTGAATCTTTTATTTTTTAAGACTGTAGCTAACAGCTGACTCCTCTCGCATGAAACAGAAATTAAAATATTATGAGAAATGAAAGCAAAGGAAATCCTCATTACCTGTACTCTGCTACACCTCCAGCATGTTTCTTCATGGCTGTAGCTGAACTCATTCCATAAAACAATTTAAATTTCTTTCCATTCACTTCCTCGATTTCTCCGCCGGACTCGTCATGACCAGCAAACATTCCGCCCGCCATCACATAGTCAGCACCCGCTCCAAAAGCCTTAGATACATCACCGGGACATGTGCATCCACCATCCTACAGAAAAGAGATTAATATCTGAATAAATATTGGTTTAAGACATTTATGACAGTAATCAGCTTATTATTGTTAACTAGATTGGTCTTTAATAGAACACTTTGTGTCACCCTCTAACTCTTTGTCAGGATAATAAATAATTTTCTGACAAAATTGTGCGGCATTACGACCATTTTGCCATAAGCAATGCAATTTGAAATTTGATAAAGAAATCTAAAGAAATGGCAAAGTTATAGCCAACGTCAAGTTTTTGTGACAGACGGGAGGACAGACGAACAAAACAATCCCTATGTATCGCCTTTTCTCTGAAAGGGCGACACAAAGTCTCTCAAACTGCACCTGTGCAAGTATTTTCATTCCCTCTCCTCAAAACTTGTTTAAAAAATGTCTAAGCTTTTTTTAAAAGATTAAAATTTCCATACAAATCATCATGTTTAAAACTGAATTTCAAGGAAAATATCACAACATTGAAGTATCACTTTTTAAATGGGACTTTTAGGGCTTCTTCAAATACCACAATATGATTTTCTCTGACACTAAGAGGTGCTTTTCCATAAAATGAAAATTAACACTTACTGAAATAATATGTCCGCCAAGACCATGCGCAGCATCAGCACATTCTATGACAGCACTGAGTTGAGGGTATCCTACCCCTGTCTTCTTCCTGGTGGTACACACCGAGCCAGGACCTATACCAACCTTAATGATGTCAGCACCAGACAAGATCAGTTCTTCAACCATTTCCCCAGTAACCACATTACCTGCCTGCAATAGAAATCCAGTCATGTACACACTTCATTTTTTTCTTTCAGCTGTACCCATTATCGAGTACTTTATGTGTTTAGACCTTGAAAACAAAGGTTAAACATATCAATGTAGCCTACAGTAATGATGCACTAGCTTCCTACAGCACAGAATTTTGGAAGTCTGATATAAACTGACAGTACTATAATGAATTACATGTATATGTTAAATACGAATCAAGGTAGCCTCTTGGTTAAATTACTTTCCAGCACTAAAAATATTTAAACCAAAGCGAGCAAAAATGAGATATTAACTTGTTTACAAGACCTTTAATATTATCATTAGGCAAAGAATGACTAATGAGGCTCTTACACTTTTTCAACGTCAACAATAACTATTATTAATGTTGTCCAAATTTCCAAGGTAATTCATTGTTTTTTGACCAGACTGTACAAAACTGCGGAGAATCTAACGATTAAATAAATGCACGCCTTTCTTATCATATATTGATAAATTATTGGCAATCACCACTCGTAGTGAGGGCGGTACAATGCCGTTGATTGGTGATTGTGCAAGCGTTAGTTATTTTGACAGCTTTGTGTCTCTTTAGGCATTTCCGGGCGTCCAGTATGTCTTCAACATCTCAAATTTCGGCTCATGGAATTATCAAATCACCGCCGAATAACACTGTTAGGACAAGCCTATTTCTTCTCAGATTTACCTTGATCTCAAAAATGACCCTGGCGCCTATAAAATACGCTGGAATACGGGTTTCTGCTGAAGATTCTCACCCTGAATACTCACCATGATTGTATGTTTTGGGAATTCTTTGCGACAATCTCGGACAAACTGCACAAAATGTTCCGAGTAACCATTGGCAACATCCACACATATATATTTGATTCCTGGTACAGCTTCTAATATTTCTTTCAGTTTCTTCAGATCACCCACACCTGTACCTGTACTAGCAGCCACATGCTGAAATATGTTAGCACAGGAGTTTTTAAATCTGACAACAGCAATCATAAATTACAAAAACCATTTATGCACTCATTCAAGATTACATAAATCTATATAAAATAACTACTTGTGATTTTTTTTTTAAAGCTGAATATGGCCTGTTTCCCTTAGTTAAATAAAGCTATATTTGTGACCCTGATTGTTTGTGTTTGTTTATGTTATGCAATTCTAATGACTAGGTTTCAAGTTGGATTTTCCCCTTTTTATGATTTATCGCGCTATATTTTCCACTTCAGAAAGCCACAGGTTGTTTTAAAAAATCCAAGAAATCACTGACTACTAGCAAGTAGAAGAGTTTGTGATGTATTCTCTAAAATAACTAACAATAGATACTAACAGTGTAGTTCCGAAGTTCATTATGCAGGTTAATAAGAACAATACCTCTAAAATGCCTTCGTTTTCCTTTGCGAATTGAACCCATGCATCTGCTGTATAGTGTTTGTGGATTACAGTGAACATCAAATGCTGAAATAAGAGAAGATTGACAGGGTGGATGCATATAGAAATAACCGGAGCCACCTTGGTGCATTGGCACAGTGATCGCATCAGAATCAGCGGGTCCTGCCAACGATCCGATCCCCACTAGTGTCCTTAAGCAAGAAACATAAGATTCCACATCGCCTCTCTCTGTTTGAGGTTGATTCCATCTGGAGTAGGTCTTGAGAGCAATTAATATGAACTTGTAAGAACTTGTTTTGCAATCGAGATTCAATAAATCTGAATGAATTAAATATAGAAATAACCAAACAATTTACCCAATACCAGGCTCTAAACAGCACAATTTATCATGAAATATATAACAAGCAACCCTATATTGCTCACCTGAGTCAACAAAAAACATATCTGCAACCTATGATTATACATGCATGACATGTACATGCATGACATGTATAGTGTATATAGATCTAAGGCCAGAGTTTTTATATTTTTTGTTTTACGGGAGCGCCGTACCTAAATATCACAAAACCCAAATAAGAAAAAGATTCAAATTCTTAACTTTATTTTTATTTTTTCCGCCGCCCGTTGCTTCGATCTCCGATAGAAAATAAAATTTAGTGTTATTTAACCTAACGCTAATTTCACAACAGCGTTTCTCCGAGTATTTTGGAGTGACTTCGCGTGAAGTATTTATTAATTGAAATATTGGTAAAACACACCCGCCATTGAAGCACAAAGATCGAATCAGACATCGCCGTCGACGTTTTTCGTTGAGAATCGCCGCTACTGTATACTTACTATCACAGCGTTATGTTTTTTTTATTGTTTCAAAAAATTGAGTTATTTCTTTGTCAGAACCGAAAATATTTATCACCTTTATGTTAATTTATTAAAATATTTATTTCCGTTAAAAATCCGCTGTCCCATAGTATTGTCACTCGCGATAGGTGTGAAGAATACGGCCTGTCGTACTCAATTATGAATCCAAGCTGTGTGACACCGCTGACTGAGTTGTGAATGCAAAAAGTATTTATCAATTAACATTTCCAATTGTTCTGTATTTAAATCAGAAGTTAAATATTTCGGCAAAAGTTAAAAAACGTTCTGTTTAAAGAAAATCGCGGCGTTCCAGCGTGTCCGTATTTTTGTCATTAATTAATTGTTTCATCAACTGCCAAAGCCAACGCTTTTCCAGAAACAATTTTCTGCTATTTATTTTAATGAATAACTTTTGCCGAAATATTTATTTTTACTGCAACCTCTTTTATTCATAAAGATAAAGCCGCAGGTGTCACGAGATCAAAGAACAAACGCCGACGCACATTGTACATGTGAGTTTTGTTTGATCTTAGTGAAGCACGTGCCATCAAACAGACCGAGATATTTGACAGTTTGAGACATGAAAAAGTAATTCTAGACAATAGTCTGATAATTTTGGATTATAGAAATAATAGTTTGGAATAGATAATGTTATGAGTAAGTTTTATTTTTGGTGATAAAATATATTGAACACGCTATACAAATGTACGTCGGTCGGCAAATATTTTTGAATGTAACATGCATACAACTCAAAAACATTTCACTTGTAGACACATTTCTACCGGCTATAATAAATTTGATTTTTATGTCCCGTAAACCCGTTCATTTACCTGTAAAATCACGCAAAGTGACGCGATTTTACTCCCGCGAAGTTTCTCCGTACGCGAAGTCACTTCAGGCACTCCCAAGCTCACTCGAAGTCGCGTTATTTGTCTCCGAGTTACTCCCGCGAAGTGTCGAGTTCGCGTTTTTTTAATAATCCTCCAGGCCTATACTGTACGTCTGTAACAACTTGCGTCTGAAGAAAAAAACAAGAGGGCCATGATGGCCCTTTATCGCTCACCCGAGTACAACTGCTTTTAACAAAGTTGCTAGAAATCATCGAAACAACCTTTCTGACAAATTTCCAGGATATTTGGGCTGAAAATGTTACCTCTAGAGTGTTAACAAGGTTTTTCCATATTTGGGCTCTGTGACCTAGTTTTTGACCCCAGATGACCCATATTCGAACTTGAGCTAGAAATCATCAAAACAACCTTTCTGACAAATATCAAGGATATCTGGGCTGAAAATGTAACATCTAGAGTGTTAACAAGGTTTTTCCATATTTGGGCTGTGTGACCTAGCTTTTGACCCCAGATGACCCATATTCAAACTTGAGCTAGAAATCATCTTAACAACCTTTCTGACTAATTTCCAGGATATTTGGGCTGAAAATGGTACCTCTAGAGTGTTAACAAGGTTTTCCACATCTGGGCTCTGTGACCTAGTTTTTGACCCCAGATGACCCATATTCGAACTTGAGCTAGAAATCATCGAAACAACCTTTCTGACAAATTTCCAGAACATTTGGGCTGAAAATGGTACCTCTAGAGTGTTAACAAGGTTTTTCCACATTTGGGCTCTGTGGACCTAGTTTTTGACCCCAGATGACCCATATTCGAACTTGAGCTAGAAATCATCAAAACAACCTTTCTGACAAATATCAAGGATATCTGGGCTGAAAATGTAACATCTAGAGTGTTAACAAGGTTTTTCCATATTTGGGCTCTGTGACCTAGTTTTTGACCCCAGATGACCCATATTCAAACTTGAGCTAGAAATCATAGAAACAACCTTTCTGACAAATTTCCAGGATATTTGGGCTGAAAATGTTACCTCTAGAGTGTTAACAAGGTTTTTCCATTTTTGGGATGTGTGACCTAGTTTTTGACCCCAGGTGACCCATATTAAAACTTGAGCTAGAAATCAACCAAACAACCTTTCTGACAAATTGCCAGGATATTTGGACTGAAACAGTAGCCTCTAGAGCGTTAACAAGATTTTTCTATTTTTGGGTCATGTGACCTAGTTTTTCATCCGAGATGACCCATATTCGAACTCGTCCGAGTAATTACTGGGACAAACATCCTGACCAAGTTTCGTGACAATTGAGGCAAAAATGTGACCACTACAGTGTTAACGAACTAAATGTGGACGGATGACGTCCGACGGACAATCATCGTTCCTAATAGCTCACCCTGAGCCAGCTCAGGTGAGCTAAAAAGCCGACCTACCTACCCTATTTCTTTGACCAATGTTACCTGAACCACACATATTTTTTTTTTTAGCCTTAACACTTTTTGGTCGAAATTAATATGTCTAAAGTAACCAAGAGGAGAAAAAACCTTCAGGCCCAACCGGGAATCGAAACCCAGTATCTCTGGCATGAAAGGTGCACACACAGTCATGTCGCTAAGGAGGTATCCAAACAGCGAGGCTGTTTGAAGTGGCCTATATCACTACACTCTTCCCCTCTTTATGTTATGGCGCCGGACATCAACTGTGTAGCCTTGCAGTTTCTAGCCCATTACCACTCCTCTGGTGGCCTATTCCCTCTCACCGAGTTATCAGAACTTATCCTCGTCGCCATTGAAGTAACCGAGAGGAGAACAACCTTTAGGCCAAACCGAGAATTGAACCCAGTACCTTTGGCATGACAAGCGCAAACTCAACCATGTCACTAATAATCATTTTGTGAAAATGACAGCTTGTTTTGCCTTTTATACAGAACTATTATACAACAGGCAGTATAGAGTACAAAACAAGTGTGCACAACTTCAAAACATACATTCTATAAAGGTTTCCGGAAAAAAAAGAAAAAAATATGGAAAATCCATCTTATTTTTATTCTTTTTTCTCGACGATCATTTTTCGACATCTTTTTCTTATTTTTATTCCCTCCTCCTGGCGCTTATTTTTGAAAAAATTCCCGTAAAACGAAAAATAAAAAAACTCTGGCCTAATTGCGCTAAAAGACTGACTACATATAACCTTAAGTAAAATTTA
Source organism: Saxidomus purpurata (assembly GCA_022818135.1). Taxonomy (NCBI): domain Eukaryota; kingdom Metazoa; phylum Mollusca; class Bivalvia; order Venerida; family Veneridae; genus Saxidomus; species Saxidomus purpurata. The sequence goes on along the minus strand of JAFMSR010000012.1, from coordinate 33,910,527 downwards.
GTTCTAAAATCGGATTTTCAAGATTTTTGTAAATTATATATTGTACCCAGAATATATAGAAAAAACAGCCCCACATGCAAGGTAATATAAGGCCACATTTAAAAAGTCTTTGTTTGCTGTCTCCAGACCCTACTTTTTGAAGTTGGGTAGGTAGGTAGGCAATTCATTTTTTTTTAATTTGAAAAAAAACAACAACAACAAAAAACAACAGTACTTTATGTGATAGTTTCTTACAGAATACTTCTTATGTAAAATTAATACAAATCTGTATATGATGCATGAAAGAATAGAAATGAATCATACAATTAAAACTATCATCTTCATTTGTCTCATCCTCAAATTTCCATGTCGACATGATAAAAAAAACTTTTAAACAAAATTAATAATAACAAAAAAAAAATTGATCAGCGAGGTCAAATATTTGGAGTGTAGCATTTTTAGCGGGTCAGCCAGGAGACAGCAAACAAACCTATCTTTAATTTTGGCCCAACTAAAATTGTGACAAAGGGTATCAGAGGAAATGTCATTTGAAGCAATTGCTGATGATGAAAGACGGACATCAACCAGTTACAATAGCTCACCCTGGCACTTTGTACATATGCATATGGATCAGCAACTCTCGTATATTCCTACACAACTCAACCTTTTTGTCGTGAGCTATGAGACTTTGGCAAGATGTTTGCATCCAAGGAAATTATCCGTGGTTAACTGAACATCCAAATTGCTGCCAACTGTTGTTGGCTGTATTGAAATGAATCAAGGAAAATTGCTTATGGTAGTAGACTCCTAATAAAAACCTCCACTTGAAACTCTTCAATTTCAATGCTATAGCCTAGGTCGTTAAGCATTGGACTGAAGATCTTTTGAGGTTTTTGGGGGCGTAGGTTTGAATCCAGCCGGAACCAAATTGTTTTAAAAACTTTTTCTTCTTTGTTTTCATTATTTTGCACTTTTCTCCATATGTTTATATTGTTTTTAGACTTAAAAGAAATAAAATTTTTTTTTTTTAAATAAGTATTAGCATATTTGAAGATTTTATTACTTGCAGATACGTCTATAATTGTCGATGGAGATTTTCAAACTCTTAATTATTTTAAATAGAGACGGTAAATTGTGAATTTTTGGCATGCTGTTTCCAAAATGTTATAGATAATTTTAAATATACAACAAGAGGGCCAAGATGGCCCTATGTCGCTCACCTTGGTACACGTCCACTTGCCTGGTGGAAGATCACTAGATAATGTTATATACCAAATAAGTTTTCCTATATACGCCTTTGTAAAACAAATGATCCCCCCCGGGCAAGGTCAATTTTGACCCCAGGGGCATAATTTGAACAAACTTTGAAGAGGTCTACTAGGCAATGCTACATGCCAAATATCTAAGCTCTAGGCCTTGTGGTTTCAGAGAAAAAGATTTTTAAAGTTTTCCCTATATAAACCTATGTAAAACTAAGTGACCCCCAGTGCGGGGTCAATTTTGATCCAGGGGTCATAATTTGAACAATCTTGGTAGAGGCCCACTAGCCAATGCTACGTGCTAAATATCTTAGCTCTAGGCCTTTTGGTTTCAGAGAAGAAGATTTTTAAAGTTTTTCCTATATAATTCCTATGCAAAACTAAGTGACCCCTGGTGCGGGGTCAATTTTGACCCGGGGGTCATAATTTGAACAATCTTGGTAGAGGTCCACTAGACAATGCTACATGCCAAATATCTTAGCTCTAGGCCTTGTGGTTTCAGAGAAGAAGATTTTTAAAGTTTTTCCTATATATGCCTATGCAAAAACTAAGTGCCCACCCGCGCGGGGTCAATTTTGACCCAGGGGTCATAATTTGAACAATCTTGGTAGAGGTCCACTAGACAATGCTACATGCCAAATATCTAAGCTCTATGCCTTGTGGTTTCAGAGAAGAAGATTTTTAAAGTTTTTCCTATTTGTTGCCATCCTTGCAAAGTCTCATCAACATTGGCCCAGTGGTTTCAGAGGAGATGTCATTTGAAGGAAATGGTGGACGGACGGACGTATGACAGACGCCAGACGGAATGCGATCCTAATAGCTCACTCTGGCACTTTGTGCCAGGTGAGCTAAAAAGTCATGCCCCATTTCTAAAATGTTGATTTTTCCTAAAAACTTTGATGTTCAAAATTGAACATGGCCAAAAAAGTACATGAAAATTGTAATACTATCTGATTATTTCATAAAAGTTTTATAAAACTTGTTGATAATATAGTAAATGGTGTATTATTTCTGAAAGAAAATATAGTTCTTGTTACTCTGATACCAAATTATTGAATAATAAATGAAATACATGTATTTTCTTATCTCTTGTGTGACGTCATTTTATAAATAATTCCAAAATAGGGGTAGGGTTATTAAAATTCCTAAAACTTTTCACGTTAAAATTCTTTTAAAACTTGTTTTTAAATCCAGGAAATGATACAGATTAAGAAAATATTCAGCATATAACGATTTGAATTGATGCCCATAAGGGGTCTACTACATTAAAAGAAATCAGTTTAGTCATGTTTTTCACAATATCTATTGCTAAATGGTTTGTATTTTTCTTTCAGAATGGATGCCATATAAAGCTATTGTCGGATACGCAAATAGATTTGTGTAACAAGAAGTATCTTTAAAAATTATACACAGCTGTTGTATCAAATCAAATATCACATTTCCCCCTTCTTTATCAAGCAAAGTCTAACAAAAAGTGTGCAATATTAGAGCTGTCGCCAAGGTGTCGCAAGGCATTATGGGTAACTTCTTTCCCTAATATTGTTAAGTTTTATCGATTTTGGGTAATTACCAATCCACGTGTTTATATTTCCATGTAGGAGTCAAGAAAAGCATGGTACAAACCTTAGCAACAGCCTTCGCCATTTCAAATGTACCAGTTGTATCCATGTTAGCAACCATGACTGGTATACCAGTGTATGTCTGGCCAGAATTCCGAAACTGGAATGTTCTTACTAGATCAACCTGAAACATAAATTTGCAACTTGATGTCATCCTAATAGCTGTGCAGCCAACAAAACACATGACTTTCAGTTATGTTACAATAATTTATCGATACGATAGAATTTTAAGAAGTTAAATACGCTGAAAATTATATATCAGTGCAAAGCCCTGTATTTTACAGCAGCAATAAAAGTTTGATTAGGCTTCTAAGCCCGATCTGGCAATGTTACCAGCCTCTTAGTTTTATGGGTTTTATTGTCAAAACCAAATTTATTTATTTCTAGTCTAACATGTCTAATTAATTTGACATTGAAACCAGCGATATAGTTCTTTGATGGGCACTTTCTTCTACGTCTAATCACGATCGTAGCCGGTACATCATACAGGAAAATGTCTGCCACACAGTGCAAGGTGATGTGTTTCCGAGTTTCAATGCTCTGTATTTACTCAAAAGGTAAAGAATCAATATTATTTAAGGATTATTTGAAATTGATTTATTGTACGTAGTTTAATCGATTCTGTGTTGGATTAACACAGCAAGTTTCCGTGGGCTTTAACGCATATTAAAATAAGGCTCTGAGATTCGACAACTATAGAATATTAGATTAAAAAGAACAGGTCAAATCAATGAGCAGAGTCATGGCGAATGAATTCGCTAGCGATTTTCTTGATGACATTTCTATTATTGCGGGGATATGTGATTGTTCACTGTCACTTGTTCAACACTTCATTTTATCACGATAATAGCAATACAGATCTAAATAAGTTAAAAGTATAAATTTTATAGGGCAACGATCAAATAAACACGTACCCCACCCACTTTCACAAAGTCAAATTTTTATCGCAAAAACAACCTATAAAGAAAGAAGTCCTTACGTCAGCTCGGCTTCGTAATGTGCTTCTTTTGGGCCGAAAGAGAACATCTTTGAAGTCCAGTTTGATGTCATTGTCGATTCTTGGCATTTTTGCTCTGATTTTCTATTCAGATACCCGCTAATTCTTTCCTTCGCAGTTTCCCTCGTTTGCAGCTGTGGTAATGTTGGCTCCCTGCGTTTAATAAATCATATTGGAGAAGCAGAGAACCAATTCTCAGATTTCTTCCTCTAATGAAGAGCCAATAAGACAGACAACTCTAATTTATAACGAAAACAGTAGGAGGCGATATTTTAAGGTAAGATTACTTATTTGTTACGTAAGTAAGTAAGTTTTGACAGATTCAAGTGATAAATTGTTCGTGCAATATTGTAAGTACATTTAATTTGTCCAACTAAAAGGCAAAACGCATTAAACACCTGAATTTGCCCAGAAAACCCTTGAGTGTGAACACGACATTATCCATGTATGATGCTACTCACGGACCAATACACATACACTAGCGGATCCAGGGGCGGGGGGGAGGGGGCGCACACATTTGAAATGCAGGAAAATGCACGAAATGGCACCATCGAAAAAAAAATTTCGGGGGAGCATGCTAGAAAGTGCCTTCCTATTTTTTAACCTCTGGCTACGTTCATTGCCATTGAATGGCCCACGCTGTCGTTCGCCACTCGAGCCATTTGGCGAAACTTCGATCAAAGTGGCGAAGAAAAATCGTGAGTGGCGAAAATGAAAAAAATCTCCTTATTTTAGACCGCCATATTTGTTTTGTTCTAAATCGTAACCTAGTCTGCATTCAATAAACATCTGGACACGCGAGAAATGCAATTTGCAATCAATTAGCAACCAAATAATCCGCTTAATAATCGATGTTTACTCAACTATTAAATTGACAATAAACATTACAACATTACACATGTCAAAACGCACATGTCAACCTTTAAATCGCTGTGTTGTCTCGCCGCTTTTGATTGGCTTAAAGTTTTTTATTGACCAATGAAAGCTGATGTAACAAATGGTAGCGAGTAGGCGGTGCGGTATCGAGAATGACACTCGAAAACATTGTCAGTGTTTACGAAAAATAGAGCGACTCAAACGTGATCCCAAGTTGTAATTACGGAGATATATATGATATATATCGGAGAGTCATTCAATTAATAAACAAATCGGCGAAATAATGAACGCTTTGATGATTTTGCAAACATTGTCGCCGCTGTCTTATCTTGCGTGTTCTGCGTAATTAGTAAAGTTGCTGCCGATAAAAATTTTTTTAAAGACTTTTTACAATATAAAAGAAAACTCAAACTTACTAAAAAGTAAGATAAAAAAATATTTTTCACTGAGAAATGGTTTAAGTGAGGCAAACTTTGGACAATTTAATGTTTATTTCAATAGTAGAAAACTTATCAACATGGGACAACATTTTAAATACACTTCTTGCTTTCAAGGCCTTGCAAGGTATACAAGCTTTCATTAAACCAGGCAACATCTTTTAAAAAAGAATTGTTTATATGTGTTTAAAAGTAAAGATTTGAAATGTAATCCTGTATTGATTTTAGCAAATTAAAAAACACAGGACTACATTTTAAAATACAAAACTTGCTTCAAAGTTATACACACTGTCTTTCAAAGGCCCCAAAAGTATAGCTAGAATATCACCATTTGCCTTTGGAAAGTAAAAATTTTCGCCACGCCACGCCGCATGAGTGAATACCATTCCTTATCACTCCGAAAAAAAAAGTGGCTCCAACTTTTTTCAGCCCAGTGTGGGCCCTGCATTCAATTATACATGTTAATTATACACTCTCTCGCTCCACCGCTATTTAGTGTTCATAAACAAAGAATAAAACACAGTCATGATTGCCGTCTTATAAGGCTTGAGCAGAACCAACAAATGGCAAAAAAGTTACGCTCCCCCTAAGACCAAATCCTGGATCTGCCCCTGCACATACGTTTGTATAGGTCCTTGTGCTACTTAACTCTGATTATAAAGACTTTATATTTAGGGTTAAGATTTTTTTTAATGAAATGAATTGAGATTTTATCTAGATAATGTTACAAATCCCTCACTTTAATCATTTATGTCTCAATCAACTTAGTCCAAAGTAATCCTATAAAGAAGACCCCTTTTTTATTGTTTTTTTTTTATTTCCACTTTTCAATTAAATTCAATGAAATTCAATGAAATTTCTATCACTAGTCCACTACTAGGCAGTGTGGGTTTAATTATATACACTAGGAGCCGCTTCTAACCCGACACTTATAAATTTGGTATCACTGAATTATTTGTATGCAGATTTCGTTTAGATTTAGAATATGATTAATTCAACACATAATACGTATTTCTGCAAAATTTAATTTTAATTGATTAACAAATACATATAAAACTTAACAAATTTAAAAACACCGCTGTAAAATCCGAATTCACAAATTTATGGCATAATGTGAAATATAAGAATTCATGATTACCAAGCTATTACTTTAGATAATTATATTTTTATTTCTATATGCATATTTTTAAATTCTACTTTCACTTTACTGATAATTATATTGTGAACAGAAAGTGAAAGTAGATTTAATAAAAACACTATGATTTAAAACAGATGCTTAAAGCAGCTTTTCAATGCCATTTGTAACTTGATTAGCTTGAAGCGCATGCACACGTTAAAAGCTCCCGCAAAAATGTCCATTCTCCCTCATTTTTAGGACAAATCCCTCATTCCTATCAAAAATGGTTCACAGGTATGTTTTTCCCTCACCTACATTTCCTCGTGCAAAATGGTGAAATTGTACGTGTCACACATGCAAAAGTAACCGATCGTCACAGTTGAAAAGTTTTATCATTTTTATAGAGCTAATGTTGAAATAAATATCTTGAACGGTATCCGAGAAAATCAAATTTGAAAAGTGTCGGCTTAGAAGTGGTTCCAAGTGTATAATTTAATGTACTGACTTAGAACTGTAGACAGTCGACAAGATCTTTTTTTTTGTCAAGATTGAATTAGAAATAAATAAATAAGTGCCATTCTTTTTATAAAAACTATTTCCAATTTGTTGTAAATGGCTTCCAAACACAACCATTAAATTTTGGCAGAAAGTTCTACTGGAAATTAAAGCAAAACAATAAGACATTGCATTTCACATAGGGGTCCATATTGTGACACATAGGGGTCCATATTGTGACACATAGGGGTCCATAATTGTGTAATTAAATTCTTTGGGTGTCACAAGTCAAAATTATAGTCTATGGGTGTTACAAATGTACTAGTCAAACTACAGACCCCTATAGCATTTCAGGCAATGAGGTTAAAAGTAAGAAATACAAAAAAATATTATCAATGTGAAAAGTAAAAATAAGCCATATTGAAACAATGACGTTATAATGTTTGCATTACCCTCTATGGGGAAAATTTTAAAATACAATTTTTCACTTCAATATCAAATAAGAAGAAAAAACAAGTTTAGAGATATCATTCTACTTCGATAAATGTAAGCGAATATTTGTGTAAAATGGCTCAGCAATTGAGGTCTCAAAGTTAGGTGGGTCAGACTATAGTATATCTTTTTGATCTCAAATAAATTGATTTGATGAAGTCATGTGAGAGACTGAGTAGCATATATTACAGTTTTGCATCCCAGTTGTTTACTTGAAAAGCAGACATACCAGATTTCTTTTAATATAGTTGCAAACCAATTCTCTCGGGAGATGCTTGAAATAGTTTTCATATACGGTAGTCTTTTATTTACCTCTTCGTTCGTTCGTTCGTTCTTTCTTTCATGCATGCATGCATGCATGCATTCATTCATTCATTCATTCATTCATTCATTCATTCATTCATTCATTCATTCATTCATTCATTCATTCAAGTTTAGTAAAAATTTGAGTATAGATTATTTAAAAGTGTGCTGAAACCAAAAGATAGCCCTTGAAGTCATATAATCAATAGCTCAATAACATGCATGCTGTTATATAAGATAAAAATCTTTTCCTTTTTTTTTTGCCTAAAGTTTTAATCATTGAAATCAAAGAACAGGTGCAAAATATTGGTAATTGGTAACTTCTTTTATGTTATTCTTTTATCAATTATCATGATTATTGGAAGTTGCCATTATCCATGTGTATGTATAGGTCCGTTACAATAGTAAGTTTTAATGCCAAATGTATCACAGGGCATATGCTGTAAGCACGAGCACATTGTGGGTTATACTGTTCTGGGGTTTTAAACTAGTACTGCTGAATAAGCATCTGCACTTACACCTTTACTACAGGGGTTAATCAGTACAGGTAGCTTTTGATTTTGTGTTAAATTTGACAGCTTATAATTTGCAAAAAGAAGAGAAACAAATTGTAGTTTCTGTTTATTGTGATGGAAAATGGCCTTCGTTAAATGGACAGTGTTTGTTTGCATTAGTTAATTAGTTTATCTAACAGGATCAATTCTGCAGTCTACAAATTAAGGCTGAATGTTGTTATCTTTTATTATAGATCAAGCAAAAATAAAGGTGATTGACCGACTGGCATTTATAGCAGAATTCTGAATCTTATCATGATCAACTTTCTTATTCAGACTTCTCAGCTTGATTGAGCAATATCAAATTGCTTGATCGGTGTCTTACATTTATCTGATTCTGGCAATACAGTTATGTACCAATTACATGAAGTCTTTTGGATTGGATACACTCAGATTTCTAACGACAAGTTAGCAAATCTGCAAAGTTCTGTTACTGTAAGTGTTTCTATTTTATTTGATGCTTCCAAACAGAATGAATTCAATTTTTTATTTTAACTACTGCTTAGAGTTTAAACCTCACCAGGCTAGATGATAATCTATTTGATTAACCTCCAAGCCAAATACTTTCAGCCTTTGATTCTTACAGGGCTCTGTCATCTTACTTTGGCAGCAAAGGGAGTTAATTGAGTAAGAAAAAGTAAATGTAAGGACTGAATGCCAGTCTAGCCTAGAGTTTGTTTGTTGGATTTTATAGCAAGTGGCCAGGACCAAGAAAAATTATCCATGAAAAAATGTAATATATAATTTTATAATACTTTTGGTGTTTTTTTCACAGCGGAGCTAAACTATATATCTCTATTCACTCATGAAAAATAATGAGAGCTGTATAAAAGATTACAAAATTAATGATTGCAACAAATTTAAATTTGACCAAATAGTCTCAAGCTCAATCACATTGATTTTGTACAGTTAAGAATGATGAAACCTTCAAAATTTGATATCATTTTGCCAAGGGTCACAGTGAACATTATAAATAATACATGCTGATAGGAATCATAGGATCCTTAAAGTTGGTCATAAATTTAATGTTTTGGTCTCTTAAGTGAATGGTTGAGATCACAGTAACTAAGAACAAAGATTGGTACATTTGTACTAAAATTGCCAGTGGAGGCAATATAAATGTATTTAGGATCTGGCAATGAGTCCTAGAATTCAGTGACAGAGTTTATATTGCTGAATGTAGTGACTCATACCATACTCTTATATCAAGAGTAACAGAGTGCAGTCACCCGTGAGTATTGATGGATGTATGCATGCATGTTTGAGATAATTAGATTACTCCTTTGATGGAGGGGAACAAGGAGAGTGAAATAAGAAAAAAGAACAATAGCAGATTCTGCAATGATTAATATATAACAAATTATTTGCTGGTACTTATCTATCAAAGCATATGGTACTGTATGAGAGGTTCTTTTTAAGTGTTAAATCATGATAATTGTCGTTTTTGATGTATTCGTTTGTGTATAGACTTATCACCACCCACCAACCACTTACACCCACACATGTAACAGTTTGGTTTAAACTTGTGCCTACTGAATACTAGTGTGTTACTATGATGATAAAGTACTGGGAGTAAGACTTAAGACAGACACCTTGTTTCTGATTGACATCTCATGTTGCCCTGTGCTGTTTTTCTTACCACTACTTCAAACCTATTACTATACTTACCTATTGATCGATTATCCATGCTGTGTAGGTGCTTGTTAACATGATGGGATTTTCTCCTCAAAGTTTCTGATGGTAAAAGTTATTTAGTGTTTTTCTTTTTTTTATGTTTGGGAAGAATTCATGGAGTTATGAAGGAGTGCGAGCTGAGGTAGGATTTTTTCTTAACACACAGCAGGAAATATCATCATTATATACAGAGAAAATCTTTACAAGCCGCGAAATTCCTATATAAGTATAAACAGCCAGGGAAACTTTTTACAAATTTTAAGAATCTGATGAGTTTTGATGGAGGTCAATCTCTTTATGTATAGTTGAGTAACTAAAGCGGCAAGATATAATACCTATGGAATAACTTTAGTTGAATGACTCAGTGAAAACAAAAAAAAAGATATAAATAATATCACGTAATTTGTTTACTTCTTATTATTGTGAAGTGTTTTGTTGAAATATGAAGTAAACAGGAGGAAAACGGAAAAGGATATCAAAAGGAATGACTATTTCTATTGTATAATAATGTAAGTTTTTCACATTTTTTGCAAAGACGGAAGTTTTTTTACTCCTGATAATGGTTTCAATATGATTTACTAGAAAACCAAAAAATAAATGTGAAAATAAACCTAATGAAACTTCTATATATAGAATACATTTTGATTGTTTAAACATTGATATTTATAACCACACAGATAGTGTGAAGTACTTTGAACTTTCGCCCATTATGTTACTGTTTATACACCAATATCCACTTGACACTAAAGTTTACTGTCATCAAGTATATAATAACCAATCTGTACTTTGAGTACTGCCCCAAAATCACCTAATTATCACCATATGGACAATAACCATTGATGATTTATGGTTTGTACAATGTATTTATATGCATTATAATGATGAGATAGATTTTTCAGTGTTTTTCATTGATTTTGTGTATTGAAACATTGTCTGAATTCTGTTTATATAGTTTTCATATGGAAAAATAAGGTAAAAAGAATACCGAACATATGAAAAATTGGGGTATGTAAATTTTAATATTAAAAGATGATATTGTTTGTTATATCTAACAATTTGGCTGGTAAATACTTCTTTTGATCAATGTATTTCTCAATAATGATTAAAAAAATGTTTTAATTAAATAAAACATAGCAAAATAGGATAAAAAGAAATAACATATAATTAAAGCATAAACCTTCAACTATTATTCACATATGTACAATTAATACAGAGTCCAAGAAAGTCTTGATTCCTCAGAGCAGATAATAGTTAAGACTATATAATTGGAATGTGCATGTATTCTTTGCTATAATTAAAGTGATCATAAAAACTGAGTCTTGTCAAAATAAAACACAAGCAAGAGGTAAGCAGTCACATTAAATTCTAGTTATAAACTTTTAAAGGTCTATAATCAGATTTTGGCCATGTAACAGATTTGTTTGAAACTTTAGCATCTGATCATTACACTCATTTATGTTCACTTAGCGCTTAAGATTTTCACTGGAGGTATTTTTAAAATTTGATTTCCCTATCCTGGTTGCCCAACCAAGATAGAGTTATTTTATCATAAGTACAAATTTGATACACATACCTTGCCTATATAAGGAAAGATATAAATATAAAACCTATTGTATTATATTTGTGAAATATTTGCATTAAAAAATATATATTTAGATGAAATTCATTAGAAATTCAGGTTTGAAAAATTATTATTACCTCCCTTTACCTATCTTGGGTGTGCACCCAAGATAGATTGGAAATAAATGAATTCAGAAGCTACACATAGTTTTAAAACTTGCATTTTGGTTCAGAATGTTAAAATAGCTGTATCTCTATCCAATTCAAACGTAATGTGTCTCTATCCAATTCAAGCGTAATGTATCTCTATTCAATTCAAACGTAATGTATCTCTATCCAATTCAAACGTAAAAAAAGAAATTATATTGAAATAAAAAGAAATACTAAATGTTTTAACTTTCATATTAAAGGGTAGTAATAACAAAATTTTATAAAAGTTAATAAAATGAAAATTTCTGATAGGGATTTAACTCTATGTAATGGGTCTTTTTTTCATTAAATAAATCTCTAACAGAATATACAAAAAGTAAAAATTGTCATAAAATGTTGCTTAAAAGTAATTGACCACCTTTAAGTAGGAAATATAATTTCATATTGTAAACCTATATTATGCTAGATAAGATTTAACTTTTGATAATAATGCTGATATTGTTCCTAATACAGTTAAATGTAGGATTTGGGTTCATTTATGTTTAAAAGTGCTTTGTTCTTGATTTTCCTGGGTATGTTAGGCTTGAGGTAGCCTGGTCACCAGGCCCTGAAATATCTCTTGTACTGATAAATATCTAAACGTTTTGTTCTACAGCCAGTCTACTATTCAGCGCCTATTTCATATAACTGCCTCAGTGTACAAAGCAAAAATCATATAAAATAGACTGAAAATAGTGCATGAAATATAGTATATAATCTCCAGAAAAAAACATAAATTTTATCAGATTAGTAACTATCGTGGCTTAGGGCTATTTGACAGTGAATATTGATTACAGATTGCAATGTGGTAATTGCAAGGCACATGGTACTTTCAGGTGGGGAATCAATCTCGGGGCTCCCTGCCAGTGCGGTATCAGATACCTGTTGTGGTATGTCAAGTAACTCATCAAACGTAGATAACATTAATGGAAATATATTGAATAACGCAATAGGTGTGCCAGCTTCTTCAACTGTTCAAATTCTGAAACATTTTCATTCTTTTCATTCTCAGTAATGAAACGCTGTTTATGTAGTCTGTTATATAAGAGGTTGGAAATATTTTTTGTTGTTCACATTAAGTACTGAAGTGATCTGTATAAAACTTGGCATGTGGTGGAAAGGCATGTGCACTGAAATATATTTAAATAAAATGTGGTATGTGGGGGAAAGGTATCTATATTAATGGTATGTATATTGAATTTGAAATGTTGAAGGATTTTCAACAATTTTCTGCACAAGTTAATTGATTAAGTTTACTTGTGATTTTAGTTTTGTTTGTTTGGAAAAAGCACTTCTCTCAAAGCTCTTTGTCTGCTCAGTTTCCTTCAGTGGTAGACATTACCTATCCCAACAGTTATAATATTATTTTTAGAAATGCAATAACACATTTACCCAGTGCAAAACTATTGTGTCTCCTTTATATTCTGTAATATTGCACCAAGTAAAGCTGTTCTAAGTGTAGCCATGGTTTTCTCAGTGGTTCCATTTTAATGAAATTCATCACCATTATTTGTAAAAGTGCAGAGTATACAATTTGTTGCATACATACAAAGGATTGAGTTATTGCTGGGAGATTTTTGAAAAATCGCCAGGTTTTTGGAAGACTCGCCGGGAAATATTTTTTTAGCAGAAAATCATGCATTTCTAATTTGACATTTTTTGTGTATTTGCACATTTCAAACATTAGTTTACTCAGGAATGGTCTATACCATGCTTGTAGAGTATTCCTGGATAATTCCAGTAGTAATGGTTCACAGAAACGCTTAAATCCGCATATCATTTTTCACACAGTTTTTAGCTCACCTGGCTATGCCAGGGTGAGCTTTTCTGATCGATGATTGTCCGTTGTCCGTCAACATTTTGATTCAAATGACATCTCCTCTGAAACCTCTAGGCCAATGTTGATAAAACTATGCAGGAATGTTCCTTGCATGAAGCTCTACCAAAATTGTTTACCATAAGAACTTCCATCTCCAGACAAGAGTGCAGAACTCTGGTCATGCTAGGGCAAAATTATGGCATAGGAAAAACTTTAAAAATCTTCTCCTCTGAAACCACTAGGCCTAGACTTAGATATTTGGCATGTAACATTGTCTAGTGGACCTCTACCAAGCTTGTATCCAAATTATGACCCCGGGTCAAAATTACCCTAACTCGGGTAGGCCCTTAGTTTTTGCATAGGCATATATAGGACCCCTTTTTCTTAAAAATACTTGCTTCTCGGAAAACCACTTAAGGCCTAGAGCTAAGACATTTGGCATGTAGCATTGGCTAGTGGACCTTTACCAAGATTGTTCAAATTATTACCCCCATCGGTAAGCAAAGAATTTAACTCCAGGGGTGTCAGGTCATTTGTTTTAGCATTAAGGCCCTTTATATACTTAGAATCTGGGTTAAGTTTTTAGTACGTCCACTTTTTTTTGTCCAAAACGTGTTCCAGAATTAATTTGAACGTTGGAATACATTAATTTACAACTCATGATCCCATTTTTCAAAGATTCGAAAGCCGAAGCAAATTCTGTGAATCATTTTAGCTTTATTTGGCCCTTTACTGACGTATTGAAACAAACGTAGTTAAAATCTTTCATTATTGTCCACTTGTTGACTTAACCATTTGAGATATTCCTTTGAAAGTTCCGTACTTATGTCCATCATGAGATATCGTAAGAGAAAAGACACCTCTGGCAAGTTTTGAAATATTCGAATATGAAAAATATTATTTAAATTCTAACGTGAAAATAAATACAATATCATGCATAATTTTTGAATAAATATCAAGGAAACGATTTTTATTGAAAGGCAAAGCAATCACAATTGACACCTCTCCACAAAGTTTTGCAACCAGCCAATCTAGTGGGCTTTTCTGATGTTTGATTGTCCGTTGTCCGTAAATTTGTGAACCTTTAGAATGACAACTTTGAGAACGTGTTGCCAATGTTGATAAAACTATGTAATGTCACTTGCCTAAGCTCTACCAAAAGTTTTTTCAGTTCCATTCCATCATAACTGGTTGCTAGGGCACATATAGAACACACTCATTACAAGTCAAATTTACTTCAAACTTTTAGGCTACTTAGATGTTTGGCATGTAACATTGTCTAGTGGTCTTATACCCAAAGTGTTCAAATTAACCCCGGGATTGCCGTAAGGGAAGGAGTCATAGGCATATATACAAAATTTCCGTTTTCTCCTCTCTTTCACAAGTTTTAAGTTGATATTCTGGCACGTTTTATACATTGGCAATAATGTTTTTTCCCTGAAATGTCTCTGATTTTTACCCGTGGTCAAAATTATACATTGGTGCGACTAATTTAGCATGGACCATTACGGTAGGAAAAACTTTAAAAATCTTTTTCTCTGAAACCACAAGGCCTAGAGCTTAGATATTTGGCATGTAGCATTGCCTAGTAGACCTCTTCAAAGTTTGTTCAAATTATGCCCCTGGGGTCAAAATTGACCTTGCCCAGGGGGGGGGGTCACTTGTTTTACAAAGGCGTATATAGGAAAACCTATTTGGTATATAATATTATCTAGTGATTTTCCACTAGGCAAGTGGACTTGTACCAAGGTGAGCCATATAGATGGCCCTCTTGTTTAAAAGAATGCTAATAATCCGACGACAATTCCACGGTTTGCATAAAACTAGGAGGAAATGCGGGTCACTTATCATCGA
This sequence comes from Saxidomus purpurata, assembly GCA_022818135.1. Classification (NCBI taxonomy): domain Eukaryota; kingdom Metazoa; phylum Mollusca; class Bivalvia; order Venerida; family Veneridae; genus Saxidomus; species Saxidomus purpurata. The sequence goes on along the minus strand of JAFMSR010000012.1, from coordinate 33,895,303 downwards.
GATCTGCAATATACCGTCGTTTGACAGACGATAAATTCGAAGGTGTCACCCGTTATTCACTCTCATCCTATCGGAACGCAGAAGGTTTCTGATAATTTATCACAACATAGATGTGTGATTGCATGAACACCAGACAATCGATGTGTAAATTTGTTTTGGCGCTGTTACGAAAACATCAAATCGTTTAATTTTGTTAAACTTGGTTAAATGATTTAATTAGTGGCATGTTTGGAGCGAAGTTTACGAGTCGCCACTAACTACCCTCCGGGCAATTTACCAAAGATCGATGATAGTGACAATTAACACAAACTTGTTTCAACACATCAGTTTCGTCACCTAATCGACTGTACACAATACTTAGTTCTTCTTCATTATCAACATGATGTGTCAGGGTATTGACCATGTACATGATGTATAAGCTGTTATTTTATGGACCACATAGTTTTTTTCTCCAAAATCTTATATACCGGGAGTTTTTAGTGTTTTTGCGAGCTTAGCTGGGGCGCAGGGTTAGGGTCTAAATAATGGGAGAACTAGGCGAATATCGGGGAGAACAGCATGTATGATTTGTTGTTGTCTGTCTGGTAATTGTAGGCATTACTATACCTTGGTGAACTATTTTCAAGGGATTGATTACTGCATCTTTAATTAGGTACTTTACTATATTCATATGATTGGTAAGTGAATCAACACCTGTTGGCATGGTTGGTATTAATTTTCATGGAAGGTTTCCAAGACCTACTCAGAATTCTTTGGATTGATACCACCACTGTTCCAAGTAAATTTAGAAATTAGAGGAATGTATTAATATTATAAAATGCACCAGAGTAAATACCAGATTTGAGGTCTCACTTGGATAAAGCTTTGAGGCATATGTATGTTTTGTTGCTTCATGTTAGATAGGTTTAAAAAAAACAGCATGTATTTCATCTCAGTGTATCAGTAAGCCATCTTTTGAAGCCTCAGGATATTGATGTAAGTATACACCCTTAAAAAGTTCATTAATTGAAGAAACCATGTTGCTTTGTATAATGACTTCCTCTTAGAAACTGAATAGAAATTGCAAAATGGCAGTTTCCTGGTTCATTTTAAACTGTGTATGATATTTTTTATGTATTTTCTAAAAAAAAATCTTGAAGTGAAAAATGAATGATGCAATTTAGTTTCAGCCTGTTTCTAAATCAGTTTTTTGTGCTTTCAAATATGAAGCTTAATGTTAGATGTTGAATATAATTTCTTGCTTTAACTAAAAGGATTTATTTGTAAATTAAATAGAATTTTATAGTGGGATACAAAAATTCACGTAAGAAGCTTAAAAAGAGCTTACATAAATGAAGTGTAAAAGGTTGATTTACTTTATAATGTTATTTTTTCCCTTTACATAGCTTAGTTTAAACTATAGGGATTATTAGCTCACCTGGCTACGCCAGGGTGAGCTTTTCTGATCGATGATTGTCCGTTGTCCGTCATTCCGTCGTCCGTCAACATTTTGATTCAAATGACATCTCCTCTGAAACCTCTAGGCCAATGTTGATAAAACTATGCAGGAATGTTCCTTGCATGAAGCTTTACCAAAATTGTTCAAAGAATTCCATTCCATGCAGAACTCTGGTTGCTATGGCAACAAATAGGAAAAACTTTAAAAACCTCCTCTCTGAAACCACAAGGCCTAGAGCTTAGATATTTGGCATGTAGCATTGTCTAGTGGACCTCTACCAAGATTGTTCAAATTATGACCCCCGGGTCAAAATTGACCCTGCCGGGTGGGCACTTAGTTTTTGCATAGGAATATATAGGAAAAACTTTAAAAATCTTCTTCTCTGAAACCACAAGGCCTAGAGCTAAGATATTTGGCATGTAGCACTGTCTAGTGGACCTCTAGCAAGATTGTTCAAATTATGACCCCCGGGTCAAAATTGACCCCGCACCGGGGGTCACTTAGTTTTGCATAGGAATATATAGGAAAAACTTTTAAAATCTTCTTCTCTGAAACCACAAGGCCTAGAGCTTAGATATTTGGCATGTAGCATTGGCTAGTGGACCTCTACCAAGATTGTTCAAATAATGACCCTCGCATCAAAATTGACCCCGCACGGGGGTCACTTAATTTTACATAGGCTTATATAGTAAAAACTTTAAAAATCTTCTTCTTTGAAACCACAAGGCCTAGAGCTTAGATATTTGGCATGTAACATTGGCTAGTGGACCTCTACCAAGATTGTTCAAATTGTGACCCCCGGGTCAAAATTGACCCCGCACAGGGGGTCACTTAGTTTTACATAGGCTTATATAGGGAAAACTTTAAAAATCGTTTTCTCTGAAACCACAAGGCCTAGAGCTTAGATATTTAGCATGTAGCATTGCCTAGTAGACCTCTTCAAAGTTTGTTCAAATTATGCCCCTTGGGTCAAAATTGACTGTGCCCGGGGGGGGGGGGGGATCATTTGTTTTACAAAGGCGTATATAGGAAAACTTATTTGGTATATAACATTATCTAGTGATCTTCCACCAGACAAGTAGACTTGTACCAAGGTGAGCGATATAGGGCCATCTTGGCCCTCTTGTTTTCAGTTGCTGCCAGTTCTGTGCTTATAATGTTTCAATTAGATTTAATTAACTCCACATTGATTTCTAACAGTGTTGCCTACAAGCTAAAGTTGTAGTTTGTTACATTTGGATCTGTTTCATGAAAATGTACTTTTCAGTCTGTGTTGTAAATACAATAACTGGTATGTACATTGGCTGTGTGTGGTCATGTTACTTTACATTTTTTCAGACACAACTCTTGTGTTGTGCTAATAAGACTTATGAAAATGAATCCCAAATAGAAATATTTGGACACACGGTGGTGTTCTGCTAATTATAGTTAGAGAGTATGACTCCAAAGTGCAGCCAGAATTTGTAAATAAATCACAGTAAGAGCACCAAATCAAGTAAACCACAATCAAAAGATACCAAGTATTTAATCGCAGTCAAACAATGCCAACTAAATCACAGGCAAACGAAAACAATACCAAGTAAACCACATTCAAGATACCAGAAACCAAGCAAATGATAACAAGTAAACTAAGCAAAAGATACCAAAACCAGAGCAAACAGTACCAAGTAAACCACAGTAATACAAAACGATACCAGGTAAACCACAGTCAAAAGATACCAAGTATACCAGAGTCAAACAATACCAAGTAAACCACAGTCAAATGATACCAAGTAAAACCACAGTCAAAAATACCAAAACCACAGTCAAACCATACCAAGTAAACCACAGTCAAAAGATACCAAAACCACAGTCAAACCATACCAAGTAAACCACAGTCAAAAGATACCAAAACCACAGTCAAGCCATACCAAGTAAACCACAGTCAAAAGATACCAAAACCACAGTCAACCATACCAAGTAAACCACAAAGAACCAAACCCAAACAATACCAAGTAAACCATAGTCAAAAGATACACACCAAACCACCACAGTCAACCAAAAAAATACACCAAGTAAACCACAGTCAAAAGATACCAAAACCCAGTCAGCCACCAGTAAACCACAGTCAAAAGATACCAAAACCGCAGACAAACAATACCAAGTAAATCACAGTAAAAAGATTTCAAGTATATTATTATTAATATTTTTTTAAAGAAAATCATTGTAAGAGAAACTGGATCAGCAGCTCAGTCTGTTTTGATACAACATTAAGGAAACTTCTTTGAGTGACATGTTCCAGTAGATCCTAGTTTTATTTGACACATCTGTTCCTGTCTGGCAATTGAATCAAGATAGAATCAAGCGTATTTCCTAGAGATTTACTTTCCATCAGAATCTGTAAGGGTCTCCATATGAGCAAAGAGCTAATACGAATTGATTTCTTTTTTTTCTCTGGACAACAAGTTGACTAAATGGAAGCGTGAAGATAGATACTGGTATAGAAAGTGTGGAGAAATCGATTTTATATAAAATGACATTCTAATTCGGATTACGACATATTAAATACAACTGTGAAAAGGTTTTGATTATTGTTTATTGGAATTTGAGACGGAACATTTGTAGAAATATTGTGTTTTTTTGTACAATTCTTAGAACTTATGGACATATTAGATACAACTATAATTGCGGTATGACTCTGAAAAGGTTTTGATCATTGTTCATTGGAATTTGAGAATTAAGGAACAGTTGTAGAAATATTGTGATTTGCCGTACAATTCTTAGAGCTTATTGACATATATAAGGAATATGGAAGCATAAGATTTGCTGTATTTAGTTAGTACCATTGTGTGATCTCAGTATGAGGATGTCACGTCCATACGATGAAACAAGCAACTTCCAAATATTTTTTAATCAAAACACTTATTGCCAGATTTCTATGCATTACCAATCTGACTAAAGTTCACGATCTTCTGAAATGAAGCGTAACATTTTTGAGGAGATGATTTTAATCAGATTGATGCTCATAATTATTATTACATGTGCATTAATTTACAGGACAGGGAATCTGTCTTGTATTCATCTAACTGACTCTTGTGATACTTGGGGCTAATTTTAATTCTCTCGCCATTCGAACATCTGTCCGTCCATCTATACACTTGCAAAATTTTTGTTTCTCATCAAGATTTTGAAAGGTTGCCTGGATTTATTTCAGTATCATAAAACACAAGAAGAGGTATTCCCTATGTGATAATGAATTCAACCAGTTTTTACCAGAAATCATGTTCAAAACAAAAGAAATTTAAAGGCTAATTTCTTAGGAATTTGTGTGTGAATGGCTGGCCATACATCTTTGTTAGCTCACCTGGCACCATTTGGCTAATCTTGATGAAACTTTTCAGGGATATTCCTTGCATAAAGCTCTATCATAGTCATTCAAGTGATTCCTTTCCATGATGAACTCTGTTTGTCATGGCAATGAAGAGGAAAAGTTTTAAAAGTCTTCTCAAAAACAGGAAGGCCCAGAGCTTAGATATTTGGCATGTACAGTCAAACTTGTGCTAACGGCCACCTGTTACTAGCGGCCACCTGCGGACAGCGGCCAGTCTGAATTCCCCCCGTCCAAATTTACTCTAAAAAGGGCCGGGAATAGTGGCCACCTGCCATCCGCAGTCAGCGGCCAGTAAAAAAGCTTCCGGTCAACGGGTCCGCGATGCGAACAACGGCCACTGAATTTTTTTTACAGCTGGCTGAATCAGAGCATTTTGTTTCTTGTAAAGTTATTAACCAGGTTTTCAATTTTGAAAATCCTGGTTATTAGATTGGGGTATGGCGGGCGGATGGGCGGATGGGCGGATGGGCGGGCGTCAAACGAAATTGTGTCCGCTCTGTAACTCTTCAACCCTTTGAAGATTTTGATGAAACTTCAGACAAATGTTTACCACATCAAGATGACGTGCAGAACGCATGTTCCGCATGGCTGGCTCCAAGGTCAAGGTCACAGTGACTTAACATTGAAAATCCTGTCCGCTCTGTAACTCTTCAACCCTTTGAAGAATTTTGATGAAACTTCAGACAAATGTTTACCACATCAAGATGACGTGCGACGCATGTTCCGCATGGCTGGCTCCAAGGTCAAGGTCACAGTGACTTAACATTGAAAATCCTGTTTACATGATTTTAACTTGATTTGGCAGTCAAAGGAAAACCTGGTTTCGTGGCATTGCCATGTTTCTTGTTTGCACCTCAAACGACGGACACAATAATCAAAGATTTTTTTGGTGATGAAAAGAAGTGCTTACATTTAATTGTCACCTTCACACGTAAAATTAATCCGTTCAAACTGTCCGGTAATTACCAAAATTGCTTGATTGATTATTTGATGCAGAACATCTTCGCAATTTGGAGTCACAGTTTTCATTGTTTGTGCAACTATATAATAATTGTTTATTTCAGCTAGTTAATGCATTCATGTTTAGTAAATTCAGGGGGTCGGACGTAAACGATGTATCTCGGGGCTTTAAGCGAGAATTTGATGTAGTTCTGGTCAAAATGGCGGAAATTTAATGTTTATTTTGGGAGACGGATAAGAAAATTGGTAAGGAAATGTTTATTTTTAATTTGATCGAACTGTTATCATGCCCTTTGTATAGCCACATGTAATATATGAAATCGTCACACCCGTTTTGGATCGTGGACCTAAAACTAAAAAGTTATTGAGGGATAAATTGGTCGGTAGTGTATATGTTTAGATTTTCCGCCGTTTTCTCCCACGTTTGGACGGTTCAGACCGCTTTACTCGAGCTTATTTGAATGCATTTCGTATAAAAATGATGCGATCCATAGTTATGTAATGTGTGCACGTTTCCAATACGAACTATCGCCGATTTTTTAAACTTTAAACCGATTTCGATGTATCTCGGTCGTTTTAAGGCGATTTGATGTATCACCGGGTTCCAAAAGCAACTGTAAACGGTAAACATGCGTAAATTGTGTCAAAAATGAATTTTTGAATCATACAACATTCAACTCTAAATTTCGCAGCCACAATGCCTGTAACTAATGGATTTCTGTTAAAAATGCCGAATAGATACAAAGATTAGCTACTTTTGTTTCATTCAGCATCACATGTTGACAGCAGATTCAGTTTAATACAATTCGATATTGTGTTTTTAATTCCATGGTCGATGAAACGCTAGTGTGGGCAGCAGCCCGCTGGTTCGCAATTTACACATGGTACATCATCCATGCTGTCCGTTGGTTTACCGTTTACAGTTGCTTTTGGAACCCGGTGATACATCAAATCGTCTTAAAACGACCCGAGATACATCGAAATCGGTTTAAAGTTTAAAAAATCGGCGATAGTTCGTATTTGAAACATGCACACATTACACAACAATGGATCGCATCATTTTTACACGAAATGCATTCAAATAAGCTCGAGTAAAGCGGTCTGAACCGCCCAAACGTGGGAGAAAACGGCGGAAAATCTAAACATATACACTACCACCAATTTATCCCTTCAATAACTTTTTTTAGTTTTAGGTCCCGATCCAAAACGGGTGTGACGATTTCATATATTACATGTGGCTATACAAAGGGCATGATAACAGTTCGATCAAATTAAAATAAACATTTCCTTACCAATTTTCTTATCCGTCTCCCCAAAAACGTTAATTTCCGCCATTTTGACCAGAACTACATCAAATTCTCGATTAAATGATCGTTTCCTGTTTTGAAAAAAGTGATCAGCGTCACAGTTTCTGGCTTATTAAAGCGTTTTAATGCCGATTAACTAAATTCTGCCATTGTTGATCCGATACAAAATCATTTTGTATTTGATTTGTCATGTGCGACCATTTGCAAAATTAAACCATATGCACGAAATTCGGATAAATTGTTATTCGGTTAATGCTTATAGCATGTTTATCTGACAAGTGATGATGAAACTTGATAAACAATGTTTAGTATGATGAAAATATATCAACTGCCCACACCTCCAAACAAAGGTCACCTGTGAACAACGGCCGTTTTCATGGTTTCCCTTGACCGGCCATTGTTCACAAGTTTGACTGTATCATTGTTTAGTAGACCTCTACCAAGATTGTTCAAATCATGACCTTCAGCTGCCTGGATGTCATTTAATTTTACAGGGTTACATAGGAAAACCTTTTAAAAAACTCTTCTTGGAAACACAATGCCTACATACTAGATATAGCTTTCCCTGTGATGCAATTGTTGACCTTGTATTACAGCCAATGGTAGCCAGGTGAGTAATATAGGGCCATCTTGGCTCTCTAATTATATTTATCTCTTGGCACAATATTCACTTAACCGTCAGTTCCCTCCACTTTTCATAAAAAAGCAATTTGTAGAGTGTGCTCATGTCTAAGGCATACCAGACAAACCACATTCCACAGAGAAAAGTAGTTTTAGCTTGACTATTCGAAGAATAACGAGGACTATTACAGTTTTTTCGCTGGCCTTGCAAGTTTTGCATGCAAGGTATTTGCATGCATATATTTCATTAGCTACTTAATATAATATTGATCTGAAACTTTATTAAAGACTTCAGGGGTGTCAGACTGTCAAGTAAGATGACTCTTGTGTGAATTTAATTCAAACTATGCTCGTTGTATGACTTAGAAAATTTTGTTAAAGTTTTGCATGCAAGGTAACTGTCATGCACATATCTCAGTAACCATTTTTGATATTGATTTGAAACTTCATTAAAGTTTTCAGGGGTGTCATACTGTAACATAACTCTTGTTAAAGTTTGAAAATATAGAATAAACTTAGCAATTTCGGAAACGAAAATGTAAACAGACCAAAAACTTAAGACAGGGAAATTCCTTATAAGGGAGGCCCTACCATACACTACAAGATACCAGTAGGTATTAGGGTAGATTTGATATCAAGGTAATAAAGTGTTGCCAGTTTAAACTTAGTAAATTGGTTTGCCATAATTGTAACCCACCATGCAGTCACAGTGTATTCCTATCAGCTGTTACATGACCTTCACCCACTGGTACGCAGGGTGATAGATAAAGTAGTAAATGGTGCAAATAAACGAGTCCATTTACTGACCTTATGTGGCCTCTTATTTTGTTTAAAAAATTATTATAAAAAAAAATTCCCCCCCAATTTTGTCCATGTTTGTCTTTCAAAGCAGTACAGACACACAAACATAATGTTTTAATTATAAATCTACATAAACAACTAAACATTTTTAGTGACCAGACAAATTTCCATTTAAGGCTGTATTGCTTTTATATAATTTTTAAATGATAATCTCAGCAACAATTAAAGCAAACTATTTATTATGAACAACAAGCTGTTTAAATATAATGGTACAGAAACTGCATGGGGTATAATAAAGCTATGGTATACATGTTTCTTGCGTCAAATTGCTTTCAAAATGTACACATCCCAACTTATACTGCACAACAACTGGTTACTTGCAAAAATTTCAAAAAAGAAAACATTGTACATGTCATACGGTAATTTTCCTGGGGAAAGAACAATGGTGTATACAATGATTTACAGCTGATATATTCTGATTGTGTCATTACACCACATCCCAACATAAAGTCTGTTCTGCCTTGCACAATAAGCAATACTCTGGGGCATTACGATGCCGTCACTCCCATCCAGCAGTACTGTGCCGCTGGAAAGATCAGCTGACAGCATGTGGATAGTACTGCTGTTGTATCCACACACGTACACAGACCCAGCTCCATCGACAGTCAGTCCATATGGCATCTCAAGTTCCCTGTCTTTGTAGATGGCCTTGACATTTCCGCCTGTTGAAAGGCTTGTCACAGTGTTGTTTTTGTAGTCAGACACATATATGGTGTTCAAGTCTGGGCTCAGCATTACGTATTTAGCATGGCTGAACAGCTGATTCCCGGTAGAGTCGTAGGCAAAACTTTGCAAAACTTTCCCTTTCTTGTCTAATGTTTCTAGTTTATTATGTTGTGTAACTGTTAGTTTGTCATCACTGTGAATTATCCCATAGCAAGGGTGGTCTGCCTCTATGACACTGGCTAATGAAAGAGACTTTGACTGGTCCACAGACAGGAACTGAATCTGCCTTTTGTAGAACAGAGTAACAGCTACCACATTATCAGTTACCTTGGTTACATCATGAGGGTCACTCTTCATGGCTAGAACTGATACAATCTTGTTTTCCTTTGTGTCTATCATCTTCACAGATTTGTTCCCAAAGTCAACAACTGCAATGAAGCCATAAGGCATTATACATAATCCTGTTATAGTGCTCTGTTGTCCGTCTTCCTTTGTTCTTGTATGAATAGCAGCTGAATGTTCAAGCTTTGTATCCAGTTCGTCGTTCCCAATAGTTGGATTTGTCCCAGAATTACCATTTTGAATTTCTTGATTCACTTCAGCTGTTGTATCTTGTGCTTTTTCTTCCTGCAGCATCACTTTACTTTGGCTTGAACTCTCAGACCCTAGCTCTACTATTGTCCCCAGTTCTGTCACTGTTGCCAACATCTCTTGCATTAGTTTGGATTGTTGATACTTGTAATGAGTTATTGTGTTTTCACAGGTCAGACTGGCCAGATTCTCTTCAAGAGCTTTCATGTCTTGTTTGAACATTTGTTTAGATTTCTCTTTGTTTTCAGTCTGTGACATCAAATGTTGAAGGTCACCTTGCAGTTGTTCCAGTTTATTGGTAACCCTGTCTTGCTTCTGCTGATTTGTTACTTCTATTGCATTCACTTTCATTACCATTTCCTTTTCTAGTTGACCAAAAAAGTTTTTAATTTCACTACTTTGTGTTCTGATCATTAACTTTGCTGAATTTGATAAAGTTTCATTGCTTGTCATATTGGATTTGTGGATTCTCCTTTGCTTGTCCAATTCACATGAAATTGCCTGAAGATTGTCTGTAAACTGTTGGTGTTCCACACTGTTATCTTCTGCCTTTGCTTTCTTGACATCTCTTACTGTAGATGCACCAAGCTGTTGATTTGTTCCGGAACCTTCCATTATGCACTTTGAATTATAATCAAACAAAGTTTTAAAATTTAACTGAAAATTGAAGTAAAACTTCCTGATTCATATGATTGTCCAAAAAAGTTTGATAGTAAATCCCAGTTTGTTACGCCTCAATCACTATCTGACAACTGAAAATTTTGTGTTTATCTTTATGTTTGTAATCTTTAAGGTGATTTAAACACTAGTAAAACAGAAGGTGGTGCAGATGATAAACACTGGTGGTGACATAGTTATCATAGTACTGCACAAAACTGAGGAGGGTGTAAACTGGAGTCACCTTGTCCATTCCTGCATGACTTATTTTTTTCTCTGCAATGCTTTTAAGTAATTGTTTGTCAAAAACTGTATTGGAGGCTGCAGTTTTCTGATCAGAAGTTGGCTGACCAACAGCGATTTTGGATTTTCCATAGGCACTATTTCTTGATAACTGCTTATCAGATTTAAAGGAAACTTTGTGGGTGGCCTGAGAAAGGGAGGGAAAGAGCAAACTGCCAAACTTTTTTATTTGAATCAAGATGGTGAACTGGCAGCCATTTTGTATTTTTTTATAGATCAAGATTGTCCAGGCTTTTTCTTGATAACCTCTTCTTGGATTTAAATGAGTCCTCATGGAAGGCTTCCATACCAAGTGAAGATGTGTGTGGATTTTTATTGAAATAAAGAAATCAACTTGTCTGTTCTTCAGTCTGTCCATCCCCACTTTGTGCCCCAAAAGCAGTAAAGGGAGTTACTTAAAACTTCATACAGTGATAGAGCACAATGAAAGGAAGTGCAGTTCTCTACATTGCCTAATTTTTAGCTTACCTGAGCAGAAAGTGTTCATGGTGAGCTATAATTGTGATCATGTGTTGTCTGTCGTCTGTCTGCATATGTTGTTCATCATCAACAATTGCTTCAAACAACATCTCCCTTAACAACTAGGCCAATATTAATCAAACTTTACTGGATTGTTCCTTGGATGATCCCCTACCAAAAGTGCTCTTGTGATTTTGCTCTGCTGCACCAGATGGCCGGCAAAGCTGAAATAAGAAAAACCTGAAAACAACATATCCCTAACCACTGGGTCAATATTTCAACCAAACTTCACAGGATTGCTGCATTGTTGATCTTCCATCAAAAAATGGTGACCAGAAATAAAAATAGAAAAGCCTTAAAACAACATCTCCATACCCACCAGGCCAATTTCAATCAAGCTTCACAGGATTGTTGCTGAGATCAGGTCCTCTACCAAAAAATGGCTGCTAGAGAAGCCTTTAAATGCCAACTCTTTCTGTAACAACTAGGCCAATTTCAACCAAACTTCATAGAATTGCTGCATGGATGGTCCTCTACCAAAAAATGGCTACCAGAGATAAAAATAGAAAAACCTTTATTAAAACAACATCTCCTTAATCACTGTGCCAACTTCAACCAAGCTTCACAACTACTGTTGCTTGGATGGTCCTCTGCCAGAATTGCTCATTGTTCCACTCTATTGCACAAAATTGCCATCAGAGCTAAAAATAGAAAAATCTTTAGCAACATCACCTCCTTAATCACTTTGCCAACTTCAACCATGTCATGATTGTTCTTTAATGGATGGTCCTCAACCAATCTGATCATATATTGCAGATGTTCTTTGTTCACTTATGTGAGTGATATAGGGTCATCATGGCCCTCTTGTTGTTCCTTGAATTAGCAAAAGGTGAATGATTAATAGTTTATCAAGGGGTTTGCATCATATGAATCCTATCTTAGATCTAGACCTTTGATTATCTTAGATACCACAATAATACTGATTATCAGTATAATATACCCAGTGAGATAGAATTTGTGATAATATTTCACATGTTGTGTGTAATTTGTTACAGATTTATCTGTTTATAGAGTAACTGGTGAATTTTGATTTGAGAAATTTATGAGTACAAACTGTATAATTCATTTGAAATGGTAAAGGTAAATGAAAACCTTTTCTTCAGATTACAGTAGAATGTATTTTGGTAAATGTCAATGTCTGTCAGATTGAACAAGATATCTGTAGTCAGGTGTCTTCAGTCATTTTAGTGTCTCTGTTCTTATGCCTATACCACTTCTTGAAATTCAGTTAGTCATTCGCTTAAAGTACTTTATATGTAGTACTTGTTTCATTTAACACTACTTAGTCAAATTGCATTCTTACAATTTCTAACTGTTTACATCACTTTCGGCAGAAGTGGGATATTTAAATAGTAAATAAATACATTTTCATATTTGGCAAAGGAATTATGTGTACAGCGTAAATAACAAATCATACGTGCAATCAGTTGGATAATGAACTACAAATGTATGTTTACTTGATGGACAAATTATTGAACAGGTAAACAAATTAAGTTGCTTTTGGATTACTTGGCTGTTGTAGTTGAACCTTTCTCTGTTTAAAAGGATGTCAGGTCAAACCATAAAGCTGTTCTGGATGTGATTTAAATAAATCATAAATGAACAGTCAATATTCAGATCATATTGGGGTCACACATCTTAATGTGATTCCCCGGTTTATGACTGCAAACTAAGTTACGTCATTCAATAAATCTAAGCTGTGTAAAAAAAGTTTTGTTCTGTTCAAAGTATGAATTATAGTTTAAAAAGTTACTGAACTCAGAACAGTGGAGTGTTCTTGATTTTTCTTAAGATATTTCTATAAAGTTATTGATAATGTTTATGCCCCCCACAAAGTGGGGTGCATATAGCGTTGCACTTGTCCGTCCGTCCGTCCGTCAGTCCGTCAGTCCGTCCGTACGTCCCGAAATCTTGTGAACGCAACTCCTCTTAAACCGGATGGCAGATTTTGCTTAAACTTCCAGGGGATGAACAACCTTAATGTGTGATGGTAGTAAAGGAAGGAATTTTCGCGGCGACCAAATTTAACAGAATTATGGCCCTTTGTTGATTTTTCACTATATATCTTGTGAACGCAACTCCTCTTAAACCGGATGGCAGATTTTGCTTAAACTTCCAGGGGATGAACAACCTTAATGTGTAGATGGTAGTAAAGAAAGGAATTTTTGCTGCGACCAAATTTAACAGATTATGGCCCTTTGTTGATTTTCACTATATACTATGTAGAAATTTTGTGAACGCAACTCCTCTTAAACCGGATGGCAGATTTTGCTTAAACTTCCAGGGATGAACACCTTAATGTGTAGATGGCAGTAAAGGAAGGAATTTTTGCTGCGGCCAAATTTAACAGAATTATGGCCCTTTGTTGATTTTTCACTATATACCATATAGAAATTTTGTGAACGCAACTCCTCTTAAACTGGTTGGCAGATTTTGCTTAAACTTCCAGGGATGAACAACCTTAATGTGTAGATGGTAGTAAAGGAAGGAATTTTTGTTGCGACCAAATTTAACAGAATTATGGCCCTTTGTTAAGTTTTTCACTATATACCATATAGAAATATTGTGAACGCAACTCCTCTTAAACCGGATGGCAGATTTTGCTTAAACTTCCAGGGATGAACAGCTTTAATGTGTAGATGGTAGTAAAGGAAGAAATTTTTGTTGCGACCAAATTTAACAGAATTATGGCCCTTTGTTGATTTTTCACTATATACCATATAAATTTGTTCGACCAAATTTAACAGAATTATGGCCCTTTGTTGATTTTTTCACTATATACCATATAAATAATTGAACATATAAATTTTACATTTGTAATTTAATTTAACATGTACATAAGGTTACCTGTAGATCATTTTAGGTATATGTACAGAAATGAAACAGTGGAATGAAAAAGTTCCACATAAAATCTTACATACAGATATGCTTGCTCTTGTTTATGAGCACTCTGCACAGTGGGGGCTCCGTGTCCTTTGGATTTGTTTATAATATATTATAATTTTTAGTTATCTTGAGGGATGTATTGTGCTTTACTACAGTGATGATGGATAAAAAATGTGAAATTGGTCAATAACCCCCATTATTGTCATTTTCTTTTGGTCTCTGCACAAATAGATCAACAGAATATATTTTATGAGACTGTTTAGGACAGGTTAATTTGTGCAGATCAATTCTAAATGGCTGTTTTATCATCACAAAGGTGGCAAAGATATCAGGGATTGAACACAGATGACAGATTCTTCTGTAACTAATTAATAATTGATCTTCCCTGATTTTCATTGGAATGTTCAATGATTTGTTGTAAGTGAAGTTGTAGAATATGAGTGAAGACTGAAACTGAAAATATAGGAACGCATGATAATATTTATAACATATACTAGCAATATCCAGCGAAAAATGCTGTAAATTTCCTTGATATTTGTACCGAAAAGAACAGTGATTACTCACTTTATTGTATTACTTGTTACACTTGGTCTGATAGCAGACAGTTTAAAGGTAATTTAATTCTATGGTTACTAATTTCTTTCCTTTAATTTCAGGTAGGCAGTTACATGACTGTGAACTTCGCCATAAATGTAGGATTGTGCTCAGTGATGGATGTCGTTTAGCAAGGACTTAAACCTGAAAGATGGATTATAATTTGGTTGACAGAATTGAAATATTTACTTAACTGATGTTCATTTAACAAAATTTGAAAGTAATATTCTCCTTTTATTTTAACACAAATATGGGTGCTGTTAATAGTTGTTGTATCCCTCGAAAGAGTGGAATAGATTCAGATGGAGGTTACGATCGAAAGTCAAAAAGCTTTCGATCACATCGCCGGCAGCTCAGCGCCACATTCAACATGACATTGCTGAATGAGGAGAATGAAGCGATGATTAAAAACCGAATGGATATAAACACAGCAGCAGAGGAGGAGCTTATGACCTTGCCGGGAATCAGTAGAACTACGGCAAAACAAATCGTTGACTATAGAAAAGCTATTCGTGGATTCAAACAAATTGAAGATTTAGCTCTCGTATCTGGTGTAGGTGCTGCAAGGTTAGAGGCGTTAAGAAATGAGATATGTGTTAAAAAAAATAACAGCTCAAATGGGAGTAACGGGGAGTCTCCTGAAAGTAGGAGAAGTAATACGAAGGAGGCTAACCAAGTGAAAGTAGTAAACCTTAATACATCAAATGTGTTTCAGTTAATGAAAGTGAAAGGTATTGGACAAACACTAGCAGAAAATATAGTGACATACAGAGACAAGAAAGGGCCATTTACAAATATTGATGATCTTATAAAGGTCAAAGGTATCGGCAAAAATATTCTCAGTGCAATAACACCTCAATTAACGTTAGATGAAACTGTTGTCGCCGACAGTTTGTCATATTCATCATCCAAAAAATCATCAAATTATAATAACAGTGCAATACCTAGTAGAAATTCTGACATTTCATTTAACTCTGAAAATCGTTCAATAAATCCTTCAAACGAATTTACAAAAGGTTCTTTAGAAAACTTATTAGACACTTTAGGACCTTTTTCGGAGAAGCCAGTTAGACCAGTAGTGGATTTCCCAAATTTCAAGTGCAATAATAGAAATGCTCTAAAAATAGCTTCGTGGAACTTAAAGTGCTTTTCTGAAGACAAGGCCAGTAACCTAGGAGTCAAGGATGTTGTCTGTATGACGGTTCTGGAAAATGGGTAAGACCATTTGCTTGACATCCTGAGAAAATATTAAGTATCATCTGACCGTTAATATATTACTTCTTACTGAAAAACAGGTAATCTTGGTTTTCATTGACTGACAGAGGTTTGTGGCATTTTAGCAAATGTAACTTAGGATTTTTGGAAAAGAAAAGTGGCAGGTGGTCCATACACCAGTAGTGTGACCATACATGTATAAGCGATTTCTCTTTCATTTCATCAAACAGAAATAGGATTAAATATTATATAAGAGTGATACCACTCCAAGTGATTGGCTGATAAATTTTTATTGATAAGTTATCAATACGAAACGGTCATTGTTTCATAAAGAATTATCTACATTATTGATAAATATTTGGCAAGAATGCATGCATGTACATTGTATGTTGATCACACACAGTTATGTAGTGTCGGTTAGTGCATATTCATAAGGTCAGTTACATTATAAGCTGTTTAAGCTGCTTTACTTCCCTTAGAAATTAACCCTCTGGCCTGCTATATAACCCAGATATCACCTTTATAAGGACTGCTGTATGTCCTCTCGGGGTCATTTACCCCTATGGCCAGCAAGTATTTTCTATAGAATGCTAAAGGATATGAACTTACTATATGTGGATTTGTTTTTAATTTATTGTTTCTTTTATATTAATTTTGTATATTTTACAGCTTGAGTATAGTAGCAGTGCAAGAGTTAGCAGATAAAAATGCCCTTCAAAAGGTGAGTTGTAGTAGCAAGCCCAGTATACAAACGATTGTAGGAAGCAGACTCCCAACCCGTAGCAGCTTACATGAACAAGTGTTAAAAGAAGTTGTTTTCAGAAACAGTTTTAGGAGTGCTAGCTAGAGTCCATCTCAGGTTGTCGAGTGATTAGAATGGCTGACTTTAAATCACTGTAACCTCTCTTTGATTGAGAGTCATGGGTTCAAGCCCTGCTATCGAGCATGTCTTTTTACTTTACTTTAGTATAGAATATTTTGCTTTAATTTTGTATGGAGTTTACACTGAAAATTTCTCACATTTTATATGAACTATTTTCAACGACTGTTTCTCTGTGGAGTTCTAACCAATACTAAAGATGTTGGAATAAGGTATGTTGAAGAGAAGTTCAAACCCTGCCACTGAAATTATCTAAACCCATGACGTCCAGGCTGAGACTCTTACACTCATGTTCCCCTATATACCCATCACCATCTATGACAAAAACTCTGGATATAACGGATGTGGTGAAAGTAAGACAGATTGCGGTTTAAGACTGGAAATTTAAACATGCATTTGATATTAAAACTTCTTTATTATGTCTACATATATTAACTTATCTGCATTCAAATATACATAGGTCTCATATATCATATGCAGGCTATAATCGTTTTTACTTTGTTATTTTTTAATGTGCATAAATTTTCCAACCACATTTTCTTCTTTTCCATAAACATGTTATGTTTGAATAAATAAAGAATTTTGATCCATGAAATACACCCAGTAACAGAGGTTTATTGATGTGTTAATTGTGTGGGTTGCCTGTAAACTTATTTTTTTTCAAATTTCTTCAAGGTTAATTTGACACTATAAATAATAGCAAACAAAAGGAGGGCGTAGTGTGTTTAGGTTTTACAAAATATATAGTAAGAAACAAACATTAATGGTATATGACAATGGTTCATTGGGTACATCGTCCCACTCAAACACAAAATGTAGGTACTGTGTGTTTTTTTCAGCACCTAGTACCCTTTTCAACCTAGCAATGCAAAAATAGATGTCAGTGTGACTCCTGCCCCCACCCCTCGCTCTGAAGCCATACAACTCAGTGCTTACAAAAATGTGTCTGTACATTAGTGTTTTCTCAAAGGTTTTTTCTTAGGCCAATCTTAAATCTTTTGACCACTGATTGGATAGACGTGACATCATTTTCAAAATATGACCAATCAGAGAAAAGGTTTTATAATTGACTTTCTCAAACTATCAAAACTTTTGATAGACTCTTGCAGTCTAATACAAAAGTAAAAATAGAAACACATAAGAAGAGTGGTGTAAGTTCTGACATTACCCTTCTGCTTGACATCTATTTTCTGAAATCACTTGTATTTTTGCTCACTTTGGTTCACACGGTCATTTCTCATTCTTGAGTTATTCTGTCTGTTGGCACAATATACATGTAGAGGTCAAGTTTCATAGCCAGGCTCCATCCTCATCAAGTCTGAAGCAAAGCCTTTTGATACCTTAGGTTAACCCTCTATAATAATTTGCACTCTTTCTTGTAACTTTTTCAATAACTTTCAATACATTAATTTTCCAAAAATTGAATTTTGTATTCCATGAACTCTGGTTTCCTAAATTACTCTAGAGTTACAACCGTTTTGACTTTGATCATCTTGCCAGTTATGCTCTGGACTAAGCACATGTTGTGGTATTGTATGTACAAGTTTACCAGTGTCTTGCAAAGTCAAGTGCTTATGGTTTAAGGTCTGAAATGTTCTCTTTGAAGTAGTTAGCAGGGATGACACATGTTTCAATGTGTTACCGCTACATCTTATTTATCATGGATAGTTTTGTCATTTTTAGTGCACATCAAATTGACATTTAATAGTTTAATATTGAAGAATAAAAGCACATTGAAGTTTTATACACTTTATGATGTAGTTTTGTATTAAAGCATACCAGCATTCTTTATGAAACTTGTTTCTTTTCAAAGAAGGTATGTATGATACAATCTCATGGATCAATGGGTCCATGGTTCGATCCACAATGGTCAAGTGTCAAGACAGTTGCTCTCTCTCTCTGTTCGAGATTTAAATTCCCATCTGGAATGAATCTGAGAGTGATTAATGTAAGTTGCAAGAATTTCTCATGCAATCAAGAGGAAGTTGGAGTGGTATAAAACATTAAAATCATATCAATATGGCTTCCTACATTTCTGTAATTGGTCATTGCAGTGGAAAAAGTATTGCAGTGAATTGATTGATATGATAGTAAACAGAAATATTACAGTTACAATTGTCTCTAGCTTCCATGTGCCATAAACATTTCCCTTGGAATGTCAGTTTCATGATTTAATTTTTATTGCTGATCAAACTAAAATAGATAAGGATATAGGGTAATGAACATGTCAAAATTGTTAATGAACAGATCATTAGAAGAAATAATCATGTGGGTTTGTATAGTAAAATAAAACAAAATGACCAAGTTAATTTATAATTTTTATCTCAGAGAAAGTCAATAGATGTATCAGTGACTTCAGGTTTAGTCTGGTATATTTACACACTTCATTTTGCTGGTTAATAGTAAATATATAAATGGACATTTCCTTTAAAAACATCCGTTGAGTGGGATGATGGACTTTAATCTCTTGTTTGATATATTTGTGTCAGCACATTTAATACTCTATCAATCAGTGTCTGGTATATCAGGGTGCCAGACGCAAGACATATTTTCACCTCTGTCCTACCTGCCCACACACATTTTTTCATTCAGTATGAATTGGTCATAGATTTTAAGTCATTCAAGATCTGGGCTTTATAGTAAAGAATGAAATAGTTATATATCTAACATTTAACTGAAACTTGTTAAGAATCAAATCGATGAAGTTAATATTTTTGTTGTCTTTTCTAACTTGATATTTGAAATCTATCGGCTGTGATTTTGAGATAATTTTAAGAGGATCTTGAATTTGCCACAGGCTAAACCTTATTCTTTACTCTACAGATTACAAAAAGCTTGTTTTTTTCTAAAATTCTATGAGAAATTGACTTGCATGTATTTGCTCTACAGATTTTAAAAAGTTTTTCTTGTTAAAAAAAATTGACTCCAAGGTAAAATTGTTGTTTGCTTTACACAGTTTTCACCCTTCCCAGTTAGCAGTTGAAGTTGTGAATCCATGAAACAGAATTATAGTTGTTTGTATAGGTGTTTAAAGTAGAAGTTATAAGGGATATT
Source organism: Saxidomus purpurata (assembly GCA_022818135.1). NCBI lineage: Eukaryota > Metazoa > Mollusca > Bivalvia > Venerida > Veneridae > Saxidomus > Saxidomus purpurata. Next base: position 33,875,381 of record JAFMSR010000012.1, on the reverse strand, counting down.
CATATACTGGTTGCTAATGGCATGAGGCTGCTAAACCAAGGTGACTTCTTAAGCACGGCCAACCCACCTCCAAAATCTTGTAGTCGGTAGTTTTTATATACCTGTTAGTCATGTAGATGTCAGTATACTTTGAGTGGGACATAGGCAATGCCTTCCTGGTCTGAACTATATGCAGCAATTAGTGAAACAACTGGAGTCTAGATTCAGTGTAAAATAAAGATTAAACTGAAACTAAATGCTTTCCAGTGAAGTTAGAAACTTTTGAATTCTTCATTCAATCGGCAGAACTACTTTGCATTAACAAATGTTTTGTTTGATACCTTTTCAGATCTGTGATGAGTTAAATTCACCCACTCTACCAAATATACAGAAGTGGGCGGGACACAGAGGGAAATGGAAGTGTGTTGTGTCCGAGGCTACTGGTAGAATGTACATGGTAAGACATTGAAACAGTTACTGCACTTCTGGTGAAGCAGTAGAGCCCAGACTTTTAATAGTTATGTCTCCCGCCATTAGTGGTGTGGAGACAAATTGATTTTGTGTTGTCTGTCAGTCAGTATGTCACAAAGTTTGTCAGCGCAGCTCCTCCTTTTTGCCTGGATAGATTTTTCTGAAACTTAGTAGAAATGTTTAGTACCAAGTGTAGTTGTTCATATTATCAGGATTTTCTGCTTCGTTGAGTTATAGGACTTTGAAGATGTTTGGTGTACTTAATTGACATCCTGATATTCCGTAAAATATTTTTCGTGCTTCTTCTCCAATACCCAGAGCTGGATTTTCATGAAACTGTACAGGGAGCATCAGTATGAAGCCTTTTGTGCCTATTATAATTTGGTCTCACTAGCTCAAAGGTCAGGTCACAGGGACCTGAAAACAGAAAATCTTGTCCAGGCTTCTCCAAATCCCCTGGCTGGATTTTCATTAAAGTGGAAAAAGATGTAACTAAGTAGGAAAATAATACATGTAAATGTGATTTTGAAGCCTGGGAACACAGGAAGTGTTAATCTGCCACTTCTTTGTTAGTGAAATATTGTTGATAAATGGGCATACAATTTTAAAGAAATAAATATACTGGTTCTAGTCCAGTGATTACAAGTTTGATCCGTATTAAACTTGTTATCATCACAATTATTTGAGCATTTGGCAAGGGAACATTGTTCTTCACCATTGGTGTGTGGAATATTGTATTTTTACGGATCATGCTCGAGTTGACTGGCTGGCAAGCAGCTGGAATGTGCATGGGATTCATTAATATGTTGTAGCCTTATGAAGTTATACCGTCATAGCTTTGTTTTAACATACAATGCTCCCATTCAGATATTATAAGAGAAAATCTAAAAAGGACAAAAGTAAAAGTATTTAGGTTTAACTCTTACCTTAGGGGTGGCTTGTGATGTTGCTTTTGTGACTAGAATGATCATGATCCCCACATGTTTGTTATAATACAGACAGTACACTTTCAGTATGTACCTGTATCAGTATGTATGGTATTGGTGCTGTCTAATTTTAAAAATGTACTAGTCAATCATGATGTGTTTCAACAGGATGAAAAAGTTTCAACTTCCGAAAAATTGGTTTTCTTCATTAAACTGTCAGTCAAGGTTACAGTTTTGACATTGATTATTCATACTTTCTTGCAGTGTCTAGCACGTCTGTCTTCCTGACATTGAAGCCTGTCCTTTCGTGACAGATCTGTGTTAAGAGAATCTGATGATATCAATTACAAGCACTTTATTGGTGCTGTTTCTATTGACTGGTTCCACTTTTCCAATTAATTCATTTCCCAAGATAACTCCAAAACCAGTTTATGGTGTACCAGTCTGTTCCCCCATAAAAGGGGTGTGGGACAAAAAACTGCTGACTTGCAGATCTTTCATAGCATTTCCAGACTTAGGTTAGGTATACGTTGTTGACCTGTGGTCCAGAAATGTAGGAGTATGTGTAGGACAGCTTGTAATTTTTAATATTTTTTTTGTAAAAATATGTTTTGCTTTAAAAAAATGTGGAAAGTGACAGAGAAGCAATTTTTAGAAAGGCTACACTTCCTTTACCTTGTTGCCTGTTACTTGTTAACCTTGACTGGTTACAGGAGTCTCATGTATTGTGACCAAGGCAGTTGTACAGGTTTAAATCCCAGTTGATTGAGCAAGTGTAAATGTCAGCACTCCTGTAAATGCTTTCATGTTGTGCAGGTCTTTGCATAAATCCAGATTCTAATACTGGTATGCCAGTTTCCAAAACATATATCGTTAAGTGAATAAAAACCTGTATAGTTTTATAGTCTGGGACTATATGGATACAGTTCCCTTCAACCAGTTGTTTAATTTTGTTTGATTAACCTATCTTAAATCTATATTGCACTGTTCTTGTGTGTGGAATTAAAATAGATAAAATCTTCTGCCATCTCTTGTACGTGCATTTTACACTTTATGAGAGAGTTTTATTAGTGCAGATTGGGCAGGTAATTGATATTTTCTCCATGATTAGACAATATTAGAACATTTTAGAGAAATTTAAGTCGTAAAAATTCAGCAGAAATTTATTACGACCAAACATAGCAGAATATTACCATTTAGGGGATAGAAAAACTGGTAAATGTGAGAAACCAAAAACCAGCCTACTGAAAATGAGTGTCTAGTGACTGCTAAACACTGGAAAAGTGTCATGTAGACGTTTATCCCAAATGTATGTTATTTCTGTTTCAGAGTAACGAGTACAATGGTTTCCTGTATGATGAGTCTCAGGGTATATCTGTAATAAGTTCCTGTCTTCTTGCAAAAAGTAAAAAACAGAAGCCGTTTACACGCAGACCTTTTATTGCGACATTTAAGGTAACTTCATTAATGGTTAATTGCCAGTGAGTAACCACATTTGCTAGATGGACAATGCTAGTATATCAAACTAATCAACTCAGTACTAGTAAATTTAGTTGTGTTTAACCTGTGCCAAAATTTGCAGGCATTTAAGGTACACATAGTTAATTGGTTGTTCCTACACTACTTTGCGATCATTTCCAGTCTGAATGTTTTCCTGAAGTTAATGACTGTTTCTAGGTACTGTCATATACTGAAATGATATTGAAGACTATCTGTGACATCATATCTAATGGTAATCAATGTTAAAGATGCTTTTATTGCTTCTTTGTTATTTGACTGGTCCCATTAATTACAACAAACTATGAGGGGCTGCCAGGTACTCTATATGCCATACACTTGTTCTGATATGTTTCAACAGGAACATAGAATATTGATTCTAGATTCCTGGTTTGAATACAGAGCTAGCCAATGTCCAAATACACAAGCATCACTTCATAGAAAAATAGCTTAAAGAAATAACAGGCCAGTCCTGCTCTTGAATAGAACCCATCAAGTCTATGATAGTTCAGAACAGGACTGTAGCCTTTGTGATATCATGGATTTCTAAGCTTCTATAGTGTCAGTTTTTCAGAAAATAGTAATGTAGGAATAATTTGTATTGGCCTTGCAGACTTATCTGTCCTTGAGGTAGTGATTGCGGAAACTTATCACCATTTAAATGTATTTCATGAAGGTTAATCAAAGACGTTAAAAGCAAAATGTAAAAAAGAACAACTGTATATAAGGTTTACAGTGTTTAAATATAAATTTTGCAAGGAATCAAAGCACTGAAAGTGCATACACGTTGGTCCGGGGTACAGTTATTTGAACTGTAGTTAACATAAGTTCACATCACAAAATAACAATGGCACATAACAGTAATAAATGTCATCCCAATATTGTACACTTACACTTTTGATTACATGTATAAGTTAAGTTCTTCAGTATTGCATGAATTAATTACTTCAGTAATTACTTCAGTTATTAATTATAAGGTAATGATTCATGTGTACTTGGAAGCCTAATGAACTGGAAACAAAATCTCCTTTGATGTTTCAGATCAAACGTTTTGACTGTGCATTAGTAAGTGTACATCTTAAAGCAACTGGTCTGGATAATGAAGATTTAGGACGTCTCCAAGAGGAAGTTGACAAGATTTCAGATCTCATCGAGGCCATTCAGGAACAGCTTCCAGGTATTACTCTACGTTTTGCTGTGTTAGTCATCAGTTAGATGACAATCCTTAGCAACGACCGAAGGACTGATACTCTTTATTCAATACTGATTACTGTACTATACTTTTGGATCAAACTCAAAAAGCAAAGTACAGTAATCTTCCAAATAGTAATCAAGAATTTTTTTCCAGATGTATAATACTTTTAGTGGGACCTGAACACCAGCACATTACAATACTGTATTTCTATCTCATCTTGTTAAAAAGTTCATAATCAACTAGGGATTGCAACGAGTACCAAATTTGATATTCAAGTACTCGGTCTTTCTTCGTATCGAGTTTTTGGAAAACGATCATTCACATGATTGACATATGATAGATCAATGGACTATCTTCGACTTTATTTTGAATCGTTTTAAATACTTCCAGGCAGATGATTTTGACAGAGACATATTCCAAATTTGACTTCACAGACAAGTGTATAGATTACTGAGATATTTTGAAAAGAGACGTTAAAATACCACTCAATTCTATATACCATCTAGGAAGAATGGGTTACATTTTTCTGCGGAGTCTTAATAATTCTCTCCGCACACCCGCATAATTAGCTTTTAAGTTATTAAGGCTTCAAATAACAGCTCCTGTATAAACAGATTCTGGAACAAAAGCAAAGGCGACACAGTGTAATTGCTATCATACACTTTATTTTAAACAAACTGTGAAAACTACAACCCATATCTTCTTTTGATGAATAGTATGTCTAAATTGTTTTGTTAAGATCATAAGCAGCATAGAATCATAGCAATACCTGCATGTCAAACATTGCTACTTAGCAAATTAAACAATAGAACTTTTGCACATCACCTCACGTGTTTGGATAACGATCCTGAATTAGAATTATCACAAGTTAAGACTGTTAATTGGAGGAATCAAATAGCAATGATTTCTGACTTTATGTATGAGGTGATTGTTTTTTTAGCTCGACTTTTCTATGAAAAGGGGCTCTCCCTTTTCTCCCGGGTACCCCCCCCCCCCCCAGGCGTTAGCGCCACCCTTGGTTAAGTTTTTCGTACCACCCCTTTTTTTCAGAGTTTAGAGGTATGGCTTTGAACTTACCATACTTGTTTACCATCATACCTCCATCTACAGACAGAGTACTCTCTGTCAAGGTTTTTGACAAATTATGGCCCTTTTTTACTTGAAGTGTATTGAGCTTGGTTAAGTTTTTCTACCCCTCACTGTATTCAACCATTGGAGGTTTGCTTTGAAACTGACCATACTTGTTTACCATCCGACCTTCATGAACAGAAAGAGGACTACTCTGTCAAGGTTTTTGACAGAATTATGCCTTTTTTATTAGAAAATACTTGATATGGGTAAAATCCACTTTTCCTTACCCTTTGAGATATTGCTTTGAACTTTTAATGCTATTTCACATCATTCCCCCATTTGTATGCAAGAAGGTCTCTGTCTGGGATTTGTTTTAAATTAAGGCCTTTTATCACTTAGATCTTGGTTAAGTTTTGTACCAGTCCCTTTTTGACTGAATTGTTTGAGTATTTTTGAAAGTTGGTCTTGTTTACCACAGATCCCAAACATGGGCAGGGAAGGTATTTGTCAAGGTTTTATTTGAATTATGGCCCTTTTGACGAAACTCAGTTAATTTTCATTCTTGTCCCTTGTTCACCTTTGGATTTCTTTGAAAGTTGGGTCTTATGTACCATCGTAAGACCTATCTGTAAGCAAAGAAGATACTCTGTGAAAAATTTTCTTGTTTGTACTTAATTTATTAAAAGTCTTGTGTCCCTTACTGTCAAGTTTTGTTTTATTCACCTAACCCTGCCACCTTTTGAGTACTTAATTAACGTTTTGCTTAGAGGGTACCCGAACGTTTGATCGAGTAACCGGTTAATTTGGTACTCATTGCAATCCATATAATTAACCAATTTTAATTTTTTATCATTGAAGAAAATTTCTTGTATATCCCACTGTGAATTATAGTATAACATTATTTTCTCTTTTCAGGAGAGAAAGATATCATTATTTTGGGAGATTTCAACCTTTCACCAAGTACTGAAGGTAAGTGTTTATGTGTCCCTAGAATTAGAAGAAACTGAGAAGGTACAAAATTTAATGTATTATGTAATACTGCACCACATCTTACTGTAATACTTCTGTACATGCATATCTGATTTAAACTTTATGAAATGCATGACAGGTTCAGTTCATATGTATAACATTCCTACTTGCAATAGGATAGTGGAAAATGAAATATATCCCCATCTTTTCCTCTGGTGTATTTGTTTGTTAATGTCCATACTAGAAATCTAGTTTCATAAATCATTAAATGATAATTATATTTTCATCAGAATCTATTCCTGAACTGGCGTTCATACATTATTTTGAAACTGAATACATTGAAGATCCAGACAAATTAATTAACTTTCCATGCCAATGAAATCATCAGTTGATCCTAGTATTACATGACTTAGATGACTAGAGTATTAGACTTGCACAAGAGATCATGGATGTCTTCAGAAATGAAGTTTATTTGCATACTGTTCCTTTTGTGAACTTTCTCTGAGTGTAGTGGACAAGATTGTTGTGATAGTATTTCACGTCAGGGGAACTCCCTTTTCTAAGATATCTTTTTACTGTAGGCCAATTAATTTATTGAAACATTATATTCAATCAGTGCATATGATGGCCATATTATCTTTTCAGATTTCAACGATTTACGTAACCTAGGTTACCATAATTGTATCAGTGAAGGCGTTTTTACAAATATTAGTGATGCTAACCCAAAAGGCAGTAAAACCTATGACAATATATGGATTGCCAAACAGACCAAACAAGTTTTCACTGGTAAGTATATACATATAGTGAACTTACATGGCTTAGTTTTGATGATTTTAGTTACATTATAAGATGCAGAAACTTTAGTGTGTGTTTTCATATCTTTAATTCATGGGACATGACAAAGTAAGAGACCCATCTGTGTGGTTACAGCTGCTGACTTGAGAACACTTGATAACCACTGATCAAGGGGCATTTTTTAAGACTAACTACCCACCTGACTTTATGTAAGAATGTTGGCAGTTTCTTACAGAGGCCCTTCCCAGGAATATTATATGGTAAACTGCCTGTCTTTAAATAACTTAAACATGGTTGAAACAAGCTTAAAAAATGATGGAAGAATGAAGTAAAAATAAAGTCAAGGTGTTACTGTATACCTATAATGTCAGTAAATACTTGTGAAAACTGAATGAGTTATAGTCTTATAGTCTTCTATACACTAATTAATGTCTGATCTAGGTCATTACTATTGATTCTGAAATAAACCTGTTTATTTAATTTTCACTATCTTATATAGTTATGGAAGACTTAGAATTTTGAGAAAATTATAAATATTTACAGTCTAAGAACTGAATGAAATAGTTAAAATGAAAGGTATTCTTGAACTGAAACCTGTAAAATCAAAATGGTAGACCATGAACAGATTGCATGAGTATTTTTGGCTGATCATTTTTCAACAGATTAAAAATATATATCAATCCAAAAGTCCATTCTTTGTTAAATATTTTGGTCTTCTGGCCAGCAGATGAAATACACAATTTGTTTTACATTTCACATGTAATGTTATTGATGTGTCTGGAATTTGATAATGAATCTGGACATAACGTGGCATTTTACAGATTAAAGTAATTTTGGTGCATAACATCACATTTAATTATGATGTTATGTCCATTTTTAGCTCGACTATTCGAAGAATAAGGAGGCTATTGCACTCGCCCCAGCGTCGGCGTCTGCGTTGGTTAAAGTTTTTAATAAAGTCAAATATCTTGAATACTATCAAAGGTATTGACTTGAAACTCAAACTATATGTTTACCATCAACATCTACACCTGAGCAAACAATCCCAATAACTCTGTTTTGATTTTTGACAGATTTATGCCCCTTTTTAACTTAGAATTTTTGGTTAAAGTTTTTAGCTCACCTGAGCTGGCTCAGGGTGAGCTATTAGGATCGATGAATGTCCGTCGGATCGTCGTCCGTCCACATTTAGTTTGTTAACACTCTAGTGGTCACATTTTTTCCTCAGTTGTCACGAAACTTTGTCAGGATGTTTGTCCCAGTAATTACTTGGACGAGTTCGAATATGGGTCATCTGGGGTCAAAAACAAGGTCGCAGAGCCCAAAAATAGAAAAATCTTTTTTAAGGCTCTAGAGGCTACTGTTTCAGTCCAAATATCCTGGCAATTTGTCAGAAAGGTTGATTCTATGATTTCTAGCTCAAGTTTTAATATGGGTCACCTGGGGTCAAAAACTAGGTCACACAGCCCAAATATGGAAAAACCTTGTTAACACTCTAGAGGTAACATTTTCAGCCCAAATATCCTGGAAATTTGTCAGAAAGGTTGTTAAGTTGATTTCTAGCCCAAGTTCGAATATGGGTCATCTGGGGTCAAAAACTAGGTCACAGCCCAAATATGGAAAAACCTTGTTAACACTCTAGATGTTACATTTTCAGCCCAGATATCCTTGAAAATTGTCAGAAAGTGCAGATCATGATCAGACAGCAAAATAATGAAAGTGCAGATCATGATCAGACAGCTAAATTATGAAAGTGCAGATCATGATCAGACAGCTAAATAATGCATAGCAAACAGTGCAGATCATGATCAGACAGCAAAAAAATAAAAAGCTGACAGTGCAGATCATGACCAGCCAACATACAATGAATAGCTTACAGTGCAGATCATGATCAGACAGCAAAAAAATGAATAGCCAACAGTGCAGATCATGATCAGACAGCAAAATAATGAGGCCTAGAGCTTAGATATTCAGCATGTGGCAATAATTGACTCTCTACCAAGATTGTTCAAATCCTGACCTCAGGGTCAAAATTAACCCTGCCTGGGGGGGGGTCTTTTGATTTTACATAGGCTTATTAAGAGGATATCATGAGCCAAAGGTAAAAATTGATCCTTTCTGCTATTAATAACCTTTTTATTTTTGCCAATGGTAGACAGGTGAGCGATACAGGGCCATCATGGCCCTCTTGTTTATAAATTCAAATATCTTGCATATTATCAAAGGTATTGACTTGAAACTCAAAATATATCTTTACCATCAACATCTACACCTGAGCAAACAATCCCCATAACTCTGTTTTGATTTTTGACAGATTTATGCCCCTTTTTAACTTAGAATTTTTGGTTAAAGATTTTTATAAATTCAAATATCTTGTATATTATCAAAGGTATTGACTTGAAACTCAAAATATATCTTTACCATCAACATCTACACATGAGGAAGCAATCAGCATATTCGACTATTCGAAGAATAAGGAGGCGGTTACTCGCCCCACCCCCCAGCAGGTCTCCGTTCGTCGTTAAAGTTTTTAATAAAGTCAAATATCTTGAATACTATCAAAGGTATTGACTTGAAACTCAAACTATATGTTTACCATCAACATCTACACCTGAGCAAACAATCCCAATAACTCTGTTTTGATTTTTGACAGATTTATGCCCCTTTTTAACTTAGAATTTTTGGTTAAAGTTTTTTATAAATTCAAATATCTTGCATATTATCAAAGGTATTGACTTGAAACTCAAAATATATCTTTACCATCAACATCTACACCTGAGCAAACAATCCCCATAACTCTGTTTTGATTTTTGACAGATTTATGCCCCCCTTTTAACTTAGAATTTTTGGTTAAAGATTTTTATAAATTCAAATATCTTGTATATTATCAAAGGTATTGACTTGAAACTCAAAATATATCTTTACCATCAACATCTACACATGAGGAAACAATCAGCATAACTTTGTTTTGATTTTTGACAGATTTATGCCCCTTTTTATCTTAGAATTTTTGTTAAGTTTTTTATAAATTCAAATATCTTGCATATTATCAAAGGTATTGACTTGAAACTCAAAATATATCTTTACCACCAACATCTGCACCTGAGGAAACAATCCTCATAACTCCCGTTTTGATTTTTGACAGATTTATGCCCCTCTTTAACTTAGAATTTTTGGTTGAAGATTTTTTTAAATTTAAATATCTTGAATACTATCAAAGGTATTGACTTAAAACTGTGTCTACCATCAACATCATCATCTGAGCAAACAATCCCCATAACTCTGTTTTTATTTTTGACAGATTTATGCCCCTTTTTAACTTTGATTTTTTTATGGACTTGAAACTGAAAATGTATGTTTACTGTCAACATCTTCCCCAATGTTTTTGATTTTTGACATATTTATGCCCCTTTTAACTTAGAATTTTGTCACAGTTTTTACCAGACTAACATGGAAATACTCGAAATGGCTTTCTTTTGAAATATCATGAATAATTATGCAGCATGCAGGGGTCATGCTTTTTTAATTCAATACATATCAATTTTGAAAAGTTACAAAGTTATTCATGATCAAATTTACAAGGTTATGTATTTCTTTGAAATTATCCCCTCCTTCTCCCTCCAGTTGGCTTACAGAATCCAGAGTAAGGCTTTGAATGTTATGTACATTTACAAAGGTCTTTGAACAAGTTTCATATCTTTGACCTTTATTCTTATAGACAATTACACAATACTCCTGTTCTTAGGCAAAAAACCCATTTTACCAACAACCTTTCGAATAGTCGAGCGTGCTGTCATGTGACAGCTCTTGTCATTATTAACTTCCGGTTACGTCTATTACTTTATATCCGAAGATATCAAACAAATTGTGCATTTCATTTCATCTACTGAAGAAGGCCAGTAGGCTGAAAATATTTAATAAAGAGTGGACTTTTGGAGTGCTTCATAATTATTCTCCCTGTGAAATTAGTATTTACGTACAGTATAAAAATATTTATCCTTCTACTTTGGGTTATGATAAGAGATGGCTTTAGAGTTTGTCTGAGAAAGAGGAATGTATTTAAATCACTTTAATCACAGTCCTATTTACGTTTCAGATCACAGTGATGTTATCAGAGAGGGATTGACAAGCCCTTGGATCCCTAAAGGTTGGAGCTGGGGAGGGGTAGTTAGTGACCATTGTCCAGTTTGGGCCCAGTTCTACACTGGAAAGGATCTCGACTCTGGTGACCTCAAGATTGGTCCTGAGGCAATACGCTTTGCTCTAGGCAATGAATAGAGTGATAGGTCTATATATAGAACACTTTGTCCTTTTAAGTGATCTATCAGGTCATACCGTATATACCTTGAACAAGGACAGCGGACCATAAGCACATCTACAAACAAACAATAAGTGAACTATTTAAAATCAGTGTCTGCCTGTCTGTCTGCCAACCACAGCAGCCTTATTTCTTAGCTAGGAAGATGTTGAAAATAATCATTCAATAAAGTTTTACAAGTCTGTATTCAAACATACTTGTACATATGGTGCACTGATTGTAGAATAAATGACATGAAATTTAATGTAAAAATGATTTAACAGTCTCCAGTCAATAGTGATTCTACAATGTTAAAATTTACTATACTGCAGTTTTATTCATAAAATTTCTAATTGATCTATAGATGATCATCTCTGTAGTATTTTCATGAAAATCACATGAATAGAAACGTAATAAATCAAAATTTCTACAGATCTTTGCTTCACAATTTTGTCATTTGAACTTCTTAATGTAAGCCCTTGTAGCTGACCTAGATATGTATATTAATTAGCACTCTGGAGAAACTGACATAGACAAGTTCATGAAATAGCACATAGAAACTTGTGATCAGCACTTATTAAAGTATTTTATCAGTTTACATCTGTGGACAGAAACTGTTAATATCTTGCCAAATAGCAGCAGTATTTTGGTGCTATATTCACTTAATCATACATCTTAGTGAAATCATCATCAGCCATCTTTCTGGAAAAATATTAATGTCATATCAGTACATTGGTGCTTGTTTTGTCATTTTGGATATTACCAGTGACTGTACTCTGTAATAAATAATGTTTTACAGTTCAGATCTTAAGACTTCCTAGCTATATTCCTCATTTGTCTGCATGGATGTGCAGTCTGCATTGGTCTGCATAGACATGTAGTCTACATTGGTCTGCATGGATGTGCAGTCTGCATTGGTCTGCATAGACATGTAGTCTACATTGGTCTGCATAGACATGTAGTCTGCATGGATGTTCAGTCTGCATTGGTCTGCATAGACATGTAGTCTACATTGGTCCGCATGGATGTGCAATCTTCATTGGTCTGCATAGACATGAAGTCTACATTGGTCTGCATAGATGTTTAGTCTACATTGGTCTGCATAGATGTTATGTCACACAGCATTGTATGCCTCCAGAAGTGTAACAGTTTATGTTTTCTTAAATGAATTTAAGATTAATTCATATATCTATTGCTTGAACAAAGGGAAGCAACTTGGTGTATTCAGATATGTACTGCTTCTGGATACCAAATACTTTATATAAACTTACTTGATTTATGTGTTGCATTGATTTTTAGAGGGCAATACAATTAGTCTATTATAAGATGATTTTAATTACGTGCTTTTTACTTATTTTAAGTTTTGTTTTATAGTAATTTTTGTAACTTTTTAAAGAACAACAGTTTATTTACAAAAATGCCAGTATTTTTTAAGCTCACCTGGCACAAAGTTTCAGAGTGAGCTATTAGGATCGCTCATTGTCCGGCGTCCTTCATAAATTGTTGCATGAAACCCTCTCATAATTGCTCAAATCATTCCATTCCATGCAGAACTCTGGTTGCCACGGCATTGGAAAGGAAAAACTTTAAAAATGTTTTTCTCTGAAACCACAAGGCCTAGAGCTTAGATGTTTAGCATGTGGCATTGCCTAGTGAACTTCTACCAAGGCTTATGCAGGAAAAACTTTTAATATCTTTATCTCTGAAACCACAAGGCATAGAGCTTAGTTTAAACAATATTTATTTTAAAGTAATCATGTACAGTACAATACATAGTATGCATGTAATAAGACAATGACAAACGTGCAAACTGTTAATACATAGTAACACAGAAAAGGATTTGAAAACAAGTCTTTTAAAAGACTTACATAAATTCATTTCCCCATGACGTTGTATAAAGTGGCTGGTTCATACAAGTAACGTATAATGCGCTAAACTTGAAAATAAGTTGTAGAAAGAGAATGTTGGTAAAATTAGAACTATGCTGCGCTACAGATCTCAAGTTCATATCATTATAATGTCAAATGGTTAAGTGTTGTGAGGTTTAGGTTACCTCCAAATTTGACTAAGATGATAAACGTCGCGTGGTGACAATGAACTCCAGTCCTGTACTCGACGAAAGACATGAATATTTTGATTTAGAGTTATGTACTCGTACCGGTATAAAAGGTTTTGTAATGTACTAGGATATGGTAGGTTAGCAAAGTAGGTTTGTCTTTGTAAGCTGTAGTTGGGACAATATAGAAGGAAGTGATTTGTAGTTTCTAATTCACCACATGCACAGCAAGGAGAGGCGACTATTGATTTTCTGAAGAGGTCATAGTTTAGAGAGCTGCAACCAAGACGTAAACGAGTGTGTAGTATTTGCGCTTGTCTAGTGCCACATAGAAAATACAATGGGGGTTACGACGGTTTGCACTGAGTTTACTTACGTTACGAGTTTATGTTTTTTCCTGCGGTCTGCTACGGTTTCCCATTTTAATTAATTATAAAGCTTTTCAATGCTGCAGAGTTTAGTATTCCTGTAGTTATTCTAGCAGCCTAGAGCTTAGATATTTGGCATGTATCATTGCCTAATTGCTCTCTACCAAGAATGTTCAAATCATGACCCCCAGGTCAAAATTGACCCTTCTATTGATGACCTTGTATTATAGCCAATGGTAGCCAGGTGAGCGATATAGAACCATCTTGTTTAACTTAATATAGTACTCATTCTTCCATTGTGATTATGATTTTTTTCTTTTTAAACCAATTCTGAAGCATAATGTATTGAAACTTGTGCTTTGATTCAGTTGTTTATTTTTTTACTGGTAATAATTAAGTGATTTGTTATTGACATATTTCGGTAGTTGTAAACCCACCTAAGCACTGTCATCAACTATGTGCAAGAATAGCATAAGTTTATATATTCAGAACTTTGGTGGCCATAGCAACCAGAAATAATTCTTCATTTCAGAAATCATTTGCTAGATTTCAAAAGGATTTGACCCTTAGGTGACCCTTTATTACATTTTGTTATTCTTCTAAATATTTGTCTCAGTAACTGTTTGTAGGGTTATGAAACTATTTCACTCTACACACTTACTGAAGAATGAGTGTAATCATTACTGAATACACATTCAATGAAATTGTGCATTAGTTCCAACTTTGGTACATGACTGTGAACATGTTTACTCCCAAAGATTACCATATACAGTTATTATTGATGTTTATTTTATGTTTTCCAGTAAATTATAGAGTTTTCTGAGTGAAATAAAAGTGGTAATCCACAGTTTTGAAACAGTGGATTACCATTTTTATTTTCACTGTTTTTGCAATCTTTAGCCCGGACTTATGTTAAAAAGTATACCAAGCGTATTTAAAGCTGGAGACCATTCGATGATGACTTCGTTAAAATGACGTCATTTGCGCTATGTTTTCTAATGACGCTTCCCGCAATCTTCGATGTTTTATAGAAACAAACTCAATAAAAGTAGACTTTTAACCATAAAATAAACAGAAAAAATTGTTGGCATCGGTGTAATATCATGTTTATTTCACTCGTGAACACCAAATTAGTTTTCACTCGTGGCTGCACCACTCATGAAAATGTCACTTTTGTGCCCACTCAGTGAAATAAACATGATATTACACCGATGCCAACAATTATCCTCTTTATCAAAATGTGTCTATTTCTCTCGAGTTTTACCATTTTTAGTAAAAAAGTGTTAATATACAAATACATAGAAGTGAATTATTTATTTATATGTATACACAGTATTTTGTACAATGATTTAAGCAATGCAAAAATCAATAAAATGTCGGAAATGTATTTTATGTTTTCTTTTACACCAGATTAATGTTCCTTATCAATGTCTTTGTACTAAAACCACTTTGGAATTTTTAAGGTCAGTCCAGTCTAGAACAAGAATGAATGAAGATTTGCAAAATCTTGTCCGTCTAATTATAGTCATCAACAATTATGTCTCCCCCCAACCCCCCCCAACCCCGAAATGGGCAAGACATACTGTTTTTGCTCTGTCTGTCCATCCGTCACCTGCTAAACACTAGATCATCAGGTCAAATCATGAAAATACCTTTTGTATGCAGTAGAAGCTGCATTTTCCATTGGATCTTTGTCAGAACAAGTGTCTTGATGGTAGAGTTCAAAAATGGCTCATCTCTGATCAAAAACTAGGTCCTCGTGGCAATTCAAAGGAAAACCTTGTGAACACTGGGGAGGGCCACATTTACCCCCAATCATCGTGAAAATTGATCAGAATAATAGTGTCAATGACCTCTAAACCAGGTTCATAGCTGGGTCACATGAAGTCAAAAACTAGGTCACAAGGTAAAATCAAAGGAAAACCTTGTTAACACTCTAGGGGGCACATTTGATATCCAACTTGCATGAAAATTGGTCGGAATGTTTGTCTTTGATATTTTTAATGTGGGTCAACAGATCACCATGGCAAATGAAAGAAGCTTGTGAATATGAGAGGGCACATTTTGCATTCAATCATTATGAAAATGTAACAGAATCTTTTTCTCGACGAGCAATTTCATACAGGTGAGCTGACCCACTTGCTTTAAACTGCAAAACATCTTGTATAGTTTTGGTAACAGAACATTACTATGTGTTTGATCCATGCATTACCGCAGTATTGTGTATCCAATGTCCATGTTGCACGTGGCTTTACAGTGTTGATCTAGTTGCAGTGTGTATCTTGTCTGCTGCCCTTTAAAATTGTTGATTATTTCATTCTTCTGTGGGTCTAGTTGTATATGGGAGCAGTGTTTAGTTATTTTCTTTTTATTTTTTATATATTGAAAGGGACCTTGTCCTAAGACATCCCTAGCCAAGATGATTACCGAAACTTAAATGTCAAAACTGTTACCAAGTAAAGGGGATAAACTCCAGATTTCCTCAAATTTTGTTCAGTTACATTGATGTCCCTTCAATGTTCTCAAACTTTTATATACCAGTCTTCACTTTTCAGCAACACTGCAGTATACACGTATCTGTTGGTAAAATTTACTGGAGAGGTACAAAGAATAAAAAGGACAAATCATTTTCATTCACTTTATAATCAATTACATCAATAATAATTATGATTAACCTTTCTAAAATTCTTAATTGCTCTTACTGCATGCATGCATTAATAAATGCCAGAGAAATCTTAAATTGAAGTTCGAGTTCAGAGGAGACAGTTCTCTTATTTAAAAATCTTTTCACATACATATATGAAGGAATCTTTAGTCAAAATATACACAATTTAATTCTTTCAAATGAGATCAGATAAACCCTTGTACCTGGTGCAGATATAGCAGGTAATTGCCATAGTTAAATCATGCGACTGACATATCCACTAACAGCAGGACAAATAGGGTAGCTTGTATTTTGAAGTTACAGATATGTTGAAATTTATGTATAAAATGATAAGGCTTCTAAATGTTGCTTTAATCAAATATGAGAGTCCTGACTTAGAAATGAAACCATCTCTCTATATAAACCACATAATTAACTTCCATTCCTTTGTGTATATAAACCAATATTTAGAGCTGACTGTTTCAGTCCCCCCGAGGATGTTCTTTATGTATTTTCTTTTATCACCTGCCTTCAGATAAAAAATAAGGTGCATTACCACTCACTGCCTCTCACTTCACTACATTTATAGTCTCTGACCTTAATGGTTTACCCTTAGCACTGGTATAATGGCTTTGCCAATACTGCCACACAAATAAATAGGTTTCCCTACAACAGCCATGTACAACACAATTTGAACACATGTCATATATTGCCATTTTTTATGTCCCTTTATAAGTTATCAATGACTGTACCATCTGTTTCCATTAACAGTTCATTGTCTATAAAATTTGTTGCTTCATTATTTTCTGTCATTGTATCTAATTGGTTGTCTTGAACAGTTTCTATTACTTCATTTGATTGGTTACTATCATCCTGGTCCTCGATTTCTATTGGTTGAGATTCATCGGTTCCTTGCACTGATTCTACTGAAATACCCATAGCTTTTCTGATTCCCCGCAAACTTGTGATACACTCTGGCATAGTCTGAAAAACAACAGATTATGTTTGTTGATGTATGTCACAAATTTTTTTTTTATTTTTTACCTACCTCTCAATTTTGTACTAGGAAAAAATTTTTCATCAGTTTTCTACAGCCTAAAACCAGACATTTTTCTGTGCCCCTTTGCATAAGTAAAGTCCAAATATCTCTTGACAGTCTTATCTGTTAACTAGTCAGTTGTTATTTCATCTGGCACCTATTGAAACACAAAACTGACAAATCTAATTTGTTCACTCTTACCCTTCTACTGGCAAGTGATTGTGCCTTTGTGACCACTACAGACGATGAAAAGCCTCTATATCAATGCAGTCTGATCCACAGTTTAATATTCACAGTAAATTTTCAGCGAGCTCCCCTTTGAACTATGAATAATACTGCCCCAATTTCAATGTGCGCATATCTATATTAGTTATTTAGGACGGTCAAGGTAAGCAGTATTGTTAACAGTTACTATACGTCTGTCTTATTATTTTTTTTATCAACACCAGTTTTGACTTATGAAATAGACAAGAGTTTTTAATCATTGCAAAACACTGTTAATTTATAGTATGTGTTACTTACTTCCTTAGCCAACTTGGTCAAATTTGTTGTTACTTTCTCAGCTGGAAATAGAAATATACAAAATGTAAAACACTACTTAAGATGCAACATGAAACAAGAAACAAACATTTTACTGTAAACTATGTAGAAATGAAGCAATATAAAACAGTAAAACATTTTTCAAATTTTTTATCTGAAACGTCCAAATCTTATTTTCATCACCAAACTATCGCCAACAAATCTGCCATTACCAATCAAATACTTGTAAAAATACGATTCTGTAATTCCATTTGACCAAATTTGACAACTTTTGTAAGGGTATTTCCTGATGGTCTATAGAAAATTCTTGCACTCCTAGGACATTTATTACCACCCTTATAATTAGCTTGTTGCATCTTGTTTATACAATGACATCATATAAATGACATTGCATACGATACCTATTTCGCACCAATAACAGTTTTCCCGTCTACTTAAAATTACAAGTATAAGTGTGGGCAAATTTCCAAAGGTATATAACAAAAGGTTCATTATCATCTAAATGTAATCAAGATGTTGGATCTACTCTTGGTACGGTCAGATCATACTTAGTATGATCCAATACATGACTCAAGCAAATCTGGCATTCTGAATCATATTACTATATTATTAGCCCTATAAGATTAACTCATTAAAATTAAACTCATGAGAACTTCTGAACACCAAAAACTGAGAAAGAAAGGCCAAGGTCATCGAGGTCTCACATTAAATCATTACAACTAATTCTGAATTGAATGCATTTCTATCTCTACAGAGTTGAATAAAGTACTGGAAACCTTGACCAACAGCCATAAATTTATTTACTCCTTGTTTTTTATGGAAGCCTTAATGTAAAGTCAATAAATCAGACACCACATCTTAAGATAGTATGTGACATGCTATCACACAGGACCATCCACCTGCCCATACTATCAGCTAATCCAAAGCCTTTAGCTCAGATGAGCTAATAAGACAGCTTAGTTAAACATACCTAGTTGGTTTTCTTTCTCCCCTGGTCCAGCTATATGACCGAGGTGGGGCGGGGGTTTCTGACTCAGTCTCTCATGCTGTGACTGTTGTAACTCCTTCAGCAGCCCTGCCGTCTTGTCCAGTCTCTGCTGGATCTTGTCCTTTTCATCTGTAGTACCTGTATTGTAGACATGTACATTTTTTATATTAATCTTTTCACTTTGCTCTTCCTACAAGTTCTTTCAACTCTTATCCTTCTGGCAGTGAGTTTTTTTGCTTTCGTACTTAAGATTTGGTAGTTTATGACTCACATTGGCAAGTGACCAAAGTTTGGTTCATAAATCATCAGTATTACTGTGTGACAGTCAAAATATTTTAACAACTCTGACAGCTTTCTTTCAACATGGTGACATGACATTATTTCTATCTTAAGAACTTTAACATTATTTTTTTGTTGGTTATTATTTTTCCTATGTATTCCAATTCCATTAAGAAGTTCCACCAAAGTTGTTGCATTTGTCCAGATACATTTGTGGGTTATAAATGAATATCAAAAATATGATACCATAGAGTACACACCATAAAGTATCAATTATCTTTTCAAGTAAGTACAAACCTGATTCTGCCTCTGTTGATTTGTCTATCTCTTCATTATCTCCATTCTCATTCATTCTCTAAAACATTGAATAATCAACACAAGAATAATTCAACTACACATAAACAATTATCACACCAAGACAAAAGTATCTTCTTTTCTCTCAAAAACTATTTACAAAAATTTAAACCGATTCATTTTTTTTTAAAGTTTGATAGGTTCAGTAAGCATATATTTGAGAATCAATGATTGCTTTGTACATTTTGCAACTGCTTCATATGAACATTGCATACTGCTTTTTGTTTTCATTTTTGTCACAATAAATTACTAGATGGGTGTGTTCAACAGAGAACACTTATGTCACCCTCGTACACTTTGTCAGAATAACCAAGAATTTTGTGACAAAATCTAAGTACAAATAGGGGCAAAACTCAAATATGATCTTTACCCACACATTTGGCGGCATAATGACCCTTTGTCATAAGCAATACAATTTGAAAGTTTGATGAAGGAATCTTAAGAAATGGCAAAAGTTAGGCAAATCTAAGTACAAAAAGGGGCATATCTTTGTCAAAAATTAACCTAGACCTACAAAATTTAGCGGAATCACAACCCTTTTGTCATAAGCAATGCAATTTAAAAGTTTAATAAAGAAATCTTAAGAAATGGCAAAGCTATAGCCAATGTTAAGTTTTCATAACAGAAACTTATACAAAAAACTTTGTGGAATCACAACTCTTTAGTCATAAGCAATACAATTTGAAAGTTTATAAAAGAAATCTTAAGAAATGGCAAAGTGAAGTTTCTGTGACAGGCGGATGGACATATCAATCCCTATGTATTCCCTTTTCTTCCAAAGGGTGACTAAACAAGTATGCAAAGACTTACCACAGAAATTGATATATAAGTTGCTCTTACTTACCTTTCCAATGTTTTCTAATTGATCTTGATCCTCTTTTCTTTTCTGAAAACAAAATGGTCAGAAAAACACACGTATCACTCCATAAACACAGTAATACAATCAACAGTAACAGTAACAAATTACTTTCATATACACAAATTTTATTTACATTTATTCAAATGGCATTTTCATGCAAAAATTAGATCTACAATATTAATTTTTCAGTCATGATTGGTAATTCTTTATTTTAGTAAAGTAAATGCTAATTCTTGAAAATGTTTGCTTTTTGATGTTGTAACAAAGTTAAATATATCCTACCTGCTGTATCTGTTTCATAGTGATGGTGTGCTGTCCCTTGGTTAGAACATCCAGCAGACTGTCCACAATCCTGGTACAATCTTCATCAGCATCTTCTACAAACTTCATCACGCTGAAATATACATAATACTAATGGTTGTCATACAAGACAGACATTTTAGCCTGGTCCTAGATACCGGTAGTCATACAGCTTATCAAGTGTTAGTGATCATTTGAATTTAGTAGTCATCCCTCTTAACACTTTCATGTCTAAAAACAAACAGTTTTTTATCCATCTGTATTGAGTAAACAGCCGCTTCAAGTACGTCATTTTAAAATTGATCACTTGACTTACTGCTTAACAATAGTAATACTACATATGGTCAATAAAATCAGGCAAACAGTGTGTTACCTTTCAGAATACTGTACGCCAGATTCATCCCCGTATGTTGATAGCAACAGGTCTGATTCTTCCTTAGAGATGTTAGAGAATGATGTATCATACATAGGTGCATGGCTACTAAATGGACCATAGGTTAAATAGTGCACTGAAAAAAAATAAGTAAAAACAGTCAAAAGTTTGCCATTCATGAATGTAACTACGTCGGTGTTCATGAGTGAAATTATCGCGATATTAGTTAAACATCAATACCAATTAATTTTCTTATTATTCTATATCTCAAACTCTACTTTTGTTGAGTTTGTTTCAATACAATGTCAAAACTAGCATGAAAAAACATCAGAATGCATAGCAAACATGACGTCATTTTAAAGTCATTGTAGTATAGTTTCTGGCATTTAGTATGCTTGGTATACATTTTGACATTAATATGGGTTAATTAGCGAGTTGACAGTTTATCGGTATATAACCTACCTTTATATTTTGATAAACCACCGAACATAAAATATAATGATTTTGTGTACCTAAATGCACCTCGACTGCAAAAAGATTAGTTACAGCCCTGTCCTTCACAGGATAAAACTGGTTTTACTGTTTTACTTTTAACTGATTACAAAACTCAAATGAGAAATATGCTTTATCCAAACTTCAATACTGTTACAAACAAGAGGGCCAAGATGGCCCTATATCACTCACCTTGGTACAAGTCCACATGCCTGGTGGAAGATCACTAGATAATGTTACATACCAAATAAGTTTTCCTATATACGCCTTTGTAAAACAAATGATTCCCCGCCCCACGGGCAAGGTCAATTTTGACCCCAGGGGCATAATTTGAACAAACTTTGAAGAGGTCTACTAGGCAATGCTACATGCCAAATATCTAAGCTCTAGGCCTTGTGGTTTCAGAGAAAAAGATTTTTAAAGTTTTTACTATATAAGCCTATGTAAAACTAAGTGACCCCCGGTGCGGGATCAATTTTGACCCGGGGGTCATAATTTGAACAATATTGGTAGAGGTCCACTAGACAATGCTACATGCCAAATATCTAAGCTCTAGGCCTTGTGGTTTCAGAGAAGAAGATTTTTAAAGTTTTTCCTATTTGTTGCCATAGCAACCAGAGTTCTGCATGGAATGGAATTCTTTGAACAATTTTGGTAGAGCTTCATGCAAGGAACATTCCTGCATAGTTTTATCAACATTGGCCTAGAGGTTTCAGAGGAGATGTCATTTGAATCAAAATGTTGACGGACGACGGACAATCATCGATCAGAAAAGCTCACCCTGGCATAGCCAGGTGAGCTAAAAAAGCATCTACATACACTGATTAGCCTTATTTCTTTTATCTTCCTTGAAGCCTGCTATACTTCCTGTTCCAGTTGTAAGTTTGCCAGTCAAAGCACCAAGGGAGATAATCCTTTCATTCTCTCCAACTGAAGAAGAATTTTAGCAATAACAATAACAATAATAAACAGTTATGTTCATACATTGCTGAATAGTATAATGGTTGATAGTACACATGTAGAGGCAATCTGATTAAAATTATCTCCTCCAAAACGCTATTCCATCAGGATCTGTAGACGACCGACAGGTCACGTTCAGGCAACCATTTTTTACCAGCCAATCAGAGCTTTGCTTTCAATGTATTGAAAGCGTAATTTAACTCTATACTTTTCAAAAGAAAAGCTTTATTAGCTTTATTTAGATTGGATCCCAAAGTGTGCATCACTCGTTCTTTGTTTCTATGCCATCATGGCTTCACTGCTGTAGTTTGTACACATGATGGATTAGAAACATCTCTGGAATCATCTCAAGGATGATACTGTCCCATTTTTTTATAGTGTGAACTAGGTTGACTCAAGCCAAGGAAACAGCATGTTGTAATGGAAAGATTAGCCATAAGGCCTCTGATTGGCCGAGATATAAATAGCTACACTGGAAATCCAGTTATTCAAGAAATTGAATAGGCCATCATCAGATGTTACTTCAGGAAGATCATGCACTTCGTCAAATTATAACCAGAGGATAATTGGCAATTTTTGTGAGCGAATCATATGAATTCAATTTCATGAAGCACTAAAATGATATACATGTATTCAATTTTCATTGACTGTACATAGGTGCTGTCCATAAAAACCACCCACAGAATAATGAATAAGCCCTGCATCTGCTGATCACTGTCAGAACATAATACTTAGGCTGCTGTACCTGGGTCAAGTAGACTAACACTGCAGGTCAGGTATAAAACTTAACATTTTAAATATTTTTATCAGAATCACTTTCAAAACATGATTACTGAATAGCCAAGAAATCTCATACGAGCAAATTAATAAAAGGTAAAAGTGTCCATGTGACAAGATAAATGTACTACGTGAACCTGGCATAAAAAAGTTTCTCTTCCTACATATTTCAAGTATATCTAGGTCAGATGTGAGTCACTTATCAAACTTTTCCACACATGAACTAGTATTTCTCACTGTACAGAAGTTCACTTGTGGGTTACCTGCACTCAGCACTAAAATATTTCCCTATGATATCCTAGCAAGCTTCATTCTCAAGGCCATTTTGTCTGCAAACTGGGAGCCAGTATATATTATCCATAATAACACAAAATTTCTTACTCAGGAAAACTTGCACATCCCTATACAGAACATCTATTACAGTGAGTACATTTTCTATGACATTTTTTCAGTGTGTAATCCAATTTAAAAAAAAACAAAACAAGCATAAAATCAAATTAGGTTGGACACAGAAAGTAAAGTAGGAAACACATAAGAAAACCTGTGTTTTATAGATTTTTCTACACAATGTCATGTATTTGTGTCTTTTAGAAATTAAGTTCAACTCTATTCCTTCTTATGTGAGGAATTTGCCTCTATTGGCTTTTCACAGCTATTAAGAAGAATATACTTTCTACTCTAAATATCAGAAAATATTCAGCATAATACAAATACCCAAAAATTCAAAATATTCATGTAAAATTCTGGTAATAATGGGGGTGGGGGAGGGGATACTTTAAATATGTGAACTCTATAGAAATATGTAGGAATATCTAACTTGTTGACAGTCTACATTTCACATCAGTAATATTATTTCAAGATTTGACTCTTAGATAACAGTTGAGTTCTTTATCTACATAAATGCAGAAGTTAAATTAAAGATACTAAAACAGTAATAGTTTATACAGATCGTGTCTCATCACTTGCAGGAGATGTGTTTGCCATCATGACCTTACCATGACCTTACCATGACCTCACCATGACCAGTACATACATCTGTATTGTCTGATTATGTTCTCTATCACGCGAGTCAAGTTTAAGTCAGACCACTGTGGTGAATATCTCACATTCCTGTTCAACTGTCTTTAAGTAACAAATGTTACACACTAGAATTCAGCATGGCCTAGTTTGAAACACTCGGTGACCATGACATGTTCATGACCCTGAGAAGCTTAGAGATAAAATAAACCCACGCATTCACTAGTTGTATTTAAACATGATTTTTAATCTCATGAGTGAAGTCAGCTGTTAAAACTATATATAGAAAGTATGACCCTAAATCTAGAACAGGCTATAAATAGAAATAAAAATATTACATCAATGATAAAACCATAGTGTCCAAAATTGAGGTACTATCTACATTTAAAAATTTCCAACAGTGTACTTAAACGGCCCTCTTATCATTTCGACTTTGTCTTTACAGTTGGTGAACATAACTGCTCCAAACAATGCCAAGTACTTTAAAAAACCATTTGATTAAGGGTCTTCTTCATTTGCCATTGCACTTTCATCAATAAAAAAGAAAATTATCAAAATCTCTCTAACAGCAAAATGCAGTTCATTAAAACTTTGCACATAATTATTAAACAGGTATTTGTTCAACAATTTATAGACAGACAAGAAATTGAAATGATTTAGTTTGCATAATTTCTTTTGTAAATCGTTAATGATTGACTGAACAAGACAACCATGTATTGTATACTGACACATGATCGACTGTACCGGTAATTGAAATTAAATATTGTAACCATGAAAACGAAACATAGATACATATATTAAAATTCGTTTTTGGTGGGATTTTTTTTACCAAATTCACCGAATATTTTGATACCTTTATCAGATCTGAACGTTTGCAGGTCTGAACTTATATTTGGATGTACAGGTTTTTGTTGCCATCCCTAGTTTTAAGCTGATTCTTTCTTGGTAAGTTTCTGAAATGCAGTGATTTGTTAGTTATTGAAATCTGAATGGATTTCGTTTGATATTTCCTTTCCATTTATCTTGAATTAGTATCCAATGGCTGAAAAGATTGCTGAAAATAATCGAGGCAATAAAAGTGTGTAAATGGATCAATTTCATTTATTAGCGTTCATGTAAACATGTACAAAACTATTTAATGTGAAAGCCCTATTACGTGTAACAAAATGTATTGAGCAGTTTTTATTACCTATTCCATCATTATCAGGATTGAGAACTGTCAGTGAGGTGGTACCATCATCCCTTTTCCTCAAGAAACTCAGCTAGAAAAAACATACATTACAATATATTTCAATAGAGGAATGAATACATCATCACCAACTGTGTAAAAAAGTTTGCTGTAGTCTGATCAACTTCAAAGCAGTGAATCCCTAGATGTGCAGACATTGAGTATAAATTTTAGAAATAACATGGCATAACCTTACACCCAAGGCAAATACCATTATGATAACGTTATTAACTGTTTTCATATATTACCAGACTAATCAGCTTAAACATTGTTCTTCTTTGACTTTTAAAATCATTTGGTAGCAACTTGCTGTCAGTACTTTACTGTCTAAATTAGAGAAGAGAATGGTTTATTCCTTCATCCACATTGAGAAAATATGTTCTTGTTTAAATTTTGACATGGAATCTGAACCAGACTTGTCATTACCTTGGTTTTTGGTTGTTTCCATGCCAACATATCTCTAGCATCTTGGGCAGCAGCCTGTGCTTGAGACAGAATCTCATCTGGTGTCATATTGTCCTGGAACGCTTCAAACCTACCAATACTGGAAGATAAATTCAATATTTACGAATAGGTAGTGATGACCTTCTTTACAAAGTTTACTCTCAACAAAAATGTATTTCTTAAGTTAAATTATTGATCAAATAAACATCAACAAGAAAGATCAATGCTTTTCGCAGACCATTTATTCACTGTCTTTTGTGTTTGGATAATAAAATGCAGGTTTATTACACTTTTCGTAATGATACGAAAATCTCAAAATGTGCATTAACATAGGTAAATCTAGTACTATCCAAAATACTCATATCATTTCTTGCTAGATGCTTATATGCTGATGATATACACATGAATTAACCTTTTACCCTCTGTTTTTAAATTACCTTTTTTTTGTAAGTGATGTTTATGACTCAAATCATTTTAGGAAACTCCTCAAGTGTGTGAACATACAGAAAACATTTAATAAAAGGCAATTTGTCATACACATACTTGTCTCTATTTTTGACAGTTATTTCATATTCCTTTTCTTTGGCATTAAGTTCTTCGAGAACAGCTACAGTGTTGTCTTCCTGGTTTATACCTATCTCTTCCATGGTAATACTCGACATAAAGCCCAGGCTGCGTCTCATAATTAATAGCTTCTCCTGAAATTAAACCCCAAAACAAAAGATAGTTCCCTAAACATAACTGAGAATCTGAATGTTCATAGTTTAAGGAGGGAGACACAATAGAGTATCATGAAGTTGAAGTGTATTGTAGATGACTGATTTATATATACAATGTATGCAATATTTACTCTAGAACTATCTGATTTGGTTGTAATAATAGCCACATTTTGATGTACGTGAAAACCTACACAAGCTACACTTTATAATAGTACATGTGTATCTTCTATTTGAAAAGTTTTTGTTATTTAGTAAATACATGTTCACAAATTTGCAACAAAATATTAACCTAGAACCATCTGTACAATACAGAGTGTATTATTACCTTGCTCATCATTTTAAATCCACTCTGTAATAACCTTTTAGCTTCCTTGTAGTATATGGTCTCAGGTCTGTTGTATGTCATTGCATTGTTACACATCAACACATAGTCATTCTGTAACAGTTCTGTACTTGTTATATTCATGCTACAGGCTACAAATTAAATCAAGTGAGTCTGCCTTAAGTCTTAACCATTTTAAATTCATTTTTTCTTCGACTACTGTGACCATTACATGATTCTATATATAAAACATATTCAATTATTTATCAAATTGTGCAGGTCGTACCATATATACCTTGAACATGGATGGCGGACCATAGGCACATCTAACAAACAAACTTATCACATTGTATGATATAATGCATATAAAATGCATTGTAACATGTTACATCTGTCAAAATAAGTTTGCAAATTTAATGAATAATCGGCACCGACATCTTTTAGGACCAAATTTGTTCAAGACTAGTAATTTCTTATTACACATTCACAAGGTATCTTAGTTATAGTAAACTAAATGGTTTCAATAATTCACATTTATGATGAGAGAATGCAAGGGTCAGTGTTCTATAGTTCCGTCAATGTAACAAACTAAAACCACACATACTAATCAAAACCATGAAGACTGACATTACCTTATAATCCATGATAGAATCATAGGTATCATTTTCAATCTTTGTTAACATTGTGCTGAAATCCATTGGTTCTTTGATAATGGAGGAGTAACCTGGTGCTATAACATCATTTACTGGGTATGCAAAGAAACCATTCACATCTTTCCTGTAAGACAAAGATTTATTAACTGAACAGGAGACATGCAAATGTCACAAAAGTGGAGTTTCTTCAAAGAGAAACATCTGTCACATAGCCTCGATACTATGTTTGTTTGTTGAGAGAGTTTAACGCTGGTTCCAACCATATTTTTGCCACTTTTATCATTTTCGGTCAATTTAACAGGCTAGCAGTTTACCTAACAATCAAACTAAAACCATATCCCCCGTAAGAAACTGTAAACTTTTTCACATAAGGAGACATGGTCAGTAGCAACAGCTCAAACACATGTCCGATTACAATATATCAAACACATGTCCCGTTACAATGTATCAATGAGAGGTTACAGTGACTTCAAGACAGCAAATCTATTCACACCATCCTAAAGGTTGACCCAACTATTATGGTGGGCAATATACCGGTTAGCACAATATTTTTCTAGGCAATGATATATTGCTTAATGATTTCAAATATTGCAATATTTAAAACAGGGTACAGTTCAATTTAAATCATCAAATATCACCAAAATAATAATAGCTCTACTGGATGGTAACAAGATGACAAGTTTAATGCCAATAACTCCTGCTCTATTCATATTAAATTAAAATTACATTTTGTAAAATTTAAGTTTTATCTCTGTAACATGACGAGGCTCAGGACTGGAATGTATAGTAATGATCCCTTCCTGTCAAGAAAGCTAAGAGTACACTATTTAGATATGATTTTTTTGTTTGGATTTCTAACTATCTTTGTGAAACAAATGCTTTGCAATATGTCACAATATAATCACAAAATCAAGTACTGTAATATATTGCAATATCATTTTTGCTAAAAATGACCAAGAAAATACAATACATGATTGTGCTCATGTTTAAATTTTTCTTTTTTTATTACATTAATACAACATTTATTGCAAGTCTCAAAGCTTGCGAAATTACCTTGATGAAACAAAACAACATATCATATAAAATCTGAATAAATTTTAATTTCTTTAAGCAAACATTATGAATTTCTTCAACTACCTACCTCTGAAGATGTTTCTGTATATACAGCAAGCATTCTCTGAGTACACCTTTCTCATCATCTCTTACGTCTGCAACTTGTCTCGAGCTTCGTCTGGGCTGTAAATCTTGACTAGAGTTACTCTCTTCATCAAGGTCAAGAAGAGCTCGTTTTGCGGGCGGTTCATACACCTCCTCCTCCTCGCCCTGACTCACTGAGAAATCCTCATCTTCGTCATTGTTCTCCTCCGTCTCTTCCTTCACAGAGTCGTCCTTCAACATTATTAAATAAATCAACCTCACAGTCAGCAAATGTTCCTTTCAGCTTGCATATAAATGATTAAAAAGACAATGTTTTGTCAGACAAAAATTACTCTCATATTATAATATTATGTTGAAAAATGATACATCTCGACAAAAAATCAATGCATTATCACCTGTTTTGTTTCTTAGTGAGAATACACAAAAGCTTCAGCATTCCTGCACAAGGAAGTACTGGTTTACAATTACTTGCTTTTGTGATGTCTAGAAAAGTCAACTCAGTACAAAACTACTCCCTATGCATCCTGAGAACCTTCGGTTAATGTATTTCATTTCTATCCAGTCATTTTTGAAGTTTATGCTTTATAAATATCCTAGGTTACCGAGGATACCCCATGTAACAATACCCAATCAATATAAAGACAAACAAATCGATCTGTAAAATTTTAGACACTCAGGATTTTCACCTCAATTTATCAATGTTGCTAAATTCTGAAGAGTGGCAAAAACATAAGAAACTAGAACTATCAATGAATGTGATGAAAACCCCCTGAACACCGAAATGATACAGTATATGAATTTATGTAACATCTGATGATTAATTAAATTGGACCATGCACAACTAGATTTTTTACTTATCACTTCTGTGAAGTAACATTAAATTTGGAGAATCCGAGTGCACAAGATTATATTATCTCGAGCCCCTGTGGCTTCAACCTTGTGACCCGAAACATGAACCATGCACAACTAGGTATGGTACTTATCACTTCTTTGAAGTATCATTTATATCTGACCAGGAGTTTTGGAGATTAAACATCCACAAAATTTTATTATCTCAGTCCTTGTGACCTTGATCTTTAACTTAGTGACCCTAAACATGGACCATGCACAAGTAGGCATGGTACTTATCACTTCTCTGATCACAGGTTTTGGAGATCAAGGGTCCACAAGATTTTACTATCTCAAGCTCCTGTGACCTTTGACCTAATGACCCGAAACATAGAGCATGCACAACTGGAGATAGTACTTGTCACTTCTGTGAAGAATCATTAAATTCTGACCAGGGGTGGATGAAATCTACCGGTAAAGCTTACTTCCCACTAAATACGTAAGCGTTCATCTTTATTTATTCTATAAAATAAAGAGTCTCCTGTTGTTATTCTGTCAATCTTTCTATTTTCTCTAAAATAGTGTGGATGAAGAGTTCCATACACTTGGAATAGGCTAAACTCACATCAAATTTAAGCATCTTTAATGAAAAGCTTTGTTTTGTCTTTTTAATATCATTTTCTTAATTGTTTGAATAGTTTTAATTATACAAATACAATGAAAGACAGTCATACTTTTAAGAAACCAAAATGCCACAATATTTACCTCTGTGTGTCTATGGCGATCTCTGTCTTTCTTTTTCTTCTTCTTTTTATGTTTATGTTTCTTTTCATCGTGAGAATATGAGACATCTGAGCCTGCATCGGTACCGCCCACCTTCAGTACAATTTTTAAGGACTCTTTTTCTCCCATGTCTCTGTCCTCTGTAACAAAAATATTATATACATGTAACTTGATAATGTGATCTACTGAAAAACACAAATTTGCACAATGACTTGAACTCAGTATAAGTCTTCAAAATTCATTCTTATTGGCTGCTGCAACATTATTCTTAAAAGCAGTTTCAGAAAGAATGCTGTTTTAGTGAAATTTTCCCAGAGGTCAACTGAACAAGAGCTGTCAGTAGGACAGCACGCTTGACTTTTTTCAGTGCTTGCCAATTAAACAAAAATTTGTCAGTAAAATAACCAAGGATATGTATAAACAAGGTCCACAAGCAGCAAGATATTAAGTCAATAGTTATCAAACTTAATTGTTTGATATCCCTGAATACTACAGCAAAGTTTTAAATTAATAATTCATGTGGTTAATGAAATATGACATATAATGTGCATGAAAGTGCCAGTTGCACACAAGACTGTTACTAGGAATCTTGTAAGTACAAATCAAGAAACAATTTCACAGGATTTCTTCTCTTGCTTACAGATAGGTGTCATAATGGTACATAAGTAGTCCACTTTCAAAGTAATATCTCAAATGGAAAAGTCAACAAGTGGACAAGAATGAAAATTTTGACATTTGAATGAAAAGTCGAAAAGGGCCATAATTCAAATGAAATCCTTGACAGAGTTAACTTCTCCTGCCTGTGTTTGGAAATCAAGATGGTAGACAAGTATTCTAACTTTCAAAGTAATATCTCAAACAGTTTAGTCAAAAAGTAGACTGGTACGAAAAACTTAACCAAGATTCTAAGTTGATAAAGGGCCTTAATGGTTTTTTAAAATCCTTGACAGAGTTACCTTCTCTTGTCTACAGATGGGGGTATGATGTAAACAAGCATTCAAAGTTTTAAAGCAATATCTCAAAGGGTTAAGTTAATAAGTGGATTTTACCCATATTCAATGTATTTTCTAAGTAAAAAAGGGCCATAAATCTGACAAAAACCTTGACAGAGTTATGTACTCTTGTCTGTAGATGACGGTTATGATGATAAACAAGTATGGTAAGTTTCAAAACCATACCTCTAGTCTAATGGTTTTGAAATAAAGTGAGGTGGTACGAAAAACTTAACCAAGGTGTGACACCAACGCCGACGCGAGTAGGATAGCTCCCCATTTCTTCGAAAAGTCGAGCTAAAATCATGTCTAATAATAATATTCACTTAAGTCTCATACAGTACAGACAATGTGTTCTTTTCCAATTGACACACTGTCACTATGATAAAAATAAAATCTGGGTGACTGGACACGATGGCATTGACACTCATGAGAATTTTTTAGACATTGAAAGGTCACCAAGTCTGCTTAGGATGCAATGAGGTGAAGGTGATTTACCATGTACAGACACTTGACCAAGTTGACTGGGATAAAGAACTTGACAGCTTTTTCCTTTTATCTATTGAAGTACAAAATGTATAATATAATAATTTTTATTAAAGTGACATTATGCGCATCTTACTGCATATAGTGTATTTTTGGTGACAGTTTTATAAAAGCAATTTTTGGTTGCTGTGCATTTAAATGTGTTAAATTAATGAGTATGCCGCATTAGTATTTGAAGTTGGTGCTTTAGATATAAAAAAATCGGACTGATAAAATGATAGTTGATTGTGTCGTTGTTGATGTTGGTAGAGATTTCGGCAGTGGAAGGGAAGCAACTCCTGCATGCAGTTGTTCTTTTCTTAAATTGACTCTCCCAGTCAAATAAGAAAATCAAAATTTGGAAAGTTATTTTTTCATACTGGTAGCAGGAAGAGTTTGGTGTATTGAGTTAAAAGCTATTATTTCCTCTACGCTTTTGTACACACACCATATTCAGCTGGATTTTTACTTGAAAAAAATGCGCATAATGTCACTATAATTACTTTGCAATTCTTATCCAAGGTAGACGTGCATCTGTCTTTATTATAAGGGCCATCACTGCTGCAGTATTTTTGTTGTGAATCACTGCTTCAGTATCACTGTGTACTAGTCATTTATTATTTTTTATAATTGTTTCTAAATGTATTACTTTTTATCTGAACCTAAAATATCTGTCTCTGTTAATGTACATTTTAAATATTCATCCCCATTACAAATTCATATATGGCCCAAAATATGCATGTCAACAAATTTGCGGCAATTGGTTTTGTTGTTTTTTATTTTCTCCACTTGGCATTTAAGTGGAGTTATGTAATGAATGACTATTCATACCAGAGCAGTGTAACATCAATACACACACTCGAACATAGAAGAATAAATCATACATGCATTGATCACTTGTAATGTTGTATAAAATTGCAAACAATCATGTCATTGTCATAGTGTTCCAGTTAGCACAAAAGAGAAGGGTGCAGCACCCTGCCCCTCATCTTGTGCACCGTACCCTTTTCTCTGGCAGCCTGCTATGCGCTTTTTGAAAGGACCATTGCATTTTGTTAATGAGCACATTTCTTTTGAATTTAATGACAAAATACTAATGATCCCTTTTCTTTAAGACACAAATAGTTTAATGGGAGTTAAGAAATGCCTAGAAGTCAGTAAAAAGGTGTTGAAAATTGTTAAATAATTCAAACATAGAGCATTCTGAACATGCCCTTTTTATCACAGTTTTGCTCGCTCTTAAGTACCTTTTATCCAACAGCACCCTACCTTTTAAAGTCCTACCTGGAACACTGTATCAGATTGTTATTTGTAGATCAGTACTAGCCTAATTAATTTGGCAGTTCAGTGTGACCCCTTTCACAGATCTGATATTTTATAACTGTCACACCTTTATGCCTAATTTAAATGTGCTCCAAAATAAGTGGAAAGTTAAGTTTCAATATTGGGCACAACCCGCGCTTAGTACACAATTTACCTCATTCAAACTGGGTCCTAATATAACAGGTCTGGTAACGAACGTTATAACTATATCAATTATCGACTTTATCTTGTCTCGGCTAGACAGCAGATTTTGTAGATAAGGCGAAGTGCCTACTGCATATCAACGGCGAGAATTAATTATCAATTAATTATTATTATTTACCAGAAGTCTAAGGAATGAAACTAATTATAAATTTCGATAAAGTGATACAATAATTGTAAATTGAATACATATTAATTTTTAAAACAAGTATTCTGTTGTTTATTTTATTTCAGAATCATTTCTTCAAAAAGGTAGTGTTCAAAATTGTTATACTCCATCAACTATATGTATATCTTTGAGGTATAATTGTGATTCTCACAGCTTCGCAGATGTTATGAACACCGATTGTAACATATTTAACTATAAACAAAACAAGAGCTGTCACATGACAGCACGCTCTACTATTCGAAAGCTTGTTGGTAAAATGGGGTTTTTGTCTAAGAACAGGAGTATTGTGTAATTGTCTATAAGAATTAAGGTCAAAGATATGAAACTTGTTCAAAGACCTTTGTAAATGTACATTGCATTCAAAGCCTTACTCTGGATTCTGCAAGCCAACTGGAGGGAGGAGAGGGGGATATTTCAAATAAATATATGACCTTGTATATTTGATCATGAATAATTTTGTAACTTTTCAAAATTGATATGAATAGAATTAAAAAAGCATGACCGCTGCATGCTGCATAATTATTCTATGACATTTCAAAAGAAAGCCATTTTGAGTATTTCCATATTAGTCTGGTAAAAACTGTGACAAAATTCTAAGTTAAAAAGGGGCATAAACCTGTCAAAAAACAAAAACATTGGTGAGGATGTTAACAGTAAAGATACATTTTAAGTTTCAAGTCAATACGTTTGATAGTATTCAAGATATTTTACTTTATAAAAATCTTTATCTAAAAATTCCAAGTTAAAAAGGGGCATAAATAAAAAAAAATCAAAACAGAGTTATGGGGATTGTTTCCCCAGGTGAAGATGTTGATGGTGGACAAATAAATTGAGTTTCAAGTCAATACCTTTGAAAGTATTCAAAATATTTGAATTTATCAAATCTTTTACCAAAACTTCTAAGTTAAAAAGGGGCATAAATCTGTCAAAAATCAAAACAGAGTTATGGGGATTGTTTCCTCAGGTGTAGATGTTGATGGTAGTCACATACTCTGAGTTTCAAGTCAATACCTTTGATAGTATTCAAGATATTTGAATTCATAAAAAACTTTAACCAACGCAGACGCCGACGCTGGGGCGAGTGCAATAGCCTCCTTATTCTTCGAATAGTCGAGCTAAAAACTCTACCAAAGTCATTTTTGGCCCAATATTATTTTCTAAAACTTTGCATACGAGTCAAATATCATAAATTACTATTTTCATATTTTTATGTATTTATTACAATCAAGTATATAGAACGCTTGTACTAAGTAGATTCCGGTAATCGAAAACCGATTCCGGTATTCATTGTAACCGGAACAAAACTAATTATGGCAGTTGAAAAAGTGATCAATTGATCAGGTCGGCATGACGTCACTTCCGTAGTTACCAATTATCCGCCATATTGCCGAGGTGAAAACAAGCACCTGGCAACCGCATAGTTCAAATAGGGAGTAAGCTTTAAGATAGTCTTATTTTTCAGCCCAGACAAAATTTAGACGTTAAACAAACCATTTCATATATATTTTTTACTTATTTCAATGTCTAAGCGATGTTTGTCAGATATTTCTTTTAAAAATTCTTGAAAATGAGTGTTAAATGACGTTCGGGGATATATCATGCACGACAAGAAAAGATAGAAAATGTATTTTTAATTCGGCCTATGTAAAATGATCTATATGTTTTAATTATTTTCTTTAAATTTCTTATATTAAGATAAATAATTTATTTGTTACAAACTTGTCCTGAGTTGATATAGATTTCCAAAGTACACAACTTTTCTCGTATATGTCTAGATCTAACTAAAATCAGGTCGAAACACATCATTAGGTATATACGAGAATGTTATGTTGAACATTTTGACACAAAAATGTATTTTATTACAGGACCGTATGATATTATTAAATACACAGATTTGTTTTTTAGATCTAGTCTTTATAAAGGGCTGGCATTTATATTCAAAATAATTTTTAAAAAATCACGTAATTAGAGTAAAGGCCCTATATTGAATCAATGTGAAACAGATACATATACTAAAAGTCACTTACATGTTGCGGAACACTTATAGCTTATCCTTAAAATCCATTCAATAAAATCAAACATCACAAACAATATCTCATTTTACAACGTTGCCATGGTTAATTGATGGAATTTATGTGGATCTAGCCCAAGGCATAAGTCACAACAAAGGATGCGATATGATTTGTTGTTAATTGGCGACCCCCTGCCAGTAATCTTACTTGTCACACATCATTGCATATTGCACACTGGTCAATTGCATTTGATAATTACATAACAATTTGCAGAGTGCCCAATCTAAATTACGCAACTTTTTTTATTGTGAACGATCGATCTAACATATGAATTTATTTATCATGTGACAATAACGAACCATATATTTAATGAATGATAGACCTATGTAACGTTTATACACATACGTTATTTGACACTTACCTTCGAGTTACATTTATAATGTATGATCAAGTCTGCATTTAAATATTATTTAATCATCTTACATATATAAAACTTGGTAAAAAATAATTCAGCAAATGAAAGTTTCAAGCAACCTTACAAATAATCAGAAAATACTTATTTTTGGCTGTTGAGGACAAATTTTATGTACTCCGATGAAATGTTTTTCTATAAGTGAAATTAGACACGTACATGTATTTAGGTAGATATCGTGATTTCAATTATAATGAGTTTTTAATAGATTTACGTCAACATTTTGTTTACAACTAATAAAATCGAGAAAACTATTTTGATTTACGATCTTAAAGTAGATCGCTCTAATACTAGATTCTAATTCTTAAATATACCCACAAGAAAAAGTTTCATGAAAAACCTTCGATAACATGCTTGTGAATTTCTTCCTCATTTTAGAAATGTTAGTAAATGGAGCATTTGTGTTCTTATTTTCGGAGGCAAGTTTTAATCATCAAAGGAACAAATATCGTCCATAATTGAATAATTTGTAAGTCATGTGCATGCGTTGATCTAGATCGTTTCGATACATTGCTAACACATTTAAGAATGAAAAATATCTTTTCCTTTTGATAAAGACAAACAGAAACAGAAGTTGGTGTCATTTGCATATAAAAAAACTCGTCATAACTGCTGCATTTTTATACTTTAATCAAATAGTTTTATAACATTACACGGACTTCGCTCTATACGTTATTAACAAGATGGCGGTTGTTTTCACCTCGGACAGCGTTGCTATGCCTGAGCAGGTGCGCGCAACGGTAAATGCCCGGATGTCCGACCTGATCAATAAACTGCAAAAGTGATCAATAAACTGCAAATTAAGTAAAATACTTCAGAATAAACAAATCATCTGTTAATCTGCAAACTGTTCAACAACTTACGTCACCTTCTCAAACCTTAATCGCCATTTTTGTTTGCTTCACAAAGCCAAAAATTATACATAACATAAGTTATCACAACTTTTCGTAAAGATCCCACTAACAGTAACAAAGTTCGCACTTGGTCCATTTGATTTGAAATACCAAATTGTTAGTGCGGCAGATTTCCGACATGAATATTTGCATACGCAGTAAGCTCAGCGTACCCGTCCTGTCGAGCATACAAACCGGGTACGCTGACGTTCTTTAGCTTAAATTATTATATTAGCGTCTGTATGTCGTGAAAACCAATTCCATAATTCACAATTACCGTCACAATCATCATCGTATCCCTTTGATTTGTGTTTCTTTGGTTTATGCTTTTTGCCCATGTTAAAACTATCACGAAATACAGTAAAATGGTGCTTTATTTGCACAGAAATTATAAAAACCTTTATTTTTGTAAACAAAGGAAATCAAGATTAGCTTTAGTGCAATGCGCATGCGTACGTGAGCATTGCACGAAAATATCCGAAGAATACCACAGGAAGCTTGCATGTCCGAGATGCGAAATTCCTGTTTTTGCAACCTTGACATTGATTGGTTTCAATCGGAACATCACTCGGCTTTTTCCTTATTTCTACGGAAAAAGCCGAGTGATGTTCCGATTGTGATTGGTTTATATTTTCAGCCACGGCCGGTTTCTAAAAATAACTGAGAAATTTTCCAGTATTTTGTGGAACTCGTGCAACTGACCTTGAACTTCATCCAAGGCTGATAATTTTGGGGAACATTAATGGCATTATCATGATTATAGAGATATATTAGTTGACACTGACTATTTATTTACCGGTTAAGTTGAGTGTCAGACAGCAAGTATAGACTAAGAAGGTAGGTGAATGACAAGTCAATTGACAGGAATGAAAATCATTGTGTTGTGCATATTCAACTTCAAGCATGATTTTCACCATGGTCACTTTTTATTTTGTTGAAGGTGATTCATAATTGGAATATCAAAGGAATTTTGTATTCTCGGCTTCGCACATCTGAGTACAGTACTGATAAATTATTTACACCTGCGAAAGGTAATTCCTCGCGACTCGGCCGACATAGCGAGCTCTACTGGCTAGAGTCCTAAAACCGGACACTTTTCAAACATGTTTTTCGACAACTCTGACAATTTTTTGTATCTAGCAATCAAAATTTTACCAGTAGGAAGTTAGGTTCTTCTCCGAAACGAAAAGCTAACTTGTTAACCCATCAGATTAAATCAGTCAGATTTTTGAGGCTCGGATGTGGGGTTACCAAATTGCTATATTTTATTGACCAACTGTACCATGTTTCCAGACAGATAGTTTAAATAGATTTGTTTAATTGTGATGTTAGCTTTTAAATTATGTTAACTGTATCAATCATTCTACACATTAATGAAGTATCAAGATGAAAGGTTTACTTGTGAAATTTTTTTTGCTGGGCCTCAGAAATATTGCACTTGTACAGTCTGTCACTTTCCACTTTCCCCCCGATAATGTAAGCATGCTTTCAGTTACTCACAAAATAAATAGTGAGTTTTTTGGTCAAATAGTTACATTAAACTGTTGTTGTTGCACTTTGTGAATGGAAATCAAGTGTCTGTTTGATCAACACCATATGATTGTAAATATTAAGAAACTATTCACGCGTTTAAACAAGTGTCTGGTTTGATGGTCGTCCGGGTTTGGTGGTCCCCAACCAGTATGCATCTTCAATTTTAAAATGTATGTACAATAACCAAGAATACAAATACAAAATTTATTTACATTTAACATATAATATTATAAACATAAGCTTTGTATAGCTTTTGGCGGACGTAATAACAACAATAAATGGCGCCCAATAAATAACAGTACATATTTATAGAAAAGATATGAAAGAAGATGACAGTCGTAGGAGGACCTGTTTCAGTGACCCTTTGAAATTATGCAGTCATTTCTAAGTGCAATATTTTGGATAACTATTTATACCAGGGTTGTGAAATATACCATTTTAGCTTTCTTCAGATTGGAAGAAAAGTTGCTGACAGCGACAGTTTATTCATGTGGTTGATATTTCCAGAGTAACCCTACTTTTGAGGCGTTTTTCTTATTACTTTTTTACACTTTCAAGTTGAGATGTAGATCTGTGGTCAAAAACATAACTTCAACTAAGTTTCTTTCTTCATGTGACTGTTGTCTTATTTCTCCCTGTTTGTATGCAGATATAACTGACCGATAAGAACTTCTTGATAAAAGACAAGTTTGAAGCACGTGATCTGCTTATAGCTTTTACATGGGTAAAATGGCCGATCTGAGAAGTGGTGATTAACTTTCATATTTTTATGAGATATGGTAAACAGATTCAGATTCTTGTTGCATAATACAACTCAATACCATTAGATTTAAATATAAAAAATCATAATTTTGTCCACTCTTTGAACCCCACCCCTTGTGCTTCATAGTATTTATATATGGTGTAACCATTAAAATGAATGTGCTCTGTATCTCATTATAAACAAGGCTCACTCTAGATATTAATTATTTTTTGTTCAGTTTGTGAAAGTCAACTTTGCGCAAATGCCAATACTGGCTAATGTCACTTGTTTACAAATGAAGTAAGGGTCACTGAAATAGGTACGACTGAGTATCTGTAATGCAAAACAGGTGTGCTTGTGATAAACAGCCCTAAATATTTTGTTGGAGTAGTTTCCACTTTATTATACATCACACAGATTGGGGACAGATAACACAATAGTAATACATAAACAGAATAGATTTTTTTCAAAAGATTTGGAAATTCAGCCAGAAGTATTCTTAGGGTCACTGAAACTGGTACTTCTAGGATACCATTAGCTTGTAACTATCAGATTGTTATACCCCCCGAACACAAAGTGTAAGGGGGGGGTATACTGGATTCAGCTTGTCTGTCCGTACGTCCGTCCGTCCGTCTGTCTGTAGACGGAATCTTGTGGACACTAGATCTCCAATACCCCTGGTCAGAATTTAATGATACTTCACACAAGTGATAAGTACAATGCCTAGTTGTGCAAGGTCCATGTTTCGGGTCTCTAGGTCAAAGGTCAAGGTCACAGGGGCTCGGGATAGTAAAATCTTGTGGACGCTAAATCTCCAAAACCCCTGGTCAGAATTTGATGATACTTCACACAAGTGATAAGTACAATGCCTAGTTGTGCATGGTCCATGTTTCGGGTCTCTAGGTCAAAGGTCAAGGTCACAGAGGCTCGAGATGGTAAAATCTTGTGGACTCTAAATCTCCAAAATCCCTAGTCAGAATTTAATGATAATTCACAGAAGTGATAAGTACAATGCCTAGTTGTGCATGGTCCAGGTTTCGGGTCTCTAGGTCAAAGGTCAAGGTCACAGGGGCTCGGGATAGTAAAATCTTGTGGATGCTAAATCTCCAAAACCCCTGGTCAGAATTTGATGATACTTCACACAAGTGATAAGTACAATGCCTAGTTGTGCATGGTCCAGGTTTCGGGTCTCTAGGTCAAAGGTCAAGGTCACAGGGACTCAAGATGGTAAAATCTTGTTGATGCTAAATCTTCAAAACCCCTGGTCAGAATTTAATGATACTTCATAGAAGTGATAAGCACCATGCCTAGTTGTGCATGGTCCATGTTTCGGGTCACTAGATCAAAGGTCACAGGGGCTTGAGATAGTAAAATCTTGTGTGCTTTTAATCCCGAAACCTGCTGGTCAAAATTTAATTATACTTCACAGAAGCCTTAAGATGTGCAGGTCCAATAATCAAAGCATAATCAAAGCATCAAATATTACATGAATTTTAAATACTGTGTCAGTGGGATGTTCAGGGGGTATTCATCACCTTCAGTGATAGTTCTAGTTGTTTTTATATCTCTATGTTGTTAAAAGCTTTTTGTTTCGTTTGAAATAAATTTAAACTTGCATATGAGTCACCTTTTTACTGAATGAACGCGACATTTATAACCTAATTGGTAAACTGGCCAGTATGACTTCTGACATGTAATTGTAATTTAATTAATTACATCATAAAAAACAAATGTAATTTCAATTATATTTCAATGACTTTGGTCAAATTTTGAATATAGATAACAGTAAAATAAAGTACACAAGTAGAAATAATGCATTCTGCTGAAAACTTATTTGAAATGGTACAGAAATAAAGAAACAAATAAAAGAATTAAATAAATATCGTTTATCCTTAATGAAGAAATCTGATAGAATATTCAACATATTAATAACCCCATTAATACTTTTACTCCCCAAAAAAATAAAAAAAAAAAAAAAAAAAATTTTTAAAAAAAACCCCCCCCCC
This sequence comes from Saxidomus purpurata, assembly GCA_022818135.1. Lineage (NCBI taxonomy): Eukaryota > Metazoa > Mollusca > Bivalvia > Venerida > Veneridae > Saxidomus > Saxidomus purpurata. The sequence goes on along the minus strand of JAFMSR010000012.1, from coordinate 33,834,132 downwards.
CCCCCCCCAAAAAAAAAAAAAAAAATTTTAAAAAAAAAAAAAAAAAAAATTTCATAATGGTTTAATAATTTTGCAATTATAGTGTTGTTTTGTTGTCAACATGCCATAGAGTGCCAGGTGGATTTACTGATTAATCCGTGCCCTCTGGTCACACGTATAACTGACCATGATGCGACAATTAACTACTATCAAAATCCTGTGAAAAATGAATTAGTGCTTGATGAGTATTTAACAGCTGTGTGGTTCAGAAAAAATCACTAGACAGTGCACTCCATAGGGGTATGGTCCTTGAATAAAGGAATATTTAAGGGTATCAGTATGAGATAAATGTCTCTTATACTGGTAAGGGTGGGAAGAGGATGACCTTGTAGTTCAAGGGGCCTCGATAGCCTAGTGGTAGAGCGTCCGCTTCAAGTGCGGGAGGTTGCCGGTTCACTCCCTGGCCGCCTCATACCAAAGACGTAAAAATGGTATAACTAGTAGCCAATCTCTATAGCTTAGGGGCACTGGACAGGGGCTTGTTTTTATTAAATATGGACCAAACCATGGTCTTCTCTAAACTCAACTATTGAACCCTCTTATGTTGCGATGGTCATACCATTCCCGAATATGATGTTGCTGTTGAAGCGCTTGTTGTTTAGCCGCAGTTCTCTGCATCATTTCTAACCTGTTCTAGTCAGCTTGGTAGTTTGGACTTCAAACGTGGGAAACATACTCTAACTGGGGTCTGGCGAGTGTTTTATAATAAGGCTTTTGGTAGTTTTGGGTGCCAAAGCTGAATTCCTTCTTAAACTTAAAAGCCAAGTGTATGAGATTTGTTCAAAGTAAAACGCTGTCATTTAATGTATTACTTTCAACTTCGAAATAAATTAAAAATGACAAAGTAATTTGTAATTAAATTAATTACATTTGTGATGTAATTGTAATTTAATTAATTACATCTAAAACCATGACTATTGTGTAATGGTAATTGTAATTTAATTGAAGACTTTCTTAATGTAATTGTAATTTAATTAATAACATTTCAATGTAATTGACCCCATGCCTGTATGACGTCACAGCGAAGCCAAGAATAGATAGATTTTAGTAGAAAATCGGACAGGTGTCCGAAACACGTCAATATATTGATAAAATTTCAGATTCCTGTGAGAATCTCAATTAATACTTCATCATGAATGTTTATATTAAAACAGTTGTTTTTAAACCTTTTGTTCTTTTACTATTTTTAAGTGTTTTAACAATCTTGAATGATTCTCCTAACTGGAAGAACTATCTTGCAGTTATCTTATTTTATCTTTTATTAACACCGGGCATGCTCCCCGCCCATAGTGCTCGTGAGAGGTGTGAGGCAGTATGACAAGATAGATAGATAGAGTCTTACATCATAGGGATAACGATTCCAACGTCCTTGAATTATTTTATACAGCTTGTCAAACCCGGACCAGTTTGTGCAGACACTTCTGTTTTCAGGGTTATCTTAATCAAAGATTCCTAGTACAGTAAACTCTGCTTATAACGAACTCCTCGGGACCTATCAAATGTGTTCCTTATATCCGGAGTTCCTTATATCCGTATATCGAACAAGTTACTTATATACGATATATATATATCGAACTAAAATGTATATCGAACAAGTATTTTAAAGTCAAATGTAATTAAATCCGAACTATCAATTTATAGTTGCTTTTGATGTTCATACCTCCTTTTTAAAGAGTTATAAATAACTGTTAATTTATTTTCTAATGTGAGTGTTTTATGTTTTTTCTCCATGATACATGCACAAATGTAAATGTTTTATGAATGGACAGAACTTTCAAAACTCCGTCTGTATAAACACCAATTGAAGAAAGCTGACTTTTGCTCACTTGCCATAACTTGAAATGTTTACCAAGGTATTTCCCAATCTGCGATTTAACACCGTCTGCATTTTACCTGAATATCGCACTTACATGTAGCAATTATATTTGTATTCTCATTTAACTAGTTAACTACAAGGTTGCATATGTGTAATGATTTACCTTAATGAATATTTATTACAAGTGCGCTATGAAAAGTACAATGCGACAAAAGAAAAATGCAAAATCAACAGAATTTTTTAACTTTTTCGGAACATATTTGCAGTTCGATATATACAATCACTTTATTGCACATTTTTCATTGTTGGGCCAGAAAATATTGTTCTTTATATCCGAAGTTTCCTTATAACAGGAGTACGATATAACCATATATTTTTACATTAAACAAAGAAGGGAAAAAATCGGGCCAAAAAAAGCTATTCGCTATATCCGAAGTTACGTTATAACTGGAGTCAATATATACAGAGTTTACTGTATTACTTTGATATTACATTTATTAAATTTTGTACCGTATCAGTTCTTCTTCAACAAGGAAAAATTTTTTCTTTTTTTTTTCTTTTTTTCCCCCCGGAAACAAAAAAAAAAAAAACAAAAGAAAAACTCCCCCAAAGATGAATATGAACAAATCGTAAAGTCAGGTTAAAATATAACGCGATTGTAAGAAAATTTGAATTTTTTAATGACAATAAATATTTTTCAAAGAAATTATATAAATATTTCATCACGAGGCGTAAAATGTGGCTTCAGCTGTTAGCTGCATACTGATCATTTGCGTGTGTTCATTCATTTGTTAGCGGCATGTTTCAAGTTGTAGAAAATAGCAATAATCCATAAATTAATAGTTTTATTTTTTACAATATTTTTTTTCAATAATTAAACATGTTAATTCTTGAAAAAGAATCAAGAACTATTAACAAATCTTTTCAAGGAACTGGACTCTACAAGAACAGCTCGTTTCTATGAATTTTTATTGTCTTAAGTTTTTTTTTTTTGATACTTGAAATTCAGTGATTTTTTAATTTAAAGAACACCTTCATTCATTTTCAATTACAGGTAAATGATTAATTAAGGACTTTTTAATTTGAATGGAATTATTATAATGAATACCTGAAACAATACAAGATTTATCAAAGCATATGAGTAAATGTTGAAACCACGTCTCATACTATTATATTGACATGGCGATGATGCACATGAATAACTTGAACCAAACACAGCTGTAGTGTACCAGAAAACATGATGTAAATTAACACTTGAATATTGCTGCAATTCAAGTATAGAGTTACAGGTAAATTATTTCTGTATGCAAGGTATAACTATGATACACCTGTAAAACTACACTCTATAATGACATATTATATACATACACTTTGTAGAGCTACTTTTTTGTAAAAAAAAAACAGTTATAGACATCTTTAATCAAGGCACCTGCCCCCAACCAGACCCACAGCAAAACCATACCCAGCGGAACAAAAGTATTAGAAAGGATAGTGAACAAAGTACACCATAGAGTTCAAATACTAGAACATACATGATGCCAACAGGTACAAGGGCGTTATTTGAGTTTATATATAGAATTATCTTTAGCTTTTTATGCCCCCAATGCCTAAAAGGGTGGCCAAACCTCCCCCCCCTCCATCTGTCTGTGCGTCTGTCTGTGCGTCCCCACTTACAAATTCGTGTCGTCGGACTGTAACTCTGTCATGCATTGAAGGATTTTAAAATAACTTGGCACACATGTCTAGCACATCAAGGACGCGTGTCGCGTGCAAGACCCACATCCCTACCCTCAAAGGTGAGGTCACCTTGGAGTATGAAGGTTATGGAATCCCCTATATATGCACACATTCGTGGTAGGGACTGTAACTTTGTCATGCATTGAAGGATTTTAAAATAACTAGGCACACATTTCTAGCACATCAACCACGACGTGTCGCGCGCCCCCAAAACCACACGTCCCTAGCTCAAAGGTCAAGGTCCCACTTAGAGTTTGAGGTAATGGATTCCTCTATATATGCATATATGCACACATTCATCCTCCCCCCCGACTGTAACTTTGTCATGCATTGAAGGATTTTAAAATAACTTGGCACAAATGTCTAGCACATCAAGACAATGTGTCGCAGTGCAAGACCCACGTCCTCTAGCTCAAAGGTCAAGGTCACACTTAGAGTTTGAAGGTAATGGCATCCTGTATATATGCATATATGCACACATTCGTGTCCGGACTGCAACTTTGTCATGCCTTGAAGGATTTTAAAATAATTTGGCACAAATGTCTAGCACATCAAGACATCGGTAGTGCAAGCCTACATCCCTACCACAAAGGTCAAGGTCACACTTAGAGTTTATAGGTAATGGAATCCTGATATATGCATACATTTGTGTCCGGACTATAACTTAATTATGCTTTGAAAGGATTTTAATAACTTGGCACAAATGTCTAGCACATCAAGCGATGCGTTCAAGAAAGTCCCTACTTCAAAGGTCAAGGTCACACTTAGTGTTTAAGTAATGGAATACTGTATGCATGATTACTGTCATGCATGGAAGGATTTTAAAATTACATAGCACATTTATTGAGCACATGGAGAGGACACAGACTGTGAGGCACCTCTTTCGGGGGCATTCGTCACTTGTGAGGGACAGCTCTTGTTTCTTTCAGCCATTTTCAGCTGGTATTACTTTAGACAGAGACTGTGCTTGCAGCTTAGAGGGTTTGGATTTAGGTTACTTTAATATGGCTGGACAGTGCAGAATAATAGGGATTAGTTGTTTCATTCTGTGTTTTATATTTTCAGTATGACAATGAACACACTTGCTATGGGTAAAGTATACTAAGAAATTTGATGCTTTGAGTGGGTAACAATGGCATACAGAATTGTGTCTCACATTGTGAGGCAGGCAACTGGGCTCAGAGGTGTTGGTGAAGATGCTTATCTTAGACTGTGTAGGGCTGCAACAATAAATCATGGTAAAATCATTAACTATTTTTCCCTAATACTGCAGAAAATGTTCTCAATAATAGTTAGAGATTTATGATCTGTAGCTTGATTTTTTTTATCCAAACACTATCTGATACATTGGAGGCTGGCATAAGATGAGCTGTCACCAGATTGACTAAGCACATTTACCAGGCTTTTCAAAAATGGTTTCATGAAAAGCATTTCTAACATGCCATGTGTTTCAGATATTAGCTCTCACTTTAAGTAAAACAAAGGTAATATGATTTTATCTAAAAGTTACATTAACAATCCTTTTAGTTGTTAATATCACTATAACGAAAACAGGTCTACAGTTTTAACAAGAGAGCCAATTTGGCCATATATCGCTAATATGAAAGCTCACTGTCTGTCTTACAAATGTATGTCCGTTTATCTTTTCTTTCAAACAACATCTCTAAAACCACTGGGCCAATGGTGATGACAGGGATGTTCGTTGCCTTAAGCTCCATCAAAGTTATTCAAATAATTCCATGCACAGCAGAATACTGGTTGCCATGGCAATGGAAAGGAAAAACCTTAAGAATCTTTCTCTCAAAAACTAGGAGGCCCAGAGCTTTGATATTTGGGATGTGGCATTGTCTAGTGGTCCTCTACCAAGCATGTTCAAATCCTGTCAAAATTGACCCCGCCTGGGGTGTCACTTGATTTTACATAGGCATATATAGGAACAACTTTAAAAATCTCATTCCCTGAAACCACAAGGCAAAGAAAGAGCTTATATATTTAGCATGTAGCATTGCCTAGTGTACCTCTACCATTGAACAAATCATGATCCCTTGGTCAAAATTGTCCGCCCGCAGGATGTCACTTAATTCTACGTATGCTTTAATATAGGGAAAACTTTAAATTTCTTCTCTGAAACCACAAGTCTTCGAGCTTAGATATTTGGCATGTAGCATTTCCTAGTTGACCTCTAAAAAAGATTGTTTAAATCATGACCCTGAGTGAAAATTTAACCTGCCCAAGGGTCTGTTGATTTCACATAGGCTTACATTGTGAAAACTTCAAATATCTTCTTGTCAAGAACCACAAAGCAGAGCTTAAATATTTAGAAGGTAGCATTATGTAGTGATCTTCTATAAAAATTGTACAAACCATGACCCCCAGGTCAAAACTGTCCATTTCTGCGACGCGTTTGTTGACCTTGCATTTTAACCAATGGTAGCCAGGTGGGCGATATATGGCCAAATTGGCTCTCTTGTTAAAACTGTAGATCTGTTTTGGTTTTAGTGATATTTACAACTAAAAGGATTGTTAATGTAACTTTTCGATAAAATCATATTACCTTTGTTTTACTTAAACATTTGCTGCCATATAAAACTCCGTACAGAGACATTGTTTTAGCGAATCATGTTAGACTTGTGGGCCTTGTAAAGCTGTAAGAAATATGTAAATAAAGTCATGTTTTAAAATCCTCACTAATCTTTCTTGCAGGTTTTTCCAGAGCTTACACCAATAGGACAGACGTAAAAGAACAGCGAGCAAACCTTCGACACAGGGCAACGGTGAAAAGTGTTCGGACGAGGCAGTCTGTCCCTGAAAATAAGAAGAAGGCGTCGCTTGTCATTTTCGATAAAGATGGAACACTCATCTGTTTCCACTCTATGTGGTATCCATGGCTGCGAAACTTCATTGCACAGTAAGTGTACCTTTAAAAGAACAAAATGTGACAGTTACATTAATATTTTATGGAATATACATATTGGCAAAATGTTTGCAGCATGTTGTCCATCTTTCGATGAAAAACAAGATCATTGTTTGTAGTGACATATGTATGCAAAAAGGTGTTGCAAATACTGATTGAACGAGAAGGCAAATATCCTGTTTGATTTCTGTTGGCTACTATAGATAACATTCACCTTAATGTTGGCAAGCCAAACAGAGATTAACACAACATGTTGTTAGATATGCAATTTATAGGTTTTTGGCCCCTCATGGCCAGTATGAATAAGTTTATAGGTAATTAAACGATTCTATCACTACCTCATACTTTTCATGCCCATGTGAATAAATATATTATATACCCATTGCTACATTGTTGCAGTTTCAAGTCAATTTAACGATATAGAAATACTATCAAACCTTGTGTTACAGTGAAAGTATCTCATTGATTTATTTATTTTATTTTAGACTGTGTAGTGCAACAGGTCTAGATCTAGAGGAGAGATTACATGATCTTCTAGGCTACTGTTCCATTGAAAAGAAATTTAACCCTGGATTGTTGGCAGAATCTACCAAGCCTATAATACAGGAGGAACTTACAAGCCTTTTGCAACATGAAGGTTTTAGTCAGGAAGATGCTAGGAAAATTATTCTCGACATCTGGGAGGAGGGCGATTCAAGCAGTACAGAGACTTTAAAATCTTTAGCAAATCTCAAAACTCTGTTTAGAATTCTCAAATCAAATGGTGTTAAGATAGCCATATCTACTTCAGATTCAAGGGAGGGAACTATGGACACTTTAAAGGAATTAGATTTAGGAAAATACATAGATATGGTAGTCTGTGGTGATGACCAGGGCACAGAACCAAAACCAAGCCCTTATTCGGCTTTTAAGATCTGTTCCGAGCTTGGGGTGGATCCGGCAGATACTGTCATGGTTGGCGATACCCAGGCAGATGTTGGAATGGGAAAAGCAGCAAATATTGGCTGGAATGTTGGAGTGCTCAGTGGTGTGGGGAATAGCGTAGATCTGTTACCAGAGGCAGATCATGTGATACACAGTGTCAAAGATTTGTTGCCACTCATCTTACCTGGATCCGATTGGCAACAGTACTATAGATACAGGTATCTTTTTACACATTCTATATACAATTTTTTTGATAATACACCGAATTGTTACCTCTGAGGGATTTGTAGATTTACTTCCTACAAGGAAGAGAATATGGTAAACAGCTGTTTGCACTAAACAGTAGTGGAATTTCTATTTGTCTATTTGTGATTTTTGGCCACTCTTTTTGACATAACTTGTAACATATTCATGGTTAGGTTACCTCGCTGTAGACTGAAAAATATTTTAAGCTGCAGAATTTATTATAACCATGCAGTCAAAGTGAAAGTGAATAGTTCAGACTATATGGAAATACACTGAAAACAGATAATACATGAACAATGGTCAGATAACAGCATTGTTTTTGGCTACCAGAGTCAAATGGCAAATCTCTGTAAGTCATATACAAACACCTTTTCCATGGTTTAGTGGTACTAAATGATCAAGAATAGCAAAGATTATGATGCTAGGTACATGTATATTATCAGCTGTATATTTCAGTCATGCTGAGAGAATCATGGTTGAGCCACATCATTTGGAGGAGGGACATTGTTCACTACCAGAAGCCAGTTCTGTTGTCAGAGATGGGGTGGAGCTTGTTATATTTGATCTCAATGGCACACTACTTTGTACTCATAGAAAACATGGAGAGTGGCTAGATACTCTATGTACAAGGTATAGCATAATAATATCTTTATTTTTAGAAGGTAACCTCATTAAGATTCAACATAAATATTGGTTTGTTTAAATTGGGAAGCATCTGCCTTCAAGAAATTTTAATACAGAGTATTTGCTTTCTGTTTTTCCCTCTTGACATTCACTGGTAAAGAGCAGAGCATTTACTTCAATTATGTCCCCTGTATGAAAAGTAAAAAAAAAAGTGTGAGGCCAGACTGTTTCCCCCTGGAAGAGAAGTTGTATGGCAGAAAGATAGATTCCATCATTGCTGTGACAGGGAGACTTTACCTTTCTATTCAGTTTAGCAAAATAAAAATATCAGTACTTATGCACTTTGAAAAAAGACTGTATTTTTTGAGTGCTACTTTATTTTGAGATAGATGAAAAGATTATGTTTTACACTTAAAATGAGTTATGCATCCCATTAACCGTACTGCTTTTCTTGCCTGCCTCCTTTACCTCATTCAGCAGAGAATTCTGTTCACTCAGTTTGCTTGTTCCAAATACTTCCATTGTGATTTATTTGGCATTTCCTTTCCTTCAGGATGGATCAAATCACTGGTCTACCATTAAAGACAATCCTTCTTGAAAACCTCGGAGTGGACACTGACTCGAAAAAGGTTAAAATGGGTATTTTGGGAGACGGTACACCCACTGACGTGAAATCCAAGCTAACAGAGGTGCTGTTGAAAAACGGTCTCACTTATGAAGAGTCTATGCTAGTTGTCAATCAGACGTGGAAAGAGTGCAAACATTTACTGGAGAACACAAAGTCTAGTGATGACAAAGTGAAGAAATTGTTCAAGACTCTTAAACAGAATAATATTAAAATAGCTGTAAATACTGCAGACTACAGGGAATCAGCTCTGATGGATTTAGATTCTTTAGGTCTGTTGAAATATGTGGATATCATGGTGTGTGGAGATGATCCAATATCTCAGCCTAAACCTTCGGCACACAATGCATTGTTGATATGTAGGGAATTTGATGTTAGCCCAGATCATACTGTGGTTGTAGGAGACTCGTTAGCAGACCTTGAAATGGCGAAAAATGCTAAAGTACTGAAAAAGATAGGCGTATTGAGTGGAGTAGGAGACCAACAAACTTTGGAAAAACATGCAGATTATGTTGTTCCCTCTGTTGGCTATGTGCATAAATATCTGTTTGATAACATAAGTGATAGTCCACAAAAAACACAAAGTCGCTCATTTAGTACGTTTTCAGGAATAAGGAGAACAGGTTTGTTGAGATCCGTGTATGACCTGTTCAGCAAACAGAAACAGAATTTCAGTACTACTACTTCTCAGAGTGCAAGCGTTTCATCAGATACACCATCGTATGATTACATTGTTGTTGGGGCAGGCTCAGCAGGATGTGTATTAGCAAATAGATTGACAGAAACTGGTCAAGATAAAGTTTTGTTAATGGAGGCGGGACCAAGGGATTTCAGCTGGAAGATATGGATGCCAGCCGCTCTCATGTATAACTTGTGCGATGATAATTATAACTGGTTCTATCACACAGAACCGGAACCGGCCATGAACAACCGCGTGATGTACTGGCCTCGTGGTCGTGTTTGGGGAGGATCATCTTCGCTAAATGCAATGGTCTACATTCGTGGTCATGCGTTTGATTATGATCGCTGGGAAACAGAGGGCGCCACAAACTGGTCATATGCTAACTGCTTGCCATATTTCAAAAAGTCGCAGACACATGAACTTGGAGAGGATGATTATCGAGGCGGAAGTGGTCCGCTGCATGTATCACGCGGCATAACCAACAACCCACTTCATCATGCTTTTATAGAGGCTGGTCAGCAAGCTGGTTACCCTTTCACTGATGATATGAATGGGTACCAGCAAGAAGGGGTAGGCTGGATGGACATGACTATTCACAAAGGACTAAGATGGAGCGCAGCAGCAGGGTACTTGCATCCAATAAAAAAAATAAGATCAAATCTAGAAACAAAAGTTAAAGTATTGACAACTAAAGTACTGTTTGATAAAAATAAAGCCATTGGAATTGAATATGAGGAAAATGGTGAAGTGAAAAGAGCTATGGCTAATAAAGAAGTAATCCTAAGCAGTGGAGCTATAAATTCTCCGCAGTTGTTAATGTTATCGGGAGTTGGTAATGCAGATGATTTGAAGAAGTTGGATATTCCAGTTGTTGCCAATCTTCCAGGAGTTGGTGAAAACTTGCAGGATCATTTAGAAATGTATATTCAGTACAAATGCTTAAAACCAATAACGTTGTACATTGCCCAGTGGAAATTTCCCCATCATATGGTCAGAATAGGCCTTCAGTGGTTTCTGACTCGTACAGGCTGGGGAGCAACTGCACACTTGGAGTCTGGTGGATTCATCCGCAGTCGTCCAGGCGTTGAGCATCCTGACCTCCAAATTCATTTTCTGCCGTCTGTTGTCAATGACCATGGAAGGAAAACGGGAGATTGTCATGCCTTCCAGTTCCATATTGGTTCAATGAGGCCAACCAGTAGGGGATACCTGAAACTCAAGACAAATAATCCAAGAGATCATCCTAAAATAGTAGCCAATTATCTCACAACTGAGGAAGATATGCAGGAAATGAGAGATGGCATCACCCTGTCACGAGAAATGTTTGCCCAGAAAGCATTTGATGAATTCAGGGGTGAAGAACTACAGCCTGGACCACAGGTGCAAACTCAGGAACAGATGGACGAGTTCATACGTAATGTAGCAGACAGCGCCTACCATCCTTCATGCACATGTAAAATGGGTCAGCCAAGTGATCCAATGGCTGTTGTCGACCCAGAAACAAAAGTTATAGGTCTGGAAAATTTACGAGTTGTTGATGCATCCATTATGCCCAGTGTCGTTAGTGGAAACCTGAATGGACCAACCATAATGTTAGCAGAGAAAGCTGCAGATATCATACGAGGTGTTCCACCATTACAAAAATCTACTGCTCCTGTTTATCGACCTAAAACATTAGATACACAAAGATAGAAAACTTGCTAAGTGCCTTTAATTTCAAGGTGTTTTGTCTTGTGAAGAAATTCAAAACATTCAAATGGGATCAAACAGCTTTGAACAGTTCTGTGAGATGAAATCATTGACTTTTGGTTTGCACGGCAATTAAATATATATTTTAATCTGTTTATGAGATTTCTAGTAACATTAAGTACATTCATGGAAGCTCAATATAATTGAGAAGTGCATGTTTGCAAAGTAAACAAGTATTTTAAAAGGACACATTATACTTGTTGCAGTGTGGATGTTTGCTATAAGACAGCTGAACATGTTAGCAAACTCTTGTGATTCTATTTAAAAGAACATTTATATGTGATATACATGTAGTTAATTTATTGACAATTGTTCTTCGCCTTGAAAATTAGGGTTGAAGACAATATAAAGCAAAAAAAAAAGCAAGATATCTTACCTGTCTCTTGTGAAGACGGGGAAATGTTGAGACTTTGCTTTGACCATTTCTGTCTGTTTTAGGACAGATGGCTTTCATTTTGAATCCGGTACCTGGATTTTTTTGTAAACAACTCCCTAATTTTGGAATTTTATCAAGTCTTGATGAAAGTTGATAGTAACTCATTGGTAGACTACCTTCTTCAGTTAATGTTTAGATGCTGCTAGTCATATTTGTTACTGTGGAAAAGTGAAATATTGATCCTATTTACTTAAAAAAATTATACAGTTCTATTCTGATTTGAATAGTTTGTGTACAGTCGTAAAATTTAATCATCAACCTTTATTTTATCTGCCTGTGATATGGATTTGCAGTTTGATTTGTTGTGTTTGTAATCTGATTATAAGTTGATCATATAAAGAAACAATAACCTTAAGTCAAGTTTGACCTCAGTCACTGTGCCTTACTGTTGAGATAGGACCCTTCTTTTTTTGCCAGGGTGAGCTTTTTCAAATGGATGATTATTTCGTCTGTCAATATTTTTATTCAAATGACATCTCCTCTGAAACCACTGGGCCAATGTTGATAAAACTATGCAGGGATGTTCCTTGTATGAAGCTCTACCAAAATTGTTCAAAGAATTCCATTCCATGCAGAACTCTCGTTGCTATGGCAAAAAATAAGGTAAAACATCAAGGCCTAGAGCTTAGATATTAGGGTTCCTCTAGTGAACCTCTACCAAGATTGTTTAAACTCTTGATTTTACATAGGAAATACTTTAAAAGTCTTCTTCTCTGAAACCACAGCTTAGGTTTTTAGCATGAAGCATTGCCTTGTGGACCTTTCCCAAGATTGTTCAAATCATGACCCTGGGTGAAAATTAACCCTTCCCGGAAGGGGGAAAAAAAGTTCACATGATTTCGTAGGCTTATATAGGGATGCCCCACGCAAGCTAGTGGGTTATAAGATTGTGTAGGGTCCTCTGGAATGTTAAAATCTGCCCTTTTATTGGAACTTTATGTACAGGTGATCTAGTTCTTGACCATTTGTTTAGCTATAACTCTCTCTTTTTTATATGACAGTACTAGGTTTTGGTAGCAACCAAGCTTTAAGAGGTCCAAGAAGCTTTTTACTTTAATTAATTTCTTTTTTCAAAGCTCATATTCGTAGACCATTTCTTAATACTCATTAGAAATTAAAAAGTCATGTCACACTGTCTGTATTACATGCATTTTTTGTTTGTGTTGTAAGGTACTATAATAACTTAAAATGTTACAATTATATAGGTTAAATCTTTATCTATAGTTTGCACATTTGCATTATTAATAGAAAATTCAACCACAAGAACACATTATAACCACATCATATCATCATATAATGTTTATATATTGGCAAAAGCTTTCAATAAAATAACAGATCTGGTATCTAAATGGACCTACTTTAACATCGTATATTATAAACGGGGTACACTATTATCATGTCACATTGTCGGAAAATTGAAAATGAAGTACGTAATACACATTTATGAATAATAATATGTTACGTCTGTGCATAACTCTATATGTTGTCTGTAGAGCATGCTGGATATCTTCCTAATGTGTGTGCATTCTTGTCTTCATGAATCTCAAAGCTTACCTGAAATTAAATTTCAGTCATTTCTGTCGCACCTGTATGATGTAGTCCACCAGGAAATACATAAGAAGCAGACGGCAGCTTACAGCAGGTGTAATCACACTAAAACTGGCTGTGTAGGCTGTAAAAGTAGTACCACTTCAATTGGGTGACCACATGTGTTCTACTGTATTAAGCAATTCTCTTCAATTTGTTAGTATCATAAACTATGCTTCATGAAAGTTTTAGTCATACATGTACATTGTGTAATGTAACAAAATAAAGCAAAGTAGAAAAATGTGCTACTAACTGAAGGTAAAAGGCAAAAACAGGGGGCGACAAGGCAATGTTAGATTTAGCCTGTTGCGGATAAATAATTGTGTGTAGTCTTGCATACTTAAACTATGTTAAATATATTATGTATGTTATAAGTTGTATATGATACAGCTTTTTGTTTAAGAACTTTAGTCAGCCATCAACAATAAGCTATACAATTATTTTTGGTACAGTTCGTGGCTTGACAGTACATGAATTTTTGTCAACAAAATAGCAGTTAGCTGTAATTGATTGAAACAGTAAAATCTTCACACCAGATTAACTGATTTTTGCTTATTTTTTCCCCACTAGAATGATATTGAAAATGCTCTGTCAGCCTCTGCGACATTATTACCATGTTGCTGTACTCTATTATTTGAGTCATGCTACTCTGTATTGTCATGAGAATCTATAGTCATGATTGTTGGAAGTTTGTGTTCAGTTTGAATTTATGATACTTGCCATAGTTATAACCCCAGAAATGCTTTGAAGATTGCAGCAGCTGTGCAGTGATCAAAGTTGGTGATCTCAGCCTTACTTGTATTTGTGAAAATATCTTGAACTGATAATGATAAAATGATTGATAGTAAAAATGTCATGGCTCCATTTTTATGCACACAGTCACTGGTTTGTCCACTCCTCTCACTCTATATATTTGCAGCCACTGGCTGTAATTAACTGAAACCTTATATGAAGCTTTAGTGTAAAGAGATTTGTTTGCTGAATGCATATATTTGTTGTGTGACTTTTATGGAGTTGTGGCCCTTGCATTGTAAATGGTATATAAAGCACCTTTGTATATGCACCAGGTTTTAGCAACCGCTGAATAGCATTGAACAAAGTCTTATGGGAAGCTTCAGTAATAAGAAGAGTCGGAGATTTTTCTGTGACTAACGGCCCTTTGATTGTTGCTTCATACAGTATACCAGGATGTATTGACTACCTTTGTGTCCGGGCCAATTTCTCAGCAATCTTGGGATGAAAAATTTCATAAGGTATTGCTCAGACCAGATTGTTTCCACCAACCAACCAACAGACAGATATATTTTTAAATATACATGGTCGTTGCATAATAACAGGAATGAAATTACATCTATGTTTAGCTCAACTAGGTGAGCTATTGTGACTAGTAGAATGTCCATCATAGTCGTTTTCAACAATTGCTTCAAACAACATCACCTCTGACACCTCATGGCCTATGCACCTTTACCAAAAGTACTGTAAGAATTCAGATCCATGCTGAACTACTCTGGTTGCTACAGCAACCAAAAGGAAAACTTTGAAAATCTTCAGAAACCATTCATTAGAATTTAATTCATTTTGGCACAAATAGTTATCTGATGATGTTACCAAAACTGCTAAATGAAGTTGATTCATACAAAAATGAGCCCCACAGTGGGTTTGACTGTTTTCTCTGTATTATCCATGTAGAAACTTCAAAAATCAAAAACTACTAGTGACAATTTAATTTAATTTTACAAACAACATCCCTTTATGACTCTCAAAATTGCTAAATAAAGTTGATCCCTTTAAAAATGAGGTGTCCGGTTTAGATTGGATTGTTTTCTCTATATATTCCATAATTATAGAAACTTAAATAAATCTCTGAAACTAGTGGTCAGAATTTAATTTTATTTGACAAATGTGATCACCTTATGTATAACACTATCAAAATTGCCAAGATAAAGTCAATCCCTATAAATATTAGGCCCGTGGGTGGGGCAGTTTTCTATATCATAAATTCTGTGTAGAAACTTAAGTTCTTGTCTGAAACAACTGGCCAGAATCTACTATTATTTGACTAATGTATCATCCCGTGACGCTGTACAAAAATTGCTAAAATGAAGATGATTTCTTTAAAAGATGAGGTACCAGTTGGTTGGGGCTGTTTCCTTTACATATCTACATGTATATAGAAAATTAAAATCTTGGATTTTAGAATTTTATTCTATTTTAGAATATGTATAGTCGGAGTCTTGCACAGAGTTTTTATACCAAGGTCAGATCTTTTTATACCAGGGCCAATGGCTATCTTGTACAATAAAACAAGCTCTCTAAATGTAGGTCTGGACCCTGCTATTCAAAACTTTAACAGACAAACTAACAGTAGTCCAAATAATTGTACTCAACAGATGAATATCGTTATATTGTTTGCTAGGAGCTATCCAGATATCTAAATATAACTAAAACTAACAGTTGATTAAGTTTAAGGGTTATACTTGTACAGTTAGAAAGACTTGCATTCAAGACAACAATGACAATAATCGGTTAAAAGAAATAAAGCAAAATCAAAATATTCCATTAGTGTTGACTTGCCCACTAAGCAATTGGCTTAATAGCTGGTTATAGCAACCGGGTCCAGGTGGTAAAACTTTGACACCATGCTTCTGTCCGGGATTAAATGTATTCAAAACAATTCCGTAATACAGTTGTGTAAGTACAGTAAAACCTGTGACCAAAGTTCTATTGTCAGTTGGTCTTTATTTGCAGGTATTTCTAACATATTTCAATACTGTTCTCTTTTCTCTCTATTGGTATTTATTCCTAGGGTGGTCTTTATTTGGAGGTGGTCATTATATCAGGTTTGACTATTAGTCACTAACTTAAAAAAATTCACGTTCCGCTGTTTCACCTCTCACATTCTTGCTTCACTATACAACTGTTTCTGCTGCAATCTCCGAAACTTATTTTCAAAACTGAATTTTTAATTTATCTAAACCAATGCAATATTTAGCAATTTATCCCGAGGCAAAAAATGAAAAAATATTCGGTATAGCCCTTTGCAGAGAAATGTTCCATTTTGAAGGATATTGTTCATGCTTTTTTGAACATGAACACAGAGAAACTGAAATTTGTCACTGCATTATTGCAAAGTTTTGTTATTAATAATTAAAGTCTTAAATATTTTCCTCAAAATTTATGCTCAATTGAAAAAGTTTCTTCAAGCTGCTCTCTTGGTAGAGGAATTTGTACTCCATTTTGTTTCCTTGCTTTCACTGTTTCCTCTATCTGAAATACAATCAGTACAAGGATTCAGTAGGGATCATACCGATAACTAAATGGGTATTTAGACATTAAGATATGTCTCCTCTCAAATTTATATTGACCTCTTATAATGACCTTGACATTCAGTAGAGCTGACTGAAAAAATGTGCTCTGCATATAAGCTCCAAATGATGAACATTTCTTCAATTATTTTGCAAAACTTTAAGTGGTTCATGAGGAGTGTGTGAACATGAAATATAGCCACGTCACTTATATTTAATATGTGTGACCTTGAATCAAGCTGACTGAAACAAATTACACTCTGCACAAGGTCTCAAAATGGTAAACATTTGGGCCACTAGTTAATTCATTATCTTCTGAGAAGTAAAATGGATACACCAAAAAAATGTATACATTGTAATTAATTTTGAAAATCAAAGTGATAAGAAGTGATAAGAATCTTTATAAAAGTGTAATCAGTCATTGGAATTGGTACAGTTCAAAATCTTAGATTTGGAAACTGAAAATTAAAGTCACTTTGGTGTAAATATCCATCTGTTGAAGAATGCTCATACCAGTACAATTAGTAATTGTTTATTAATTGGTGATAGTGAAATCACAACCTTCCTTTTGGATTCAGATGTAAAGTAAATCGGAGAGGGTAAAAGTAAGGCATCAAAGCATTGCAAGTCAATGGATTACAATACACTGTTCAGTTAACCTGGATTCTTGTTACTACAAAGTGAAAACTCAAACAATAACTGGTTAACGGTAGTGCTATAAATGACTATTCAAAAGATATTGATTACCTCCATGTTTGAGCTGGAATTATTGCTGGTTCTGTTTTTGCCTGATGAGGTAGATGTTACACTTGCAAGGTCATGGATAGCTAAATACCATGGTGACAATAAATTCCGATCTATTGGTTTACCTTTGTTGCCTCCTGGATACAATCAAAATACATATGAAACAACAACAACATGGTTTTGTGGTTTAGCTAGACTATAGATTGTATCATTACAGCCTACAATGTTCAAAGAGTAGAATGATATAAGATGACATTAAATGCATGATTATTAACAAAACAACATGTCTTAGGCACTCTCACTGCTTGACAAAACATCTATATTCTCATTATCATTGTAATAAACAGAAATCTAAATCAATGACAAAACAATACAACCTATGACATATCTTTCAGCTTGTATTATTATAAAACATTTTTGGTCATAAATTTTCCTTATCAACTACCATCCAGTATTATAAGACTTGGAACTGACTTACGAGTATTGGTGCTAAAATATTTTCTCCTTTATGCACTTGTAGTGGTTTTTTTTTCAAACTGTTCAACTTTTTGGCACTAGTCTTACAGAAAAGTTATGTAAATCACAAAGGATATTGGTGCTATAAAGAATATTTCTCCCCTTACCTTAAGTAATGCAACACTCTAGTGTTTTTTTGGTGTCATAAACTGAATTTCAAACATTTACATTTTTAAGGTTAAAGGGAGTGTAAAATACAGACTGACCTGTTACACAACTCACTACTAGTGCAATGACTACAGTGGTCACTACAGCCAGGGTACTGTACCACATGTATGATAGATGATACAGCTGTTCTAGACCACTGAAACTACAATATTTTGAAATACATACAGAAATACATTACAAACAATTAAATGAAACATACAATTACAATAACCATGAGTTCACTCATTTTAAAATATTCACAGTGTACTCTTCTTCACCTGACTTAGATTTAATCAAAACATTAAAAGTGATGGTTTATTATACATGTAGCTTTGCACATGAATTAAGAATACAACACAAGAAATTGCACTAAATCCTCCAAATGAAACCTTGACCTTGCTTCTTTTTATAATGGACTTTAATCTATCTTTCAGCGTAAGCACTAAGCAGTACCACAACTGGACATTTAGACTACTACAATGTATTATCAATTTATTAATTGTTTTTTTGATAACAGAATTATAAAATGTTTTGGATTTTAAAAGCAGTCAAATGAATTCAAAGAATGTATCAAGTCCTGGCACAAAACTAAAATCTTTCAAAATAATGCAAATTGTTTTCGAAACATAAATCAGACATCACCTCACTGCTTGCACTGTATGCTCAGTGGAATTGGTGAGTATAGAACTGGTTGTAGTAGACACATTTGTCATAGTGATATCAGTTGTTCCATTGGTGATGTTATACCCATACCCAGTGCTGCTCGCCGGGCAGTGAGTCGACGGCATGTGATTTGAGCGATAAACTATGGAACCTATAGCTACCCAGGAAGTAACAGCTAGGCTTGATATAACACCTATCAGAGCTCCCTGGAAAAAGAGAAAAACATATTAAGATGAAAGGTACTTCAATGATATTGGTTATGTGCTATAAACTAAGATATTATTTCGTAATTTGACCAAAGACATCAACACTCTACTGGTATACAGTACTGCTGCAATGTTTTACAAAATATGTATATGAATATCAAAATTACTTTAGAAAAAATATATCTACCCGACTTTTGTCAGTAGCCATGTAGACTAATCCACTGCAAAGATGGTTTATGTACTAATTCTCGAGTTTTATTTTCTTACCTATGAGTTTTATTTACTTACCTATGAGTTTAACGTACTTACCTTTGAGTTTTATGTTCTTACCTATGAGTTTTATGTACTTACCTGAGTTGTTTTATTTACTTACCTATGACTTTTATGAGTTGCATGTACTGACTTAAGAGTTTCATTTACTACCTACGAGTTTTATGCACTTACATATAAGTTTTATGTACTTACCTGTAAGTTTTATGTACTTACCTATGAGTTTTATGTACTTACCTAATGAGTTTTATGTACTAACTTTTGAGTTTTATGTACTTATCTATGAGTTTTATGAGTTGCATGCACTTATCTATGAGTTTTATTTACTTACCTTTGAGTTTTTTGTACTTACCTATGAGTTGTATGTTTTTACCTACAAGTTTTATGTACTTACTTATCAGTTTATTTACTTAGCTACAAATTATATCAGTTGCATGTACTAACCTATTAATTTTATGTACTTACCTATGAGTTGTATGTACTTACCTATGAGTTTTATGTACTAACCTTTGAGTTTTATGTACTTATCTATGAGTTTTATGAGTTGCATGTACTTATCTATGAGTTTTATTTACTTACCTTTGAGTTTTTTGTACTTACCTATGAGTTGTATGTTTTTACCTACAAGTTTTATGTACTTACTTATCAGTTTCATTTACTTAGCTACAAATTATATCAGTTGCATGTACTAACCTATGAATTTTATGTACTTACCTTTGAGTTTTATGTACTAACCTATGAGTTTTATGTACTTACCTTTGAGTTTTATGTACTTAACTAAGAGTTTTATGTACTTACCTATGAGTTTTATTTTTTTACCTATGAGTTTTATGTACTTACCTATTGGTATTATGTACTTACCTTTGAGTTTTATGTACTTAACTATGAGTTTTAATGTACTTACCTATGAGTTTTTATATACCCCCAATTTTTTTACATACTTACCTGAGTCTTACAAAACTTACCCATGAGTTTTCATGTACTTACCCACATGTACCAAGGATCAAGTTTTTGTGTACTTTGATACAAAGTACTAAGCTAACCAATGAGTTTTTGTGTTCTCCCCCATAAGCTTTATGTACTTACCCATGAGTTGATAACAGGAAAGAAGAGAGCACAGACAAACAGCCCAAGTAAAGGACCGCCCACCATTCCAAATATACTGAGTGCCACTTGTAGAATCAGACTGCCAAAAAACTGGGCAAGGAATGCCAGTGCCACTGTTACAATGCCAAAACCTAGTGCTGCAACATACAGAAATAGTGATGTTGTGCAAAAGATAAAATAATAAATATTACTTGTTCAAAACTGGAAAATTATATAAGGGGGCTTATGCTTTGAAACAATGATTGCTAATAATGACATATTAATTTCAATCAAAGTCTTACCACATTTGATGGGAAAATGAAAAAGCCATTGGCATGTATTCAGTTCATGACCAAATGTTCTTGTTAATAGCCACTTGCTTATTGCTGATTACAGGTTTGGACATTCCACTTGCTAATTGGCACATGCTAATTGCCACTTGCTAATTGCAGATTTGGACATGCCACCTACTAATTGTCACTTGCTTATTCTTAATTGCTAGTTGGGACATGCCACTTGCTTGCTTGCATTGCTAATTGCTAGTTGGGACATGCAACTTGTTATTTTCCACTTGGGTATTGCTAATTGGGACATGCCGATTGTTATTTGCCACTTGCTTATTGCTAATTGCTAGTTGGGACAATCCAATTGCTATTTGCTACTTGCCAACTGCTTATTGCCTTTTGCTTATAGCTAGTTGCCAATTGCTTATCGTTATTACTACTGAACATGTCTAGGAAATAAAGAAAATAAAAAAGCCATTGGCATGTATTCAGTTCATGACTGAAGGAATATCAAGAGTATAAAAAAGAATTTTAACCACATTTGTTATATCAAAATTACGCTTTCTACAGACATAGTGTAAAATAAAATGATTGTCACTCAGAATTACAATTTTTAATACTGTTGCAATGTATGAAATACAAACATCATGTATAAGCTTTCCCTCTTTAAGAATAAAACATCTCCCAAAAGGAAAGTGACTGTAAATTTTGTTCTTTATTAAGAAAGACCCTGTACTCACTAGAAAATGCTTTAAAAGTTTTAAGAGGGTTTACCAAATATCTTAGACAGGATTGTTGAGAGTCGTTCAGGCATTTGTTCTCCCTTTGCTCTTCTGTATGCAGGTTTGATTATGTCGGTGAGGAAAGTCAAAGCAAGGGCATTAACTCCTGATGATACTGTACTACCAAAAAAAGACAGAAACAAATTAGTACTTTGTACTTTCACAAAATAAGAATAAATGCCAAGTGATTAAGTCTCAAGAAGAAATATCCTATCCTTATTATCACCCATGGCACTTAATTACTTCTTTTAACATGAATAATTCCCAGACATTTTTTAATGTAATAACTTAGCATAAAAATGTGTCTGTACTCTAAGCTTTAACTTGTTTTCTCATCAGCAAACTGAAGGAATACCATAATACAGTACATATTTTCACAAATGCAGGTAATAATATGACCTGTCTCTCTTTCAATATCACACCAAAAACAAGCACACTCTGTATGTAACTAAGCCAATTGAAATGTACTTATTTTGAAGAAAAATAGCAAAAATCTGTTTTTAACAACTTACTAACTGTCAAATTTCAACATTGTAATTGTGCCACTAGGTCTTGCTTGAGGTAAGACATGAGTGCAGTGTTAAAACATGTGTCTGAATTTGTATCTTTTAAAAGAAGACCATGGATGCAAGTGAAAGGATAAAAGATAGTACACTACATGTACTGCATGGTTACTCAGTTACTCACCTCAAAGAAGCACTGAATATACAAGCTACCATAAGTCCAGGAAAACCATGAAACTGACCAAGGATGTCCATCACCAACCAGGGAATCAACTACAAAATGAAATGGTTGTATATACTTTGATTTTCAATTTTGATATTTTCACCTGTATCTATATGTATATATTATGTAGTCAGGCAAAAAACGTCCACACAAAAATAATTTATAGTTTTAATGCACAATTTTATAATGATGTGGAAGTAAACTTTTAAGGCCCTAAACCTGACAGAGAAGCTGAGGTATTTTTCAATCATCCAATGCATTATTGACTGGTATATGCAAAACATGTATCATGCATGATACAATTGCCTTTACCTGGTCTCTTTTGTTGATGAGACAGTTCTGAAGAGGGTCGTTGTCATGGTAACGAGCAAACAACACAAGACCTGCATACACCAAAAGTGATGTAAACACAATGCTTGCAGGTAACTGAAAATACAAAGCCCTGAAAAGAACATTAAAATATTTGTTTTGGAAACAGTTTGTGTTTGTATTGAGCCTATTTTGTTTAAAGTTAGTGATAATTAGCTCTACATCTTCTGTACTAATGTTTGAACCTTTTTCATTGTAGTTGTTAAGTCTATATTTACATCTGAACCTTTTTGGGTTGTTTAGCTTATTCTAACATTTGAGCTTTTTATAGTGTTAAATTCATTATGAGTAACATTTGAGCCTTTCTTTGTGTCTTTTCATTCACTGGCCAGTGGGTGTGTTAATTGTTAAGTTTATACTAACGTTTGAGCCTTTTTTCTGGTTTCCATACTAAGGTATCTCTGTATCATGGCTTGATTTGAACCATATAGTGTCATTGATGTAACAAATCCACCGATCACCAATGTCCAGAATGTATGTCTCTCAAAAGGACTTGGGTCAAAACTGAAATCAACACACAAAACTATTATTTGTTAACAAATCAACAGCAAAATTCAGAGTTACGTATAAGATGGGCTTAATTGTTTCAATATAATTTGGATTGAAGTCATATGATACGTAAACTTTTATGTATCTACTAACCCCAAAACGAATTGATTTTACACATTTTAGAATGTACTAAAGTGAACTTATTTTCAAATATTTCATGAGCATTTCCCTGTTCTTGCATTAATGAATTAATTTTCATCTGAAAGTCATTCTATGGAATGCCACTTGCTAATTGCCACTTGTTAAAAGCCACTTGCTTATTGCTGATTACAGGTTTGGACATGCCACTTGCTAATTGCCACACCCTAATTGCCACTTGCTTATTGCTAATTGCAGGTTTGCACATGCCACCTGCTAAATGCCACTTGTGTTTCCTAACTTCTAGTTGGGACATAATTGCCACTTGCTACTTGCCAATTGTTAGTTCGGACAATCCAATTGATATTTGCCACTTGCTTATTGCCTTTTGCTTATAGCTAATTGCTAGTTGCCAATTGCTTATCGGTATGACTACCGAACATGGCTAGGAAATAAAGAACATTAGCTATTATTACTTTATTGAAGTAAAATATTAAGATTTTCATGGTAAAATGGAACATGCCTACCAAAACTATATCATATTAAATCGCATTAAAGCTTTTAATTTATACAATTTCAAAATGCGTGATCTGATTCATGTTCTTGAACATCGAACATGAGTTTCTATTATAAGTAAACAAGACATCTGTAATGGTGTATAGATTATAAATTTATATAAGTTTATTAGGAATTATTAATTAAGTTTCATACTAAAAATTAGTTAATATAAATAATCTTGCAGATTTTAAAAAGTGGCAAAAAGCAAGTGGCAATTTGCAAGTGGCAGTTAGCATGTGGCAATTAGCAAATTTCTACTCGAATAAAAACTAACATTTACATTCACATCGAATCGAGATACATAGCTACATGATTAAGTCATGTATTAGAATAATGCGACCACGCTGTATTTAATTTGTCCTTTTGATTTAAAATAACTTTAAGTCACAGTAAAAGTGTTTCCTAGTAACAACCAAAACTCCATTTTGCCACGAATAGTATACTTGATAATGTACATGTCATAAGTTTTTATGAAATTTGAACTGAAACGGAGGCTTTAATAAATGAATTAAAAACATAATTACTTATCAGCTTGAAGTTTGCTGCCATTTTTTGCCAATTCCCAAATAACATCAAAGCCACCCACTTCAGTCGTACCTTTCCAGACAACAGCAACAACACCCGCAAACACAATAACCATCTGAAAGGCATCTGTCCACATAACTGCCTTTAAGCCACCCTGAATTGATACAAGTTAGATCGAATTGTTTGAAACAAATACTTCATTTCCGAATCATAAATTATATTATGGTATTGTTATTTGGATCATATCTGCAATGTATCGCATTTGTAGTGTAGCTTTCATATAGTTTGTCTGTGTCTATATAGTTACATCTGTATTTCATTATATTCAAATTACATTTCAATGCTGTCTACTTTGTAACAACCACCATCGAACATTATCAGGGAAGGAAAATTAAACTTTTCTGGAGGCTTCAATGGTACTTCCATCACACAATAGGCAGACAGTTAGCCTAACCATATGTCCTAGCCGACCATTACAAAACTCTGCCTCCATAAGAAAACTGTCAATTTTCTCACATTAAATTCTAAGATTTTTTTATGAAAACGGCACCAGATCGTTAGCAGAACTCACACTGATGGCCCTCAACCAGTGAGAGATATGGTAATTTTATGCAAATGACAATAACCACACGTTTTTTCCCAAATTAATTTTAAACTCTTCGATTAGACGCTTTTTCATGTTACAAGAATAGAGTCTTAAACTACCATTTTTCAAGATAAGTTGATTTTCAGAATAAAATTATACTTACAATGGCAGTGTAGAATGTACAAATGGCTCCTATCAGCAGTATTGAAATAAGAATATCTATACCCATAACTGCAAAAAAGAACCCAAAATATATTTGAACATTTATACATATTAATATTCATCATGAAAAAAGAGTTTATTTCGTTTTCGCAATGTATGACTGTTTCTTCTTAAATACAATGCTGAACAAGTTTATCATTATTTATAGAGGATAACTGTTAGTTTTGGTGTAATATCACTTTATAGTTTCACTGAGTGGGCACCAAATCTTTTGGTGTTCACCAATGAAATTGACGCGATATGACATTGATACAAATGCTTTTTCTGTTTACTTTATGTCTAAGATTCTAATTTTGTTGCGTTTGTTTACACATGTTACATAAAATGTCGAAAAACGCATCTTTATTTTCCGAGACAACAACTTATAAACTATGAGGTCTTCATGACAACAAAGAAAACATGGCAATTCACATTCATGCAGTTAAACAGAATCTTAAAAAACTAAAAAGACACATTTTAATTACTGATTCAAGTTGAAAAATAAATATTATTTTATAATATTGATACGTGACACACATACAAACATGCATATCAAACTAAAGAATATGTATTAAATTGTACAACTACTATATGCACTAAACATCAAATATACTAGTGAAAATAATCAACTAGTGTGCGCAGTATGAATAAACAAACACCAAGAAAATGTATCTAGCAAAACAATGTTGTAAGTAAGAGACATTCAATATTTATAAATGTGACTGTATATATGATAGAAGATACTTTTTATAATTATATTTGAAAGCATGCAGGGATTTTGCTTTACGATTCGTGTCAGGAATAGAGTTCCACACCCGCATACTAAAGTATTGAAAAGACTGTTTCATATAATGAGTTTTAAATGAGATTTGCACAATATTTTGTCTTGAAGAGGATCGCAAAATGTATCTGTTATTATTCGCTAGAGTTATCAAATCACTAATATAAGCAGGGACATCATTATGGAATGATTTCTAAGTTATTACTCCTGCATGCCAGAAACTGTGATTTTCAAACGTGAGCCACTGAAGGGTTTTAAAGAGATCTGCAGATGGTGTTCTGATTGGTTTACATAATATTACCTTCGCTGCCCGCTTCTGTAGATTTGTTATTTTTTAGATGTGCGGTTGCTTATTTTTACCCCAATTGACTACTGCAGTAGTCAAACGTTGACATAATATATGAATTCTAAAACATAGATTTCATAGTGTCATCTAAATAAAAGAGAATGCATTTTAAAAAGAAAATTTTAGAATTAAGCCTTTTGCAAACTGTTTCTACTTGCAAGTCCCACTTGAGATTTTTATCGATATAATTTTTTTATATACATGTACCTAGAATACATTATTGATATGTACATTATTTATACGTAGATTTAGGTTTTGTGAATTTCGTTTCATAAGGTGTTCCTATAAGCATACGGGTTGTTTTAAGAGGATGTATCGCCACATTATTTACATTACACCACTGAATAATATTGTTTAGGTCATGTTGACGCTTTCTTTCTATTTCTGTATATGACTTACCCCCAGTGTTTACAGAGTTGAGTCATCAGCATATAAGTTGATTATGGACTTGTCTATTTCTAAATTTATGTCATTCATATAGATTATGAACATTATCGGCCCTAAAATGGACCCCTGAGGAACAGCACACCTTATTGTTTTCTTAGAAGATTTGATATTTCCGGCTTTGACTATTTCTTCTCTATTATCTAAGTATGATTTAAAAGATATTACGTGTACCTTCAGCAAACTGATATTTGATGGTCTACAAGATCAAAGGCTTTCCTAAGATCCAGAAATATTGCGTCAATAAGATTGTATTTGTCAATTTCTTTATACCAGTCATCAAGAAGGCCAATAAGGGCCGTTTGACATGAATGATGTTGACGAAAGCTTAATTGAAACCTAGATGTAATATATTTGTCTCAGTTAAGTAATCCATAAGTTGATTTGCAAGATGTCTCTCGAAAATCTTCGCCATAGCTGGTAAAGTAATTATTAGGGTCACGTTTATCATTATTCTTATATATAGGCATACCAAATGATTCTTTTAATGCATCAGGAAATATTCCAAATCTAAGGCTGTTGTTTATTATTGCTGTAATAGGCAAAACAATATGACCACCACAATATTTCAATATTCGAGGACCTACACCATCAAGTCCCGTCGCTTTAGAATAATCCAACTTTTCTATGAGAGTTTTGATCTCGAAAGGAGTGATAGGTTGGGCATCAAAACTTATGTTATAGTTGGCTCTCTAAGTATACTTTTAAATCATTGAAATTATTTTGCTTGATAATGTTACATACATTAAGGAAGTGATTATTAAACGAATCTACGATATTTAGTTCACCTTGTATTTCTTTGTCATTAATTATTAGTATTAATTACTGACTTTGGAAGAGTTATTTGTTCATTATAAGAATTGCCTATTACTTCATGCAAATCATTCCACAAAAGCATTTTTTAATTTTCTTGTACAGTCTGATTACAGTGATCCTTTTTAGCATTTCTTATTAGATTTTTCACCTTATTTCGTACTGACTGAAATATTTCTTTTTGTTTATTTTGTCCCTCACTTAAATTGCGGTCAATATTGACACTGGGGGCATGATTTGAACACAATTTGAAGAGATGCGCTATTCACAGTCACACGCTAAATATCTAGGACAATCATCCATCCTGAAACAGACAGACTGATTGACAGATAATATGTTGCCAGAGGACGGGCAGACAAAGAGTCTGACTAATTTCAGGGTCCGTAATATACGGATCCTGCTATACTTCATAGAAAGCAACATGACTATAATTGCTTTAGGAATTTTGATCTAAAAAGAAATTTTGGCAGACAGAAACATGTAGTGATGTTTTTGGAAAAAACAAATTACAAGGAAAATATGTATACATAATTACAAATAAAAATGAGTGCCGGTTAACGGGAAGATTGTTGCGCTGTTATAACCCGCTTTCATGTATGCGCATTACGGGGCCATTGTTTACAATGGACCTATCTTCCAAGTCTTTCATCAGGCACGGCGTCAACAATATCGGGCTTAAACCGCTAGTGACGTCATAAATATGACAGTACACGTCAGTTTACGGTAGAACCCTTACCTTGATTGAGAGCTATTGCTGGTGCATACAGTACTACACCCATGTACAGTGTCTGCAAAAAAACAACAACGAGCATAGGTAAGAACGCTGGAGGGACCTATTTTTTATATAACATAAGTTTAACTATTTATGCTTTTTGTAGATATGATACAGTTCAGATAGCCAGGGATTGGATTAGTGTATTTCAGAATTCGCATTAAAAAAGCAAGTGGCTCAGTGTAAAGCTAACAAGCAAACATATTTCACCATTATAATAAGTAACCTTCATGATCTTGATAAGTTGAGCACTTCTCGTTTTCTCAGGGATTTTATATTTGGCTGCTGGTGCAAATCCTGATGTGGATGCAGATTTATAAAATTGTGTTCGCTTATCATCTACCTTTTGCAGATGTATTCATTGTTATTGGCATTATGTAGCTGTAGGTTTTGTTTCTTTTTTGTGTATGTATTCATTGAAATTGCAATTGTAAACTGATCTAACAAATTTCGGTTTTTATTTAATTCAGCTGTATCTTACTACTGCAAATTTAGAGAGAGGCTAAATAATATTGAATGTTACAAACATTGATTCAACTCGTTTATGTTATGCCACGAGAGTATGAGAAACCCTGAGAATGATGGTTGTTTGTTTCCTCATATAATACACGGACTCATTCGACATTGTTTTCTTATCCATCATCCCATATCTAGCTTCTAACTAACAGGTCATGGCCAGTTGACATCATGTTGACATATAGGACATCGAGATTAGACATTTACCTAAACCCTTTATCGGACCGTATCAGATACTGTTTATAGCGATACTCGGTATAAGCAATGAAGCCATTATTCTCAAAACAACTTGCCAATGTCTGAGTATTTAATTACAATGTAGATTCATTTTCCATGTTATAAAGCTCTATAAACATATCGGGGAAAGTTCCAAAGCAATATATTTAGCCCCTTTTGATCTTACACAATAAAACGTTGCAGGCTACTCGACTATAAATGCTAAATGTATTTCGGTTGTACTAGTATCATTAATCTATTATTGGTAGAAGGTATGAACAGTTCTGCTATGCAAAAGGCAGCTACTGAATTACATATTATATCATTTAATTGTTTTGAATAAACATACCATCTGTAACTGGAACACAGCGCTTCCCACGGTTCGAACAGATCTTGAAAATCTCTTCTCCAAATACTGAAGAAAAAAATGGAAATTGAAAAAAAGAAGAACAGGACAAGGCCTATGTCCATGCAAGGTGTCAGAAAGAAATATGCCATTTAAGAAAGCATAGAAAAGAGCTTCTAAACTTACGCCTGGTTGTGCAAGAAGAAATGATCATAAATGATGCCGAAGTTTTACTGAAAGTACTTGTAGACAAGAGTGCGAACAAATGTTCGTACTGGTCAGCGATCTGGGTGTTTTACTTGGTATGTGGTAAGTCCTAGTTACAAAGTACATCAGCCTAATTCAGTTGGCTTTCCGATTTGACACGTTTATGGATCTGATAATTTTTTCTGGTTGTCAAAGAAAAAGCCCATTCAAAAACAATCTCGCTGGCTTCTACGTCGAAAACATAAAATAATAATAGAATAGAATAAACGTAATAAGGCCACTAGTACTTATAACATATCCATAGTTATCCCGAATTGCACAGATTGGCCCTCGTAGGATAAAAAAAGAATCACTGCTGTGCTAATGATGTACTCAAATGACACTTTTGTCGGAGTGAAATTCAATAAAAGTTAAATTTCGTACACAAAAAAAGTATATAATTCTTACTCATAATCACATTTGTAGTAATAAAATGGTAAAGTGTTAGTTTATTATAGTGTCACTCCTAGTTAAAGGGCCAGCCATTTCCGACTTAAGAGACGCATTCTTTCTGAACACATCCTATCCTTTAAATGCCAGGCAATAAGTAATAAGTAAGGCTGTGGAAGCCACCAGAATGCATGAATCAGCGTCCAAACTTTAAAACGTCTTGGAAGGCTAATATGGCACATAATTCCAGTAAAAATCAAACTTGACCAGTATCTTAGGATCATAAGCCTACATGTAACATCTGAACAAAATTCGTGCAACCTTTCAAAAGTTGTTGATGGGAAACCACCATTTTGTTGAAAATTTAAGTCGAAAAGGGTTCAAAACTCCTGTAATAACTGAGTTCGTATGTTATAACCGGAATCGATCTTGATATTTTATGATCATAAACCTACATGTAAAATTTGAATTAAATCCATGAAAACTTTCAAAAGTCACTGGTCGGGAACACTTTAGCACGCACATACGCACACATAGACGGACGAATAGGGGTAACACTTTATGCCCTTCCTGCACTATTCTTCGAATGACGGGCATAAAAAAAGGTAAATTCTGATTTAGGAAGCAGGTTTTTACCAAGCTTTACAAGCGAGAGGTTGTGTGAGGAACCAAACGACTATACCAATATCATGATCGCAAAGGCAGAAACACGTTTTGTCAGCAGTATATATGATTTTAGTGTATGATACAATTCTTAAAGGCAGTCATACCTCATAGGCGCTCGTCAGTTTCAGATCATGGAACACAGGGAGAAAGGCGTGCGCGGCGACAGGAAATGTTATAATGTTGCTGAAGGAAATCAACCAGTACATTGTTCCATTATAGAATATCTCCGTTGGTACACCAAGAACAAGTATAGCGGATAGGAAACTCGCCATTAGAGATAAAGTGACCGGAAGTAGCGACATACGTCTGCCGCCAAGCAGGAAGTTGGTGGTACTCTGGTTGCGTTTGTCTTTGATTGCATAGAATATTCCTATTGATGCGGATATAACCAACATCAAAATGAAAATTAAGTAATCCAACCAATGAAATGTATTTAGTGTTGCCATCTTCACAATTGCTTTATGTACGCTTATCTAGTTAATGCTTCTGAAATATTTTCTCTACAATGCGACAGCGACAATGCAACAAGTTTTCGTTAAAGGCTACATTTCAAAAGCCACCTAATTAAACTGTCCGCAATGTACATTTTCAGTAAGTACCAAAGTAAGATCAGATGTTTCAATAGCACAGTACAAGTTAGAAACTGTGGAATTCCTCCATCCAACCTATAAACTTATCCGTATAGTGTCCGTGTCCACAATGTATTCACTTAATCAGAACTAGAATTGTTACCATCATTATTAAAATATCACAAACAAGCTCTGTCTACCTTTGAACCAAAACATTGTAATTTGTATATGAGAAAAATAAAATTCTATCTTCAAGTAACTCTTGAATATATGTAAAGTATAATTCATAATTATCATCTATATATGTTGACCTATGACATTGTCGATTGAAATATCTTATCTGTCAAAGTAGCGAAAATCAGGTATTACAGTAAACTCCGTATATAACGACCCCAGATATAACGAAATTCTGGATATAACGAACAAATTATATCTGCCCTAGTTAATTTTTTGCTTTATTTTGTATGAAAATGTTATATGGATATAACAAACTCCGGATGTAAGGAACAAATTTAAATGGTTCCAATGAGTTCGCTTTAAACGGAGTTCACTGTACAGCGAATAGGTAGAAAAAGGTTCATTTTCCCTCAGAATTTTTTATGTGCCAGTAAATAGCATGGTCCATAGTCCTTGTGGATGTTTGCTGCCATCATAGCTCGTTGTTTCCGGCTTTATGATCATCTTCATTTAGATGATCCGGAATTAACCGAACTGTTGCTACACTATTCAAAACTTTAATATATTAGTAATAAATAATTTATTAGTATAAATAGAAAAAAATATGACGTTCAATATGTACTTCACAAATTACAATTACATTGTATCATTTCCCAATAAACATGGGAAGCAATATGATTTTGTATGTATCTATTCTACATTAAACAAAGTTTTGATGGATGGTCAAGTACATATTGAACGTCATATTTTTTTTCTATTTATACTAATAAATTATTTATTACTAATATATTAAAGTTTTGAATAGTGTGATAACAGTTCGATTACTTCTGGATCATGCCTTGTATATGCGCACTGTAACACCGTATACAGCTCCTTTCGAATACAGCTCCCCGGAGAGCTGTATTCGGTGTGCATTAACGAATACAGCTCCCCTTATCAAATAGAAGCTGTATTCGGGGTTCTTGAACCTTTTTTTCGAATAGAGCTCCCCAGTGACCCGATGCAACATAGACGTATAAGGATGCAGTACTTAGCCCTGAGATGATTGTCTTTTTGTCCTCCCCGGGCGGACTTGACACGGACGGGTTTAATGACTTTTTTTGTTAATATTGAAGAATTAATTTATTTCAATAAACCTACATTTTTTCATACATGACTGTTGCACATAAGGCGGCAGTTTAAGTGGTTTTGTACTTCATTTCATAAATAAATTGTTAACAGAATGAAGCACATTCACACCAGGGCGTAATGTCTGACAGACGGACTGATAAGACAACATACCGGATAGGACAACAGACATGTGTTCGAACAGATGGGCCCAAGCTTTCGAACTACAATTTGGATACTGACTTAAAAGTTTTCGGAACGGCCAAGCTTCTTCTTAAAGTGGAGTCATAAATTCATTTGGCCAAAAGACATATCACCGCGTACTCAGACTTCTGTTAATTAATCCGTTTTATCATCCGTTTGGTCAACACAGGGAGCTTTATTCGATTGTGCATGTGCTTTGGTTCGAATACAGCTCCGCTACACCAAGGGAGCTGTATTCGTTAATGTGCACCGAATACAGCTCCCCGGGGAGCTGTATTCGAAAGGAGCTGTATCCGGTGTTACAGCGCACTTCCGATGATCTACAGTCATCGGAAATATCCGCCAATGAAATATGTAAACACTAGTTAGCAGTAATTCATATCCATGAAGAAAACATCCTTGGAAGTATATTTAGATGTATGCCCTTTCTGTATACCATTTAGGAAACTTTCCAGTCTCACAAACCTGCGTGGCAGTTTTATTATTGAAATATTGCCATGTCTAAAGAATATTGTGCTTTTAAGAATATCTATAATCCTGATAAGAATAAAAAGGTTTTCAGTCAGACACAAACGCAAAATTAAAAGGCCACCTAACCAGCATGATGGCTCCAATACTCCCCTTTATTTAGTTTATTTAACTGAAAACAGTAACAATGTGTCCTCTCCATGTGCTTAAAATTTGTGCCATGTAAATTCAAAATCCTTCCATGAATGACAAAGTTACCATGCATTAAGGACTCCATTGACTTTTGTGTGACCTTCATCTTTGAGGTAGGGCCGTGGGTCTTGCATTGTGGATAACACAGCAAAACTGTACATGGAATGAAATTATAAGTTTTAATTCAGAGACTCAAAGAAAACTGAAGCCGCAAAATTCAGACCGCTAGGCCGCCAACTTCAGGACTCCCTGGCGGCCCAGCGGCCTGAAGATGGCGGCCTAGCGGCCTGAAGTTGGCGGCCCAGCGGCCTGAAGTTAGAGGCCTAGCGGCCTGAAGTTAGAGGCCTAGTCGCCTGAAGTTGGCGGCCTAGCGGCCTGAAGTTGGCGGCCTAGCGGCCTGAAGTTGACGGCTTATCGAACTGAAGTTGGTAGCCCAGCAGGCTGAAGTTGGCGGCCTAGCGGCCTGAAGTTGGCGGCCCAGCGGCCTGAAGATGGCAGCCTAGCGGCCTGAAGTTAGAGGCCTAGCGGCCTGAAGTTGGCGGCCTAGCGGCCTGAAGTTGACGGCCTATCGGCCTGAAGTTGGTAGCCCAGCAGCCTGAAGTTGGCGGCCTAGCGGCCTGAAGTTGGCGGCCTAGCGGCCTGAAGATGGCAGCCTAGCGGCCTGAAGTTGGAGGCCTAGTGGCCTGAAGTTGGCGGCCTAGCGGCCTGAAGTTAGCGGCCTAGCGGCCTGAAGTTGGCGGCCTAGCGACCTGAAGTTGGAGGCCTAGCGGCCTGGAGTTTGCGGCCTAGCAGCCTGAAGTTGGCGGCCTAGCGGCCTGAAGTTGACGGCCTATCGGCCTGAAGTTGGCGGCCTAGCGGCCTGAAGTTGGCGGCCTTGCGGCCAGAAGATGGCAGCCTAGCGGCCTGAAGTTGGCGGCCTAGCGGCCTGAAGTTGGCGGCCTAGCGGCCTGAAGTTGACGACCTATCGGCCTGAAGTTGGTACCCCAGCGGCCTGAAGTTGGCGGCCTAGCGGCCTGAAGTTGGCGGTCTAGCGGCTTAGCGGCCTGAAGTTGGCGGCCTAGCGGCCTGAAGTTTGCGGCGTAGCGGCTTAAAGTTGGCGGCCTAGCGACCTGAAGTTTGAGGCCTAGCGGCCTGGGGTTTGCGGCCTAGCGGCCTGAAGTTGGCAGCCTAGCGGCCTGAAGTTGGGGGCCTATGTATTTTCATCAAAACACTACTCAGAAGTTAAATCTTATATAAATCAATAATTCGAAACTTAGATTTACGCTCACTACATGATTGAACAAAAAAAGATAGATTTTCAAAATCACGAACCCAGCGGCTTAGTGGCCTAACGGCCTGGCGGCCAAGCGACTTAGCTGGTTTATTCTTAAAACGAAGATATGGTATATTCAATCATTTTGATATCGCTAATTCTGCGATTTCAAATACTACGAAAGCCTATTAGGACCATCTGAAAGAGAAAAAAATATTGTAAAAGTCAGCGGTTGCTTGATAAATAGCTGGTTTCTAAAGGAACTCAATGGAAGCTAGAATTTTCCTTTTACTCTATATACAGACAAGAGACCGTGTTCAATTTTGACCTCAGGGCATGGTTTGAAAAAGCTTGGTGGAGGTCCACTAGACACTGCTACATAACAAATATCTATGCTCTATGCTATGTGGCTTTGAAGAAAAAGATTTTATACGTGTTTTCTTTAAAAGTCTATATGAAAACCAGTGACCCCCCTGATCAATGCAAAACGTGAACAAACTTGTAAGATGTCCATTAGACGACGCCTCACACAAAATATCTAAGGTTTTGGTCTTGTGGTGTTGGAGAAGAGGATTTCTGAGAATTTTTTGTTTTCGCGGTCATGGTTTTCAGTCAGCCGGAAGGGGATTCTAGGAGACTTTTCTATTTTGACAGCCATGTTTCTCATTTAACCAGAACAACATGATGCTTCTGACCATATTTGATAAACTTCTATGAAGTGATTTATGAGAAGTCATTCGAAGCCAATGTGGACGGACGCCGGACATCCAACGATTCTGGAGTCTCCAGATGACCATTTCGTGGTCACGTGAGCTAAAAGGTAAAAGATATTAATAGGTCGGTAGTATCTTAAGTTAGTTCTCACGTTTTTGTTACAAAAAATAAACATAATCGTCTTGTATTATCTTTGGAACGCCTATTTCGCTGTAACTGGAAGGTTATTTCCTCTTCTAATATTAAGTTGTGAGTTTCAAGTTAATCGGAAGTTTAAAAAGAAGGCCATAATGGCCTTATATCGCTCACCTAAGTACCAGCGCACTTGCCTAAGAAAGTCACTTGTTTATATAGGGAGTCAGTAGTTGCTAAGGAAGTCACTGGTTGCTAGGGGAAGTCACTGGTTGCTAAGAAGTCGTGTTGTTATGGAAGTGAGAGGTTGATTGGTAAGTCATTGGTTGCTATAGGAACTCATTGGAAGCTAAGTTTCTCTTATAATTCTATATAAGGACAAGTAACCCCTACCCCCAGCGGGTGTGGTAAATTTTGACCCTAGGGGCATGTTTTGAACAGACTCTGAAGAACACACTAGACAAGGTTATATACCAACTATCTAAGCTCTAGGCCTTGTGGTTTTGGAGAGGAAGATTTTAACGTATTTCCTATACCAAGTGAATCTCAGGACAGGGTCAGTTTTGACACAGGGGGCACGATTTGAACAAACTCTGGAGAGCTCAACTAGACACTGTTACACACTAAATATCTAAGCTCTAAACCTTATGGTTCCGGAGAAGGTTTTTAAAGGTTTTCCTATATGTCTGTGTAAAAGAAGTGACCCCCTGGGCGGGGCCAATATTGACCCTAGGGATGAACATACGTGGTGCAGGTCCATTAAACGATGATGTACACTGAATTTCTTAGCTCTAGCTAGGCCTTGTGGTTTATGAGAAGATTTTTTTCCCTTTACCAAGAGAACCCTCGGGCGGGGTCAATTATGACATAAGGGACATGATTTGGACATACTTTTAAGAGGTCAAATATACACGGTTACACACTAAATATCTAAGCTCTAAACCTTATGGTTTCGGAGAAGAAAGTTTTTAAACGTTTTCCTTTATGTCTGTGTAAAAGAAGTGACCCCTGGGCGGGGCCAATACAGTACTGCAAACGGTATTTTTTACAACCGAACCGCGATCGGAACCATTTAGAACCGATACCGAACCGAGAACGAACCTGAGCGGACCGAACCGTAACACAACCGTTTGCCGCAGTTATAAATAGTATTTAGAAACTGAACGAAGCGTTACTGGGAACGTTGCTGGTCGCGGGAAGTAACTAATGCGCATCTAAGAGGGTGTAACATGTATTGCGATTATCTAAAATCAGGTCTAAGAATAAATTTTAAGTGATATTTTACTTTTGCATGTCTATAGTATATGGCTAAAATCATAATCAACAGTACTAATTCACCAACATAGGTATGCTAAACTTTGAAACGATAAAAGTCCTATATACTGGTTTAAATCAGGATTTGATAAGATATACAGGTATACAAAATCCATGTTTCGAATTGAACGTGCGAATAACTTGTTAAATTTACCGGGTGATTTCATATGACTAGTTTACCCACGACAATTATCATACAATTTATAACACATTACCCTCCCCCCCCCCCATAATTTGACAAAGCATGCAAAAGCATAGATCTAATCACGGAACTTTCAATTTATTTTACACCGTTCCTACAACTACAATACAACTTTCATTATTGAATTTAATTCGGGTAAATGTCTCATTGTTAGGCGAAGATCAGTTGCTAAACAGTTGGTCTTTAACTGTTGCGTTAAATATTACTTACAATTATTGGGCAATTAATTTTTAGAATTTGTTTCAAGTGTCTACGTTTTGATATTATATAAACCGCAGTGATACAGCATCTTTACACATCCTAATTTTCCGATTCGATTACAACAGGGTGTAGGGACAATAAAATTAGGCATTATTACATAATTTTATGGCACGCAACTTCTCAAATTAGTGAGATATTGGCTCTTCGCCTCATTTTCATAAGTAATTATAATTACGTGTAGTTGGAAGCCCATTTATCATGACGATCGTTCCATGTACATCATCGTTTAATGGACCTGCACCACGTATGTTCATCCCAAGGGTCAATATTGGCCCCGCCCAGGGGGTCACTTCTTTTACACAGACATATGGAAAAACCTTTAAAAACCTTCTCCGGAACCATAAGGTTTAGAGCTTAGATATTTAGTGTGTAACAGTGTCTAGTTGAGCTCTCCAGAGTTTGTTCAAATCGTGCCCCCTGTGTCAAAACTGACCCTGTCCTGGGATTCACTTGGTATAGGAAATACGTTAAAAATCTTCCTCTCCAAAACCACAAGGCCTAGAGCTTAGATAGTTGGTATATAACCTTGTCTAGTGTGTTCTTCAGAGTCTGTTCAAAACATGCACCTGGGGTCAAAATTTACCACACCCGCTGGGGGTAGGGGTTACTTGTCCTTATATAGAATTATAAGAGAAACTTAGCTTCCAATGAGTTCCTATAGCAACCAATGACTTACCAATCAACCTCTCACTTCCATAACAACACGACTTCTTAGCAACCAGTGACTTCCCCTAGCAACTAGTGACTTCCTTAGCAACTACTGACTCCCTATATAAACAAGTGACTTTCTTAGGCAAGTGCGCTGGTACATAGGTGAGCGATATAAGGCCATTATGGCCTTCCTTTTAAACTTCCGATTAAAAACTCACAACTTAATATTAGAAGAGGAAATAACCTTCCAGTTACAGCGAAATAGGCGTTCCAAAGATAATACAAGACGATTATGTTTATTTTTTGTAACAAAAACGTGAGAATCCTCATTTAGTCTATGTTTGGTAACATTGATAAAGGCGGTGCAACGATAAATATGACGATAGCGTTCATTTTTGTAGTAAACAAATTAGAAGTCTCAATGTTTCTTACTTTTACGTGCTAAATTTATCATAAATATTACTTTAATTTCCATGCAAAGTGAAGTTTCATAACTTCCTTATTCATGGTACGGTAACGCCTATTACTTGAAAGATCCTGGTCTGTCTCAGTGCATAAATGGTACAATAGAACTAACTTAAGATACTACCGACCTATTAATATCTTTTACCTTTTAGCTCACGTGACCACGAAATGGTCATTTTGAGACTCCAGAATCGTTGGATGTCCGGCGTCCGTCCACATTGGCTTCGAATGACTTCTCATAAATCACTTCATAGAAGTTTATCAAATATGGTCAGAAGCATCATGTTGTTCTGGTTAAATGAGAAACATGGCTGTCAAAATAGAAAAGTCTCCTAGAATCCCCTTCCGGCTGACTGAAAACCATGACCGCGAAAACAAAAAATTCTCAGAAATCCTCTTCTCCAACACCACAAGACCAAAACCTTAGATATTTTGTGTGAGGCGTCGTCTAATGGACATCTAACAAGTTTGTTCACGTATTACATTGATCCCCCCTGATCACTGGTTTTCATATAGACTTTTAAAGAAAACACGTATAAAATCTTTTTCTTCAAAGCCACATAGCATAGAGCATAGATATTTGTTATGTAGCAGTGTCTAGTGGACCCCTGAGGTCAACATTGAACACGGTCTCTTGTCTGTATATAGAGTAAAAGGAAAATTCTAGCTTCCATTGAGTTCCTTTAGAAACCAGCTATTTATCAAGCAACCGCTGACTTTTACAATATTTTTTTTCTCTTTCGGATGGTCCTAATAGGCTTTCGTAGTATTTGAAATCGCAGAATTAGCGATATCAAAATGATTGAATATACCATATCTTCGTTTTAAGAATAAACCAGCTAAGTCGCTTGGCCGCCAGGCCGCGTTACGTATTCTTAATTAAAATTATTTTGTAAATGAGGACTAGTTATAATTAATATAAAGAATCCTTCTGACTGTATTTATTTCTACGGAAACGTATATTGACCCCCTTTATATATATATAAATTAAGTTATTAAAAAAACTTTTTTTCTAGTTTGAGCCTATATATATATAAGTTTCATATTATTTACCGTTCCATCTAAGAACGAATATACAAAGTTCTAGTTTACTGTAGTTAATTTGTGTTTAAATTAAGAAATATGTTTTATCAGTCATTCATACTCTTTTTATCAATTTTATTGTAGTAGATCTACACAATGAAAAGTTATTATTCATTTATGCTGAAATATATGTAAACTTAAAAGTGGAGGAAGTTAAAAGTGAGGGAGAAATATTTCTTTGTTTTCTGTCACTTTTATTTTGGCTGGAAATATTCAGCTGATTAACGATGTATAACCACTCAGGTTGTAATCTGTAATTTTGTAATTGTGCTTATTAGGTCCACCATCCTCTAAAGAGGCTATACTCTGTACGACCCGCAGGTTGTAATCTGATTATAGTTTTGTTTTTATATACCAACTGGCAATTCGCATAATTTTTTAATTTCATTGCGGGCCGCTGCTATTTAATACGGGGTACAAAAAGATGCATGGAGACTTAAGCACTAGACCGAATATATGTGTCTCTCTTCATTTAAAAAGTGAGGTACTTCTGAGATGAAAACTGTAGACACAGTCTATTTTTTTGGAAATGCAAGAGGTGTCGTTCCTTATTGAGTTGTCGTTCCTTTAATAGAGAAACATTGTACATGTACTGAATAATTTTCGATTGCCTTTTTAATTATATGAAATATTGTATTAGCTTATTTTTTCTCTTCATCATTGTAGTCGGTCTACGTGACGTAATTGGTAAAGGCGTCATGGCCAGTTACTTTACAAGCGTGTTTTTAATGAATGAGTTCGAATCCCATCCAAACCCATTTTTTTTTTTACTTTTAAATTGGCAATGAAAGATATTACAGTAAAGTGTCGATAATAAAGGTCAGTTAGTAGATGTGGTGTCGTGTCAGGTTTTTCTTGTTCAACCAGAATTGGTTTCCTTGAGTTCCTCAACATTAACCATCACCAATTTTCAAAATATTTGCATGTCAGTTTTGTCTGTGGGCCCGCTGTGATACTATGTATCACAGTTTTTCTTGTATTTCTTTACCTCTGTCTCACTAAAATGGGGCCATTTGTTGTCAGCGGTTAACGATTTTTAACGAAAAAATAATTGTAGGTTGAGTCAGCAAATCAGATCGCAGAACCGCTAAACACCGATGGAAACGGTTCGCTTACCGGTTCTTAACGCTCAGGTCCGGTGAACGGTTGTGGACCGGTATAACCGAACCGGATCGCAAACGCAAACGAAACGGAACCGAACCGCTAAAATGGTAAAAAATACCATTAGAATATTGACCCTAAGATCATGATTTGAACATACTTGGTGGAGGTCCATTAAACAATGGTGTACACTAAATTTCTTAGCTCTAGGCCTTGTGGTCTTGGAGAAGAATTTGTTTAAAGCTGTTCCTATACCAAGTGAACCCCCGGGCAGGGTCACTTTTGACACAGGGGGCATAATTTGAAAACAAACTGGAGAGCTCAACTAGACACTGTTACACACTAACTATCTAAGCTCTAAATATTATGGTTTCAGAGAAGAAGGTTTTTAAAAGTTTTCCTATATGTCTGTGTTAAAGAAGTGACCCACTGGGCGGGGCCAATATTGACCCTAAGGTCTTGATTTAAACATACTTGGTGGAAGCCATTAAACTAAGATGTACACTAAATACTAAGTACCTTAGCGCTATGTTTTTTGGTTTTGGAAAATGAGATGTTTAAAGCTTTTCTTATCTTATAGAAACCTATATAAAAATTAAGTCCCCCCCCCCCAAGTAGGATCAATTTTGACCCTGGGTCATGATTTGAACAATTTTGATAGAGGTCCAACTAGGCAATGCCACATGCCAACTATCTAAGCTTCAGACCTTGCAATTTCAGAGATGAAGATTTTTAAAGTTTTTCTATTTATTCCTCTATAAGACTATGTTACATCAAGTGACACCCCGGTTGGGGTCAATTTTGAATCAGGGGGTCACAATTTGGAAAAATCTTGATAGTTGTCCCCTAGGTAATGCAACAGGCGTAATATCTCAGCTCTAGCCCTCGTGGTTTCAGAGATGAAGATTCTAAAATGTTTTCCCATTTGTTGCCATAGCAACCAGAGTTTTGCATGGAATGAAATTCTTTGAATAATGCTTCATGCAAGGAACAACCCGCCAAGTTTCATCAATACTGGCTTAGTTGTTCAGAGGAGATGTCTTTTGAAGCAAAATGTTGACGAACGAAGGACGAAAGACCCTTAAAGCTAACCCTTGCACGAAGTGCCAGGTAAGCTAAAACACAATATAAAGGTTATGTACTAATTATCCCTTAAAATCGTTGCTATCTTGGAAAGTGCATCAAAGTAGGGAATCATCAAGTATACAACTAGGTTTATCCAGGATTACTGTTTTGTTTCTTTCTAGAATCAGTTCACTGTGTCGCTTCAAAATAACTTGGTCGATTTTCAAAAAAACTCTGGGTCCTAGACTTGTGTTCGACTCTTTTGTTTACAAGTCGTAGCGTATGCTGTCAGTGTCTTGGGAGTTCGAACTCATCATGCGCCAGACATTTCAGCCATGGATGCACGCTGGACTCAAACTGTTTATTACAGACTCTTCCACATCCCATCAATGCATTCTTAATACAGGTAATCACCAGAAGCGATAATTGTAAAATGCAATGCAATATCACACTCACTTTTCATTAGGTTAATATAGATAATTGTGTGACTCAGTGAGTGGTAAACTTGTAAATATGTATTATTGACCATAAAAAGCACCCTATGCAACTCCGCAAAAAGTGCAAAAAGTATGGTGCTCTTTTTAAAGAATGAGATCCTAATGAAAATAAGATCATGCAATGTATTGGAATTAGGCATTTAGATCACTCTTCAAGACATAACTAACAGCGATCTCTGCTTTTCACGCGTTGTTTGCACGAAGACCAAACTACACATAGCTTTAATGTTGCGTGTATCTTATACAAACTCTTGAATTACAATGTTCTAGGTATGTTGCTAGGACTAGTTCTTTTAAATGAATAAAATGAATAAATAGTATAACTTGTGTATTCAAGCGACTTACATTAGCATATTACAAAAGAATGTACAAATCCATTACAGCTTATAAAATGTTTTCTGTCGGATGCGTTATACTGAAATTTTATTACGTTATTCAAGCGGTTGAATTCATCGCAGTGATTAGACTAGACAAGCTTGTAAGCATGATTGACAGCTAGCAGGGACCCTGTTCAGAGATAAGAATCAAAAGCGACATACACCGATCGTGATCCTTGAACATGTAAAAAACAGGCATACCTAGAAAACATAGTCTGCAAATGAAAATGCTGTAGTAGATGCTAAATTGCTTAATACTTCTTCAAAATTGAAAAGAAGGACATTTTAAATAGACAGACAACTTTTTAGGAAACACTAGTATTTTGATACATTACGTCAAGTGAGAACAAAAGGGAATTAATATATGTTACAGAAGTTTTACAATGAGAAAAAAAAAAACACATGTCACTATCTTTTTTGTTATAATTTGGTTTCGAACCCATGACTCAACCATAAAAAGGCTACAGCAATATTGACCCAATGGCTTGCAAACAAATTAACCAAGCTTTAGGAATGCATGAGTATATTTTACACTGTGATGACCGTAAACTTCCGTTATACCAGTAAAAAGGCCTATATACATATTACATAAACAGACTTCACTCCGTGGGATTCGACCAGTCGAGTATAAGGCATTCCAGCTAACAGTCTTCTACGGTAACCAGGTAACCACTGAGCTATTTCTTTCCCTCTCTGTGTGTGGTACAGGTTTTATTCAAATATAGCATTGCCATGGATAGATGTTCCCCCTCCCCTCAGTTTTATTTAGAAAGTCGTTTTCAGCACGTGAACTCTTTTGAGCACGTGTATTCTGGTGTTTTAGGCCTGATTTTGTCTTTTTTTAGCTGGACATAATAAGCAAACTTAAGAACTGGATCTTCCAGGCCTCTATCAGATTCAAAAGTATGTATATATTTTTTTTGAAAGAAACTAAGAAAATCTTTATCCAGTCAGATTTAGAATACAAAATTTTGACTCAATTATTTTTACGACTTGTTTTAGTTAATTTCACAGTTGTTTAATGTTCTACCAAAATTAAAACGCTTCAGACAATGTATCTGTCAAAATACATGTATGTTGTTTACGTAAACTGTGCTGTACTAGTACATGCATTATGCCAAAAAAAAAAGTTTACCCACATAACACATTAACAGCGTCTTCAATTACTTATAACTTTAATCAAGTTCTTACCGATGCATTAAGTAAGAACTTGATTAAAGTTATAAGTAATGTATGCTGTTAATGTGTTATGTGGGTAAACATTAAACAAATTAAACCATCTATATCAACAAGGATACAGACTGCGTGGTTTTCCTTTGCATAGTTCGTGAACGCTAGATATTCTAAACGATCCTTTGTGATGAGACATGGTCTGGTACATGTATGCACATCAAATGTATGCGTTACTAATTTTGAGAAAATTACACTATAAGCAAAGATTATCCTGCATACATGTACATACTTCTTTGAACTCTCATTTCTGAAGAGATA
This sequence comes from Saxidomus purpurata, assembly GCA_022818135.1. NCBI lineage: Eukaryota > Metazoa > Mollusca > Bivalvia > Venerida > Veneridae > Saxidomus > Saxidomus purpurata. The sequence continues at coordinate 33,790,300 of JAFMSR010000012.1, read as the reverse complement.
CGCAAACATGATAAGTGAGAGCTCTATTTGTATAGAGTTTTTGCAGATTGTAAGAGTATTCAGGTATTATGTTGTCGATAATACATACACAATAAATAGTTTTCCAAATATTATCCGCTATCAACATAAGAGCGATACTCTACAACTAGACATTTTCTCAAACAAATTTGGATTTCAGGTTAAATCAAAACAGACAACTTTTTTTCAAGACCCTATTTTGTACACATCTGAAATACGTGGTTTCATTCGTATCGAAAGAACAAATTTTATTTGACATGTTTAGTTTTTTTTCCGCGTGGTTTAATGTCCGTCTCTTATGTACAGACGAACAATTTATCTAACAGTACCATTGCCAACCTAAAGGAGTCACGATGACGACAAGGGTCGAAACAGTAACGCTTTATCGGTGAACAGTACCACTCGGCCATGGAGGCGACTTAATTCGAAGCAAAGAATAATTCACAGCGATACGAAAAAATGCATTTACATACAGTGTACATATGAAGCAAACATTTTTTAGCTCACCTGGCTACGCCAGGGTGAGCATTTCTGATTGATGATTGTTCGTCGTCCGTCAACATTTTGATTCAAATGACATCTCCTCTGAAACCACTAGGCCAATGTTTATTAAACTATGCAGGAATGTTCCTTGCATGAAACTCTACCAAAATTGTTCAAAGAATTCCATTCCATGCAGAACTCTGGATACTATGGTAACAAATAGGAAAAACTTTAACAATCTTCTCCTCTGAATACACAAGGCCTAGAGCTAAGATATTTGGCATGTAGCATTGTCTAGTGAACCTGTACCAAGATTGTTCAAATTATGACCCCCGGGTCAAAATTGACCCCGCACGGTGGGTCACTTAGTTTTGCATTTTTTTTTTTAAATTTTTTCCCCCAAAAAAAAAAAAAAAAAAAAAATAAAAATTTAAAAAAAAAAAATAAAAAAAAACCCCCCCAAAAAAAAAAAAAAAAAAAACCCCCCAAAAAAAACCCCCCCCCATAGGCTTATAAAGGAAACACTTTAAAAATCTTCTTCTCTGAAACCAAGAGGCCTAGAGCTTAGATATTTGGCATGTAGCATTTTCTAGTGGACCTCTACCAAGATTGTTCAAATTATGACCACCGGATCAAAATTGACCCCGCACCGGGGGTCTCTTAGTTTTACATAGACTTAAATAGGAAAAACTTTAAAAATCTTCTTCTCTGAAACCACAAGGCCTAGAGCTTAGATATTTGGCATGTAGCATTGGCTAGTGGACCTCTACCAAGATTGTTCAAATTATGACCCCCGGATCAAAATTGACCCCGCACGGTGGGTCACTTAGTTTTACATAGGCTTTTATAGGAAAAACTTTTAAAATCTTCTTCTCTGAAACCACAAGGCCTCAAGCTTAGATATTTGGCATGTAGCATTGTCTAGTGAACCTTTACCAAGATTGTTCAAATTATGACCCCCGGGTCAAAATTGACTCCGCGCCGGTGGTCACTTAGTTTTGCATAGGCTTATAAAGTAAAAACTTTAAAAATCTTCTTCTCTGAAACCAAGAGGCCTAGAGCTTAGATATTTGGCATGTAGCATTTTCTAGTGGACCTCTACCAAGATTGTTCAAATTATGACCACCGGATTAAAATTGACACCGCACCGGGGGTCACTTAGTTTCACATAGACTTAAATAGGAAAAACTTTAAAAATCTTCTTCTCTGAAACCACAAGGCCTAGAGCTAAGATATTTGGCATGTAGGATTTTCTAGTGGACCTCTACCAAGATTATTCAAATTATGACCCCCGGGTCAAAATTGACCCCGCACGGTGGGTCACTTAGTGATATGGAAATGTGCTCCGTCCGTGCGTCCGTCTGTGCGTCCGTCCGTCACACTTTTATCCATAGCATAACTCCAAAAGTATTCAAAGGAATTTATTGAAACTTTACACACAGACAGAGGACATTAAGAGAAAGTACAGTGCCTAAGAACCGTAACTCTACCTTGTCAATTTTTATAAACATTGCCTTTTGTTACATTTTCTTTACTTTTTTTGTCCTGAGCATAACTCCAAAAATACTGAAGGGAATTACTTGAAACTTAATACAGTGATAGAGCACAATGAGGGAAAATGCAGTGTTTAACGACCATAACTGTATTTTGCCTACTATTTTAATTACCCCCCTTTGTTACATTCTCTTGATTTTTGTTGTCTGGAGCATAATTCAAAAAGTACCGAAGGGTATTACATGAAACTTTATACAGTTCTAGAGCACAATAAAGGGGTGCAGTACCCAAGAACCACAACTGTACCTTTGCCTATTCTTTTAATTATCCCCCTTTATCACATGCTCTTGTCTTGAGCATAACTCGAAAAGTACTGAAGGAAATTCGTTCTAAATGAAAATAATGAGAGAGGACACTCAGGGAAAGTGGAGTGCCCAGGAACAATAAATGGTTTTGTTTGATTGTCGCTCTTTTTTATTTATCTTGTACAGAGCATAATCTTGTCCGTAGCCAAAAGTAGAACCTATACCATATCCATTTTTCTCGTCCCAAATGTCTTGGTCATAGAACGAGCATTTCCCATGGGAGGTAAACGTAGCTGACATGTTATCTGCACATTTTGTTTACCGGAATATACTTATTACCTTAATTCCAAGTCGCCTATGAATATTCAAATTGGTTAAAATTGTCATATTTTTGCTCAGGTAAACTTAGGTTGTTGCTATTCATTTTTGTAGTCTAGACCATGTCGTGTCCGAGTTATAGCAGTCTTTGATTCTAAAATTCTAATGCAACAAGACGTGTTTGATCTTTCACATTTAAATAGAATCCCATCCTGTATTTGTCTATTTATCTCAATAAAACGTCTTTATACTAAGCTTTCCAAGATCTAACTTGAAACCGCCCAAGGGGTCACTGTGACCTTAGACATAAACCAAATACTAAGGTTTTACTGATAGGAAGCGTACTAAAGTATAAACTTTAGTTTATGGCCACAGACCCATTTCTTAAGGTATTGATAAACAGCAAAATTTCTAGTTTATTGGCCAAAATGCCATTTAAACGTTGAGGTTTAAATAAAGCAACCATGTTCCTATTGACCACAACTCATAAACAGACATCATTCACTTCGTCGCCTCCTACCAAGCAGGGGAATATATTGTTAAATGTTGTTTAGCAGAATATGAGGCCTTAATATGGCCCTTATCCCAGTCGCCTATTGAATGTCCACTTGCCTGGTGGAAGATTACTATTATAATATTATCTGCTCAAATAGGTTTTCCAATTATACGTTACTTTGTAAAACAAGTGCCCCCTTATGGTCAATGTCCACCTAAGGGCCTATTTGAACAAACTTTGAAGAGGTCTCTATATGCAATACAACAGGCCAAATATTTGATCTTTAGGCACTTTGTTAAATAGAAGACAGATTTTAAAAGTTTTCCTATTTAAGCCTAAAAAAACGTCTGTAACAACAACTTGAAACCGGGTGTCAATTTTGATCATTGTGAACCTTGAGACATCAAACCAAGACCTAATAGCGTTTTAATTCATCAGCAAGCTTCCTACAGTAGGAAAACCCTTTAGTTGTATGGCCAAAGATAGCCAGTTTATTAAGGTTCATTACACCGATTCAAACATTTGAATTTTAATGAAGCAACACTTAATTTTAGCCTTTTATTAAAATGGTGTGTGATAAATTTCATTTAATACATAAATTAATATTAGCGTATGGCAATTAGCCATTTGTTGAGTATTTTTGGATATAAACCGCTAAATGTGACATGTTTACACACTGTTTATTCCCACACAGCCATTTAATTAAGGTGTTGATAACTACCGCTTCAAACATCGTTTAGTTTAGGATCACAGCGCTTGTTGAGGGTTTAAAAGCCTGCAGGCCTTTAGTTTAATGCCCGAAACACAGCCTTTTACTAAGGTGTTATAAACCGTAAAATTTTAGCCTATTGCCAGGTCAAAGATTTGTTGAGGACGAATTTCAATATAACACGCAAAATAATGATTCACTATGACTAAATGGTGACAGGGACTTTATTCATTGATTGTGAAATGTACGTTAAATGAAAAATAATCACATAGCCAACATTGGGAATCTATGTTAAAGCACAGTAAACAAACAGGCCAATGGCTATATCGATCTGCGCTTTGGTACAACTCCACTTGCCTGATAAGATCTAGATAATGTGTATATACCAAATTATGGTTTTCCAATGACACGTCTTTGAAACAGAAAAAAAATGCAATCCCAGCAAGGTAAATTTTAACCAAAGACGGCATAATTTGAACAAACTTGAAGAGGCCAAAAATAGTCTGGGTTACCTTGTACTTGCCAAATCAGTCAAACCGTTCTCTGGGCCTTGACATGGTTTCAGCGCCAGAAAATGGCGAGAGATTTTGATAACGTTATTTCCTTATCGGGAAAGCCTACGTAAATTATATCTTTTTTAGACCCATTTACTTCTGGGTAAATATTTGATGTAATCCGGTTCGTACATAATTTGAATAATGTTGTCAATGAAATAACATCGGACATTTGAAAATCAAGCTACAACTCTTCATACCAAGCTTCGTACGTTTCCGTAAGTTTTGTAAATATCCTTCTTTGGTCCGTGGCATATGCATAGCTAGATTATATTCCGTAATCAGCTAACACCGATTTAATTGCTAAACGAAAAAATGTAATACAGCCCTTAAGCTATTTACCTTCTTGCTTAAATTGAAGTGTTTGATGCTACTATTTTCATTTAGTAACATAAGTTCTTATCATATTAGCGGTATTCAAATAGGAATTGAAGTGATTTGGGATATCTAGCGCTACTTTCGAATAGTGACATGTTTACACTGTTGTCATTCGCACAATAGCACGTTAAATCTTACGTTTGAATGTGGTATTATAACTTAGGCCTTGGCAATGTCTTCAGTCCCCAGGCCAAAAACAGTTTTCGCGAATGTTAGTAAATTTCCATTATTCATTCTGTATTTACGTTAATCTGTCCAAAACATCGAAAAGAAGACTTTTGAAGTATTAATGCTGTTACCAGTCCTAAATATATGACACGTGGCGAGCTGGGACTTGTGCCAGTGTTTCTTTAATTAGTCACTACTTCGTTGTATAACGAATTTCAACTGGTCTAATCATTGTACCGACCACATTACAGCTATTCATATTGATCGGTTAACTTAACCTTCTTATCCGCATTAAATTCCTTTTAATATTACAGGTTTGCGCAGATCCAGATTTTTTTCAGTTACTGCGACAGCCTTAAATATGCTATAAATATAAATATGATTTAAAAAAATTCTAAATATATTAGCATCAGTCAGGATTCATATAATACATCATAATGAAACCTTAAACGAGAAATATCCTTTTAAATGATAGTTGAAGTTCCGAAAATTATGTGTTGCGCGAGCGCGTTCAGTAGCATTATATCGCAGTTAGCATCGTCATCATACGTGGGGACAATACAACCTTTTTTATTGAATGAAATTGTTTGTTTTTTTTATCTCAAGTCTCAGTTTAAAGTAAAATGGGCAAAATCAAACCAGTTGTACTCCAAGGGATTCCCGAGTTGCAGTAATTATCGGAAACCCTGTAATGTTTACATACCTGGAAGAAACGGACAACGGCTTTGTCTACGAAGCAGTTGCTTTGCGTAAATCACTTAATAATTAGTAAAATGCACCTTCTTTAGCTTCTATGGAACATTGTTTCGACATTATATGTACTAAAATATATCAAATACTCAAATGACCAAATGTCTAGCAGAAAAGTACAACATGTACGTTTGAACCTCCATTTAAGATTCTTGTGAGTATTCTTAACCAGATAAATATGTATTTTTTGTATTTCTTTTAAATTTTCACGCATGTATGTATGATTGTGGTCTGTATTTAAGATCAAATCAATAAATGTATGTTCTGTTCTGTTTATCAATATTTTGAATTAGAAAATGTTATGGACTGGGTCAATTTGACATTTAGATAACTATTAAGTATTAAATTTGCATTAACCCCTCAGACATTGTAGTTTATGTTTTTGTTACGGGGATATAAAAGTAGTTTCCGAAGCTCAAATTGTCCGAAATATGAAATTTCATTATAACTATACTGAAGACAATAACAGGGACATGGACAGCATCGTTGAAGGAGCAAAAAAACAAATAAAGAACATGCCTAGTTGTACTTTATACACATAATTGAGGTGCGAGCTGTGTAAGTTTAATAATTTTATTGAATCACTGATTTAACTCTCTGTGGTCCTAAGGTTAAATGACTGGACTGTTATAAGAACCAGCGCCAGAATCTGCTTTGATACTCTAATCAGGAGATACGGAAGCCCAATAGTGCCACTTTGTTTTTATCTAGATATATTTTTTTCAACATAACTAAGTTGAAATCACGATACTAAGTTGAAAATTCAAAAAACTGTGTTGAAAATTCAAGATACATGTAGGAAGATGAAAATTCAAGATATTTACTTGAAAATTCAAGGTACAAAGTTGGAAATTCAAGATAGTAAGTTGAAAATTCAAGAAAGTAAGTTGAAAATTCAAGATATGAAGTTGAAAATTCAGCTTATTTATTTTCATACTTAGTATCTTGAATTTTTAACTTAATATATTGAATTTTTAAATTACTATCTTGAATTTTCAACTTACTATCTGGAATATTCAACATAGTCTCTTGAATTTTCAACATAGTATCTTGAATTTCAAATTTAGTATCTTGAATTTTCGACCTAGGAAGTTGAATTTTCAACTTTTATATGTTGAAAAAATCTATTTAAAAACACATAACAAAGTGGCACTTTTGGGCTTCCGTAATGCCGCTTTTTTAAATTGATTTTTTTCCACATAACCATATTGAAAATTCAAGATACTAAGTGGAAAGTTCAAGATACTAACTTAATCATTCATCAGACAAGATACTTAGTTTAAAATTCGACTTAATAATTTTCAACTTAGTATTTTGATTTTTCGTCTAATTTAAGTTTCTTGAATTTTCAACTAACTATCGTGAATTTTCAACTCACTATCTTGAATTTTCAACTTAGTATCTTGAATTTTCAACTAACTATCGTGAATTTTCAACTCAGTATCTTGAATTTTCAACTTAATATCTTTAATTTTCAACTCACTATTTTAATTTTGAACTTAGAACTAGATTTTAAACTTAATATCTTAAAAAGTGAATTTTCAACTTAGTTATTTGAAATGATAAAAACAACTCAATTTTCAACTTAGTATCATCAATTTTCAACGTAGTCAGTTGATTTTACAACTTAGATAAATTTTCAACTCAGATAGTTGAATTTTCAACTTCATATCTTGAATTTTCAATTTAGTATCTAGAATTTTTAACTTACTGTCTTGAATTTTCAACTTAATATCTTGAATTTTCAACTTAGTATATTGAATTTTCAACAAAGTAAATTAAATTTTCAACATAATACTTTGAATTTTCAACTTAGTTATATTTAAAAAATCAATTAAAAACAAAGGGGCACTATTTCGGCTTCCGTAGGGAAACGTCTTTACATCAAAAACAATATTTTGATAAGAAAAGAAGTACAAAATTAATGTATAACAAAGTTCGTGTATTAGGTTACAGGTTGTGTTTTCAACATTTTATAAGTCAAATTTGTATACCAGAAATGTATCCATAATTTCAAAAATAAGGTCACTGATAAGTTTTAGAACAGAACAGAATATTTCTTTTTTCACTCAGGTATTTTAAAACACCGCACGGGATTGTATCAAAAGCAACCAACATAAAATTTCTTTACGTTTTGAACGTACCTTTATCAATATTTCAAATATTATGTGTCATTATTATGTTTAAACGAATCTGACAATAAAAGCACTTATGACTGTTTAAATATCAGAGACAAACAAACGACAACGCAATGTACTCGGCGACAGGTAACTAAAGCAGAACTAAAAGCCAATTCGATTTTTTGTAATACAACCATCCAATAGAAACACTGCGAAAATCCTTAGTTGATATTATAATAGGTTAATATTTAGGAGATAGAAATTCTCATGAGTGGAAGTATTAGAACGGATATTTTATTGAAGGATTAAAGGTAAAATTTATATTTTATTTCTAAAATATCTATGTTTTCATGGCGATCATTAAATTAAATAAATATTTAATGCGACTTGAGTTTGTTTTCCTCCATGAATTTTGCGGTTTGCGTTATCAAATATCCTGATTTGTGTCAAATGGGTAACCTATCGAACACAGAAACAAAACTAATATGAAACTACATTTGTTTGTATATAGCTAAGGACCAACGTGTATCGAGTGCCATTCGTTTCAAGCTTTGAGATCAGCACCGTTGTCATTTAATTAAAAAGTGTCTAACTGAACAATCTCATGATGCCAGCTAAATGGTGTTATTAATAAATTGTCCTATTTGTAAAAGTGTTTTAAACCTAAAAACTATCAAAAGCAAGATTCCTTTATATTATTGAAACATCTTTAAAAGATAGTTACTTGTAAAATTACTTTTCTAATTTACTGCTTCAATACGCCTTAAAACGTATATCTATAAGCAACGCTGATGAGAGTTTAATAGGATCGAACCCCGCTAGGGCATCGCCAACGCCATCACGCTTATATACATGTCCCGACCCAGTAAACCCAATTTTCCCTCTCGCAACCGACCAATATTAACATGGTGTAGCGACAATCAAACGGTATATAACTTGAGCAGACTTAGTTTATTTACTGAGCAAACTTTGTTCCTCTGAAACCCCGTGAACGGTGAAGTTAAATTCCTAAACTTCATAAGACTATCCACTTAACACATTAAGTATTAACGTAGTCAATTTTACTCAACAATAACTGGGGTATTCTGGATCGATTGTTAACAAAACAGTTATTCATATAAACACTGCGGTCATGTAGAGATAAGATTAAGTGTTTCCCATTCTCGTTTATTGTTGTGTCTGAAGGGGGGGGTGGGGTGGGGAGGGGGGCGGCGGCGGGGGGAATAAAAAATCTAGTTAAAACGGTACAATCAAAATGTTGCCTGCAGTGGTCACACAATCTACATGCAATATTAACTTGTTGAAAACAACATAATTTATTCGCGTAAAGTAATTAAAAAACTGACCATTTAAAGAAATTAAAATGCCGTTAGCATGTTTTCTTAAATATTCGTACACGCATTTAGAGAACATGTAATTTGGTTATCAGTAAGATAATCGAAAAAAAAAAAGATTTTATCCAAAACTTCCAATAATTGAATGACGTGGTGAAAATGTAATTTTATTTTCTATAAATTATATATAATGTTCATTAATTGAAATAACTGTAAAAAAAGAACATACAAACATTGTTGGGATAGTATACAAAGGCACCGTAAGTTTTCCAAATGTTGATATTTTATCATACAATTGTCATTTACGCTAGCATTTCTTTTTACATATAGCATGTTTAAATAGTTAAAATTAAGTTATTCTTGAAATTTTGTAAAAAAATAAATAAATAGGAAACGAAAAGAATAAGATATACTGCAGTAGTAAATAAAAATGATATAAAGTGAAATGGGCCATACTATCGATTCTGTGATTCATAAAGTCAACTATTCTCATTGATTTAGAATCACCTTTATTTTGTTTGAAAACTGTTTAAATATTGAGTGTCCTATTAAGCTTTTAAAAGGAAATAATTGATTGATGGTTACACCTTTTTGACCTGCATTCTTGTTATTGAGAGATACTCATGACAGTGAGTAAAATATTGAGTTAAGCGCCGAGATGTCATTTGTTATCTAATATGGCGTTACATTCTATGTCAAATATATTTATTCTGTTCTATTCTATATTTAATCAATAAAAATATATGGAGTAAAAAGAGAAACTATTTGTTCTATAATTGCAACATATTTAAACACTTGTTATAAGTAAGTCATTAAGCCAAATTTTAACCCCGGTCACCCGCTACCGCACGCTCCCTGATGGGTTCTTAACTTACACTCAAACGATTTACAGACTGAAAAGAAAGAAAAGTTTCATGAATAATATATTTATTAATTGATTGAAATATTTATAGGCTAAAAAGAAAATATTTGTTCTATAATTGCAATATCTATTTATTAAATAAAACTATTTATAGACTAAAAGAATATTTGTTCTATAAGGAATCATTTATTCGTAAAAATATATCAAGTTAAGGTCTCATTCCAGTGCAGTGGAACTAGTATTAAGGCTATCAAGACTTCCAAGTCAGTCACATATCTTGGTGCAGTCTTGGACCAGAGTATGTCTTGTAATGAAAGTGCAAGGTCAGTGGTTACAAAAGTAAATGTCAGTTTTTGGCCTGGGGACTGAAAGTCCCCAAGGCCTAAGTTAGTATACCACATTTCAAACCCTGCAAGAATTTTAGCCGTGCTATGTGCGAATAACAACTGTAAACATGCGCTATGCGAAAGTAGTGCAAGACAGACCAGATCAATCTTCTGTTTGAATGCCGCATATGATAAGAACATGTTACAAATAAAAATAGTACATAAATCTTCAAACGACTGCAGGAAGGTATATAGCTTACGGGCTGCATTACACATTTTTTTCTGTTTTAGAAATTAATGCGCTGTTAGCTGATTACGGAAGATAATCATATGCATATCACGGAAAAGTACGGATATTTACGGAAATTTACGAAAACGTACGAAGCTCGATATAAGAGTTTGTAGTTTGATTTTCAAATTTCAAACGATGTTATTTCATTGACAACTTTATCGTTATTTACGAACGATTACATATATATTTACCTAAAAATAAATGTCTCTAAAAAAGATATAATTTACGTACTTCCCGAGAAGGAACTAACGTGATCAAATTCACCCGCCATTTATCGAGAACGCTGCATGTCGAGGCCCAGTGAACGGTTTCACTGATTACAACTACAAGGTAACCCAGAATCTTTTTGGTTTTCTCTGTTATACACATTGTACAGTACTGTATTTATATTTCATTTCTGGTATTGCTTTGTTTATTTCTGTTTCAAGGTCTTGTATTGGTACACAATAATTTTCGATCCACATCATCAGATCATATCGCTTGAAGTTGTACAAAGCGCAGATCGAATTATTTGTACTGGCTTAAACATTTTATAATGTTGACTATGTGATTATTTTTCATTTAACGTACATTTTATAATAAAACAAACTTCCCTGCCATCCATATATTTGTGAATCATTCATTCTGTCATATATTGAATTTCGTCCTCTGCATATTTCGACCCGCGCTTTACGTAAGGTTCAGCGTAAAACACGTATGTCAAAAGTTGTTTTTCGGGGAGTTAACCTATAGCCCCCAGGCCTTCAGCGGTCACAGCGCTTTGATTTTGTATCGTAAGAGTAAAATATCTTACTTTTTACACTAGGACATTGTTGGCCATGGCTTTAATACATTGCCATTTGGTACCATAGCTTGACTAAATACTGGATGGAATGGCCTCAAACAACTCACAATAAACTTTAGTTATTCGTTTTGTTCTTGGCTTATAAGCCTCGAGCATTTCAGGTTTATAAATTGGTTACCCGTGTCCAAGAGAGTTGGTCAGTAAACTCTATGTCATGTCCCTAGGATTTAGATGGGTACAGCCCCTGATTAACTTAATGATTATTTGTACCCCTTAGCTCGGACATGGTCGGTGCACAATGTCTAAAGTCAATCGAGCCAAGTTTCTAGTTCAAGTTACTCCTTGTGTGATACTGGTCGTTACTCACTGCCTAAGGTAGACAGAATTGGCAAAAAGTATTTTGCCTTCAAGTGTGTTGTTTTATGAAACAATATTTTTTCCAAGATTTGAGAAATGTCATATCTTCCAATAAGTTCAAACATGCCATCAAAATACAGCTAATGTCCAGTGAGTTTTATTCCTTAAAATATATTTGGCCTTTTAATTTAAATAATGCTGATCATTCTTAAGTTTTGTGTGATATGATTATGTGATTTCCATCCATTCATCCATCCATCCTTCCATCAAAACTGTATATCATTATCAATTGAAGCCTTAAACAAACTTACAGTAATACACTTACTTGTCACGAGCCCCAAAACTGGCTGTTTCGTTTACTGAAGAAACCTGCGTAATTCTTGTGCATAACATGTCAATATTTACATAGAAATTATGTCGGTTAAAACTTTTTCTTTTTCTTTTGGAGATGTTAAATTTTTGTAAAGTTGATATACACTTATCAATTTTCACAAGGTGTGGACTGTTGTATTTCACCGCTAGTGAACTAACACACTATTTGGTGGTTGCGTAAATACCCATTTACCGCATGTAATGTACGCTACCCTCGAAATCGAAAGTCGCAGAAATGAGCAACGCATTTCACAGGTTTAAATCAATACTTTAATATGTCATTTCATCTCAACATTGTTAAACAATAGTAAATTCATAAAATATTAAAAATAAAATCACAAATTCCTTTAAACAACGGCAACAATATCACAAACCGCAAAAATTCATATACAATTAGACCAACAATTTGAGCCCTTTGCTGTAGAGATATTCTAGCCATTTTCCTAACTCAAATTTCATTATGTATTAAATGGAGATTAAATTATTTATAATAGCCTGTGTTCTAAAAATTGATAGCGATCATCCACAGGTTTCACATGCAGAATGGTTGAATTTTCGGAGAGTTTATGAAGTGTCGTTACAGCATAACGGTACCCTTAACCAGAATAATCAGGCGCTGTAATGTTTTCGAAAACATGTACAATATTGTCACCTTATCGTGTATTCAGTCAATGTAGGATGAAATATTTTAGTCCGAGAAAAAATTAAATGTGAACGCACACAAGGCCCAGTAGCAGTGACTTTTATACGTGCATTCCGTCCAATTAACACGTTGCGAAAACTGCAAATTTTGCGACTTTCGATTTTGGGGGTTATTATCTTTGAGCGAGTGTAGTTTAATAACTAATGGGCCGTTTGCAATTAAAAAATATACAAAATTTGTCTAATATACTATTTATTATTCGTGTGAAGTTTCAAGTAAATTATTACACTAGTTTTCAAAATAATGAATAAAGACTAAAGGTAGCGTTGGAAGTTCCCTTAAGTGTAAATACATTTAAAGCAGGCATGCTAAATGTAAAATTGTTTTTTGTCGAGCCGCTTGCGAAAGCTCGATATAGTTGTCCAAATGGCGGTTGGGTATATGTGCGTGCGTGCGTGCGTCCGAGTTTAGCTTGTCCGGGCTGTAACTTATCCATGGATCAAGGGATTCTTTAATAACTTGGCACAAATGTTCACCATCATGAGACGGAGTGTCATGCGCAAGAACCAGGTCCCTAGGTCTTAGGTCAAGGTCACACTTACAGGTTAAAGGTCAAATTCAAGAATGACTTTGTCCGGAGCATATCTACTTCATGCATGGAGGGATTTTGATGTAACTTGGTACAAATGTTCACCATCAAGTGATAGAGTGTCATGCGCGAGAACCATGTCCATAGTTCCAAGGTCAAGGTCACACTTAGAGGCCAAAGGTCAGATACAAGAATAATTCAAGAATGACTTTGTCCGGAGCATTTCTTCTTCATGCATGGACTGATTTTGATGTTACTTGGCACAAATGTTCACCACCATGAGACGGAGTGTCATGCCCTAGGTCTAAGGTCAAGGTCACACTTAGAGGTTAAAGGTCAAATTCAAGAATATCTTTGTCCGGAGTATTTCTTCTTCGTGCAGGGAGGGATTTTGATGTTACTTGGCACAAATGTTCACCACCATGAGCTACCCTTGTTTTTAGAATTACTTCCCTGTGTTGTAACTATAAATAGCTTATATTGTAACGTTTTTATTACTGGCCGTAGAGAAAAATCGAGACCACTTTTCTGTGGTACAACATTCATGTTACATCCAATATTTAGGTGTATTTTGACCTACCTGTACTTGGTAAGGAGTTAGCCCTTTTGACAGCTGGCGGGCTCGACATGTTGCACGTGGGTATCTAGTCTGCAATAGTCAACAAGAAAATCATCCAACTTTATCATATTTTTCCCAATTGATAATGCTATATACAGTTTTGAGGCCCGGGCTAGAGTCTCATAGTTCGTTCAGTTACACTATCATCCTTTACTAAAAAGAAAACTAGCCAATATGTAACCAAAATTAGCCGAAAGGCCTCTCAAGTTTTTTTCCCTTTCGATTTGTGATAATTATAGGATTTATCCTCAATTATAATTGTTTTAGCTCGACTATTGGAAGAATAAGGAGGCTGGTGTCGGCGTATGCGTTGGTTGAAGTTTTTTTTAGCTCGACTATTCGAAGAATAAGGAGAGCTATCCTAGTCACCCGAGCGTCGGCGTCGGCGTCGGCGTCGGCGTCGGCGTCGGCGTAACCACTTATGTTAAAGTTTGCGTACCACTCAAATATTTTCAAAGACCATTGTCATATGGCTTTGAAACTTTGCACACTTGTTCACCATCATTCCCCCAACCTGTACACAGGAGGAGGTAATTCTATCAAGCATTTTGACAAAATTATGCCCCTTTTTCTACTTAGAATTTACGTTAAAGTTTGCGTACCACCTCAAATATTTTCCAATTCATTGTCATCTGGCTTTGAAACTTTGCACCTTGTTCACCATCATGCTCCCAACCTGTACACAGGAGGAGGTAACTCTATCAAGCCTTTTGACAGAATTATGCCCCTTTTTCGACTTAGAATTTACGTTAAAGTTTGCGTACCACCTCAGATAATTTCAAAGTCCATCGACATATGGCTTTGAAACTATGCACACTTGTTCACCATCATGTCCCCAATCTCTACACAAGAGGAGGTAACTCTATCAAGCATTTTGACAGAATTATGCCCCTTTTTCAACTTAGAATTTATGTTAAAGTTTGCGTACCACCTCAAATATTTTCAAATTGCATTGACATATGGCTTTGAAACTTTGCATACTTGTTCACCATCATGTCCCCAATCTCACACAATAGGAGGTAACTCTATCAAGCATTGTGACATAATTATGCCCCCTTTTGGACTTAGAATTTATGTTTAAGTTGGCGGGCCACCCCAAATATTTTCAAAGTCCATTGAGAAATTGCTTTGAAACTTTGCACCCGTGTTCACAATCATGACCCCAACCTGCACACGGAGGGCTCTATCAACCTTTTGACGATTATGCCCCTTTTTCAACTTAGAATTTATGTTTAAATTATGGTCTTCTTTTTCATTTGGTTTAGAATTGGGCCTTTTACTTATAGCTTATATTATACAATCAAGCACTGAGAATAGTCGAGCGCGCTGTCAACTGACAGCTCTTGTTTATATAAAATCTTATATCTTAAATACTATCAAACGTATTGACTAACGTATTGACTTCAAACTTAAAATGTATGTTTACTATCAACATCTACACCAGAGGAAATAATTCCCATAACTCTGTTTCGATTTTTTTACAGATTTATGCCACTTTTTAACATATGGTGTTTGGTTAAAGATTTTTTTATAAAGTCCAATATCTTGAATACTATCAAAGGTATTGACTTCAAACTCAAAATATATTTTAATCATCAATATCTACACCCGAGGAAACAATTCCATAACTGTGTGTGGATCTTTGACAGATTTATGCCCCTTTTAAACATAGAAGTTTTGGTTAAAGAGTTTCATGAAGTCCAATATCTTGAATACTATCAAAAGTTTAGACTTGAAAATTAGAATACATGATTAACATCAACATTTACACCCGAGTAAACAATCCCCATAACTCTGTATTGATTTTTGACTGATGCATGCCTATTTTTAACATAGAAGTTTAGTTAAAGAGTTTTATGAAGTCCAATATCTTGAATACTATGAAAAGCATTGACTTGAAACTTCAAATATATGTTTACCGTCAACATCTACACCACAGGAAATAATTCATATAACTGTTTTGATTTTTGACAGATTTATGCCCCCTTTTTACTTAGAATTTTGTCGTCGCAGTTTTTAAATAGTCCTATATCTTGCATACTGTCAAAGGTATTGACTTGAAACTTAAAATATATTTCTTCCATCAACATCTACACAAGAGGTAATAATCCTAATAATTATAGTTTGAGTTTTGTCAGCTTTATGCCCTTTTGTAACTTAGAATTTTTTGTGAAGTCCAATATCTTGGACTTGACTATAGAGATCAATGGTCTCATTTACAAAGGTCATAGAACAAGTTTTCATAAATTTTACCTTAATTCTTACACATTTACACAATATACCTAATAATTCTAAGACATAAAATCAATTTTACTGACAAGTCTTCAAATAGTCGAGCGCGCTGTCATTAGACAGCTCTTGTCATTTGTCATGCATGACTGGTAGGAATTCTATAACAGTAAACGATGAATGGACGGATTGATTTTACTCCAACGTTTTTATTCAATAAGTATTCGTCAAAATACATATAGAACAAAAAAGGAAAATGTCTGCATAATTAAAGGGGAAAAAAATTTTTTTTATCTGTCAGGCATGGTATGGGCTATTTATGAGCCCGTAGAAAACACGAATTTAGTTTTTGGGATATTTAAGGATTATCGTGTTTTTAATCGCTTTATGATCCCTATTATTTTTGATGTCGGTAGATTAAAGGCCAAGGTTACAGTGACCAGAACAAAATCGTTTCTGCTCAATATCTTGAGATCCATATGACCCACAGTCTTCAAACTTCATGTAACGATTGGTCTTACGAAGTGAATGACCCCTTTTGCTTTTTGGGTCAGTAGGTCAAATGTCATGTTCATTGGGACTTGTATTTAGTTTCCCCCATGGCGACGCATTTGCGTATAAAATTAGTTTCACTGAATTCTTGTCAGTTGTTCCTGAAAAATAGCCTGGACAAGAATGTCGGACGGACGGAATTTCGATTATAACTAACTGATGATAACTCCGCTGAAAACGTACAGCGAAAATAATCTTATCATATGTTAAGTGCACAAACAATAGCATTTTTACAAAACAGTTACGATATCATTTCATTGTTCCTTTTTCTTGTTTCAGAAATCTACAGATACGATTTCAAGATGAAAATACTTATCACTGGAGGGGCTGGTTACCTTGGATCTACAATGATCCCCATGCTGCTGGAGCAAGGTCACGAGGTTACTCTCTATGATCTTTTCTTCTGGGGTATAAGCCCTATTCTTCCAATTGCAGACGGCACAAATCTTCATATCATCAAAGGTGACGTCAGAGACCGTGAGCATCTTGCACGTGTAATGGCCGAAAAGGACGCCATAATTCACCTAGCGGCAATCGTCGGCTATCCTGCATGTGACAAGGACCCGGAATGCGCTATAAATACAAACATAGTTGGCACAAAAAATGTAACGGAACTGAAGACGCAAAGTCAGATACTAGTGTATGCCAGCACTGGTTCGTGTTACGGTGCTGTTGAAGGAATATGTACTGAGAAGACAAACATAAGTCCTTTGACTCTGTATGGAAGTAGTAAAGCCGACGGCGAGAAAATGGTGCTGGCTGTCGGCGGCATCGCTCTTCGACTAGCAACGGTGTTTGGTTTGTCACCACGACTTCGCTTAGACCTTCTCATAAACGACCTTACATACAAGGCACTCACACTTAAAGAATTCGACCTTTACGAGGGTAGTTTCCGACGCACTTTCTTGCACGTGAAGGACGCAGCGCGTGCTTTTATTTTCGCCGTCGGCCATGTGTCAGAAATGAAAGGACAGGCGTACAATGTCGGGGATGAAAAAATGAATATGACGAAATCGCAAGTTGCACAGCTAATTCAGAAAAACGTTCAGGGCTGCAAAATCACGGAGTCGAACTCTGGAGTGGACAAAGATAAGAGAGATTACGAGGTCTCATACGCGAAAATCCGAAATATTGGCTACGAGTCGACCATCTCAGTTGAACAGGGAATTCGGGATATGCTCAAAGTGCTCCCATATATCAAAACTTGCGAACTCAGTAGATGTAAGAATGTCTAAAACCCAGCAAGAACATCATAAAATCATTATATTGTACATATGTATTCCATTTTAGTTGCGATAAGTTCTGATATATTTATTAAATAAGGCGGAAAAATAAAGTGTTTGCAAAAATTGCTGTCTTGATTGGAGACCTTTCCATCCCAACTCAATATATCCAAAGTACAGCATAGTGTGGTCAGCTAATAACGCTGAATAAAAAGACGTGAAATCAGAACGTTATAAGAATGAAAGAAATCGTATTTATGGTCTACTAACCTTTACTTATTATTATGGTTGTGAAAAACTGACCATTACTTTACTCTTCGATTTCGTAAACGATGTGTTTATAGATCGTACCGAGATCGAACCGCGATATACAAGTAGTAGAAGCCAGCACCTTTATGACTGTACCAGTATTTTCATTGGCTTCTAACACTCGATCTCCTGACTGAACAATACTTTATACAATTCATTTCTTGCAAACAATCCTGACACTTGTAAGAAATGTAATATATTGTTGTTGAAAGTGACATTATGCTCATCTTACTGCACATACTGTATTTTTGGTGACAGTTTTATAAAAGCAATTTTCTGTTGCTGTGCATTTAAATGTGTTAAGCTAATGATACAGCCGCATTAGTATTTGAAGTTGGTGCTTTAGAAATAAAAAAAAATGGACAAATAAAATGATAGTTCCTTTCTTAAATTTACGCCGCCATTTGTTTTCCCGATAAAATGGGCCTAAATAAAAGAAAATTGACTTCAGCAGAAAAAGGTGATGACATTCCGTCTTTCAGTCTTTCTTTTCTTTCCACTTCTCTTTCTGGCCACTTCTCTACAATCAGTCAGACTTGTTCAAGACAAAATAGCTGCAGCGGTAAAGGGTGGAAAAACGTCAAATATAGTTGGCACTATTTGCATGTTCAAAACTAGCACAAATAAATGAAAAACTGGCTTAAAATCAAAGTCAGCATGTTGTTTTATGTGTCTCCACAAAAGACAAAAAGGCCGAGCGCCTACAGAGAGCGTAAAACGAACCAAAGGACTACCTTCTTACAGCTAACTACATTCGCTGAGTCTTGAGAAAAAAATCAACCCACTTTAATTCTCCAAAGAAGGATAAATTTGGCCACCCCTTACCTTTTTCTGTAAAGTGGTATGACCACTAAAATTTCCATGTCTTTTTAGACGAAAAATGGGTTATTTGCAGGCGTGGTGTACAAAAAGTCCAATGGTAATGTAACATCTAAATGAAAGAAAGAGACCATTACAAAAGTCCAAAATTTTGATTGTAATAGCCCAATTGGTTGCTGTAAATTAGGCGAAAAATGCTTGCAGTTCCACCATCGAATACTTGATTTTGCCAACCAAAGGGGACACGATACCACCATTAACCTCGGACCAGCCCCTAGTCATGTGCTCTGTAGCCCTACGTTCAGATTTGATGGAAATATATGCGGTTTCTATATTTTCCCAGTAGCTATGACAACAGCAGTATTTATATAGTTTCCGTAACTGTTGTGTGTGTTGTTTAAAATTATTTAGACATCGTATTCATTTCATCCCTTCTAAGTACATGTAGGCTAACACAAGATTACTTCCGTCTATTTATAGAAACATAAAGAAAATCATTGAAATCAATAAGATAAAAATAAATGGTCGTACTAGGGCTCGAACCAGTAACTTAAAATGTACATAATAAATATCTCGGTTATAACCACGCACGACTTCATTATATCAAAAGTACTGATATATTCTGAAATGTATTGACCCGGCTTACCTCGGCACTGGAGCAGTCTGTTTTAAAAGTACAAAAACACGTATGACCTAGAAATCGAACAGTACAGTCTTGAATTATGTAAATTACATTGTAATTTGATCCCTCAGTAGATCTACTAGTACTGCAAAAGTTTCTGTATGAAACTAATCCTTATTAAGACCTATCGATTTGCTTTCATAACAATTATGTGTACCAAAAACTTATTAATAATAGATTCCATTTCTAACAAGAACTATCTTTTATAAAAAAAGGTCGGCGCGATATATAAAAGGGATTGGGATTTTATAGTAAATAATCATGGCAAGTTTATTTTTTATGCTTTTATTATTTAAAGGAGACCCTCCGACGAATCAGCTTCTATATGTTTATAATTATTTTTGCCAAGCACAAGACGAAGAATAAATACATAATTTACTTTCTTGTATTTGAATAAAGGGGTCGCTTCTCAGGTTGTTCCAGTCTTACCTTTCTAACATGCGAAGTGTTTGAGTTCCACAAAGCTCAATCTTAGGACTACACTTTCTAATCTATATCAATGACATCATCAAAGATATCAACTCTAAAATCATGACCTATCGTCGACGACACCCATCTCTTTGTGAAAGATCGTATTTTAGTGCTTTACGTCCGGTTTCCCATATGACCAACGCCCCCAGAAGAGTTTAGTAATTTTAGGTTTCGGAGGATAGTGCAAGATACAGAAAGCGTCCCGATTCCAGAGACACCCATGGAGGTGTATAGAACCCATACATGGGACCTCGGTTTTAGTCTCATCCGAAAGACTGTTAGTAATTTTAGTTGGTCAGCCCCGGGAATCGCTACCCAGAGATTACAAGTCTCGTGCTCTACCGATTGAGCTAGCCAGGCTGACAAAAGCTGATCATCCACATACAGTGCTATATAAAGACTGTTATTCGCAACTTTAATGCGCTTCCTGACTTAATTAAATCGCCATGTAAAATAAAATCAATGCTACTTGTAGAAAACTTGTATCATACTTTTATGATGGTGAAATATTTGGACAAGTCGTACAATTCAAAAATACATTTACAGTGCGATTTAGTTGAACTATTTTGGATAGCTCTAGAAGTGAACTGCAGAAGTCACAAATTGAAATGAAGACCTCTCTTTTTGAAAATTAAAGTAAGGCATTAAATCATATTTTAGGAGCGCAAAATCTAAAAATATATCCAAATATTTAAAAAGGTCTTTACATGTTTGGAGAGATCTATAAATATTTGAAGAGCTCTCCAAATAATTACAGAGTGTTGTAATTTGAATAGAAAGATTTTCCAACCGGGTAAAGTCATGTCCAAGGTCATTTTCAAGGTTGTCTAAAAGAATCAGCACTTGCCTCAGACGTCTTGATTTTTCAAAATTCTGGAGCTTTTGGCATAGCCTTTACATGCATACATCCATACAGTAACTGTTGCTTCTATGGAAGGCCAAACCTGTCTTAATCCATGTATACGTTTTAATACACTATAGGTGTGAAAAGGATAAAAGCACATGTATTATCAAGTGACCCCCTGAGAGGGATCAAATGTAACCTGAAGGGTCATGATTTGAATAATCTTGGTAGAGGTCCACTAGGCAATGTTGCATGCCAAACTCCAGTTTTTTTTAGAAGAAGAGTTTTAATTTTTTTCCAAAGTAACCAGAGTCCTGCATGGAATGGATTTCTTTGAACAACTTAGGTAGAGAGGAAATCCGCACCACATTTCATCAACATTGGCGGGTGGTTTAAGAAATGCCGTTTAAAGGAAATGATGGATGGACAAAGGACATACCTTATGATACAAAGAACAGTGAGTGATCCCAATAGCTCACCTAGACTGTGACTTTGTGCGAGTTGAGCCAAGAAGTGGGGTAGTACTGAAAACTTAATCAAGGAGTAACGACCAACATCAACATGAGTAGGATGGCTCTGCTACCCTTTTGTTCGAAAAGTTCAGCTAACAAAGTTACGTAGTACAGAAAACTTAACAAAGATGACGCAAATAGGACAGCTCTCCTTTTCTTTGCAAAATAAGGTACCCGCCCACACACAATGCATAATAAAGACACATTTCAAGTACTATTTTTTATTTTTCTTTAAACATAACTTTGCAAAGATAATACACAACTAAGTATATCACAATAATGTGGAGCTTTTGGAACACAGAACATGGTCAAATGCCATAAAGGTTTTATGTAAATAAATAAATACTGCGTTTACACAATATGTTATATATGTACAACTATAGTCATGCATAACACTACACAACATTCAGATCTGAATTTTCAATGTCTCAAATCATACGTGGTTTAAATCACCTTTTAAGTAGTGCAGCTATCTAACAAAAGCATGGTGTGCTTATAAATACATGTACATTGTAATTGTTTTTTCTTCATAACTATGTCGAAGTGAAAGTGTTCTTCTTTCATAGTTAAAATAAATTAATCACACCTATAAAAGTTCTGTGAATTTAGAATCTAGATAATAGCTACTTATGATATGAGCTGGACAATAAAAGCATTACATGTATTTCCTTTAGGAAATGGGAGTAATGAACAAGAGCTGTCCCTTGTAAGTGACGAATGCCCCCAAAAGAGGTATCTCACAGTCTGTGTCCCATCCATTTACTCAAAAATTGTACCATGTAATTTTAAACTCCTATCCTTCCATGCATGACAGAATTACCATGCATACAGGACTCCATTACTTTTAAACTGTAAGAGTGTAAGTGTGACCTTGACCTATGATGTAGGGATGTTGGTCTTGCACGTGACACGTCGCCTTAATGTGCTTAACATCTGTGCCAAATTATTTTAAAATCCTTCAATACATGACAAAGTTACAGTCCGGACACCAATGTATGCATATAATTATACAGGATTCCATTGACCTTTGAGGTAGGGACGTGGGTCTTGCATGCGACAAGTTGTTTTGATGTGCTGGACATCTGTGCCCAAGTTATTTTAAAATCCTTCAATGCATGACAAAGTTACAGTTCAGTCATGAATATGTGCATATATAAAGGATTTCATTACCTTTAAACTCTAAGTGTGACCTTGACCTTTGAGGTAGGGAAGAGGGTCTTGCACCTGACACATCGTCTTGGTGTACTGAACATTTGTGCCAAGTTATCTTAAAATCCTTCAATGCATGACAAAGTTACAGCCCGGACACGAAAATATGGACAGACAGACGGATGGTGCGATTTTAACATTACATGCCCACAGTACTAAGTTAAAGGTGATAATCAAGTCTTGAATATGTATGAATAAAACATAACTAAGTTTATTCACTCAGTCTTTTCAACGAATGACTTTTGTTGAAAAGTTTCAAAATTTCAACGCAGATAATAATCACATACCAATAAATAAAAGAGAAGTTTACAAACTATAGATAAAAACATTTAACTGCCTCGCTTAAAATAAAAACATATTAAAGTCCCATTAGCACTTACTAAGACTAAATTGGAATTTTTTTTAAAACCTGGAATTGTAACGGGTGTCCTCTCAGAAGGAAAACTATGACATACTGCATTGAATCTGACCTTATACATGACTTTACAATTTCAAACGGGGCTATTTCCCGTCTATTTTTATTGAGTAAGTGTTACCGACTACTTATCACTATATGTAACTTCTATATTAAATTCCCGATGTATGGTCAGATTTAACAACTGATTTAATGTTTGTGGTTAAATAAAATGTATCAAATTGCATATATTTAGAAAAGGAAGATAATGATGCATATTTTGTGACAATATCAGGACGCAACCATGTCAGACGGACAGTTTACAAATAGCTTATTTTCTATTGATTATAAGCGTAACACATTCAGTTTACTCGAAATTCAAGGGAGATAACTCTCAACTTCACTCGATACGCTTCAGATATCTATGCTGTACAGTCTCGAAACTGTAAAGTCGTGTATTGCGTTGAAAATTTGAGTTTAACAAAAGAACTGATTAATTATATTTTGCCTTTTCAATAAGTAAAGTTATCAAATATCTTTATAATTTTACAGAAGTCTCCCAGAAAGAGACTGTAAATAGTACATGAATAAGCATGCCTATTTTGCATTATAGTTGAAAGACATTTACATCCAATGCTGTGCAATGTATATCTCTGACTGTTTACAACATGTAGAAAAATGAAAGTAGAACAAAAAGACCACCCAGGTCAATCTAAGGAAATACAAACACACTGCAGCAGAAATGCTTCATGGCTATTGTAAGGTTTTAGAAGCCAGTTTCAAACTGTATTTTCTCTGTTACAGTTCCAGACTTAAAAGAAAATTTGATTTGGTCTTAGTAATAGACCTTTAAGTACTCGTACATAGAGTAATAAATTTATGGATAGAAAATGACTGAACTGTGTTGATGTATACTTTTCTTTCATGTAATTGTCTCATCTTCACAGAAAAGCCTGTCAGTATCATTGAAAAAAATGCTGTGCAGTATTTATAGTACATGTTTGATTTAAAACGCAATGTTAGGAACAGGAATGTTTTTCGAAAAATGGTCAATTTCGCAGATTAGAAATATGTATAAAAGCAACAATTACTTTAACATCCAAAGTAAGGAGATCAGTGGCCCAGTGGTAACATGCTGGACTTGTTATCAAGGTATCGCAAGTTTGATCCCCCGCTCCTCCACTAATATAACTAATAGTCTTTTGGATGAGACCTAAAAACCGAGGTCCCATGTATGGGTGCTATACACCAGGCATGTTAAAGAACCAGGGGTTCCATGAACTCATGTGACCCCAGGGCGTGGTCGATTTTGACCCAGGGGTCATAATTTTCAAATTCTTTGTAGAGGTCCACTGGACAATCCTATATGCCAAATATCTAAACTCCAGGCCTTGTGGTTTCAGAGAAGAAGATTTTTAAAGTTGATCCTATATGAGCGTTTGTAAAACCAAGTGATGCCCCGGCAGGGTCAATTTTGACCCAGAGGGTCATAATTTGAACAATCTTGGTAGAGGTCCACTAGAAAATGTCAGATGCTTAATATCTCAGCTCTAGGCCTTGTGGTTTCAAAGATGAATATTCTAAAATGTTTTCTATTTGTTGCCATAGCAACCAGAGTTTAGCATGGAATGGAATTGTTTGAACAATTTTGGTAGAGCTTCATGCTAGGAATATCCTTGCAAAGTTTCATCAACATTGGCCCAGTGGTTTCAGAGGAGATGTCATTTAAAGGAAATGGTGGACGGACAGCTGGACGATGGATGGATGACATACGACGGACCCAGGACGGTGAGTGATCCATATAGCTCAGTCTGGCACTCTGTTCCAGGTGAGCTAAAACCATACATACATCTAAAGTGTTAATGGGACATTGAAGGATAGGTAAGTGTATTGTCCAAACTGATTTATATGTGCATGAGCTATTTTCACACATAACTTTTACTATTTATTACAGCTTCCTAAAATGCGTAGACATATACATAAATACTACAATACTCATACATTATATTCTTATTAAAGTGCAAATAACATGCAAAGGTAACTGTTCAGTTATGTCTATATAATTATGTCATAATATTGAAGGCAAAAGGTAAGAATTACAAGGTAAAAAACAAACTAAAACTTGTAAAATTTGAGTGATTATTGAAGAAAACCTATCATCTATCACTTTCTTATCTTAAAAACAAGTTACAGACAATACTGCTAAAATACAAACTAAAAATGAATTTAAAGTCACTTCCACATACAAAAAAATGTATATTTAGTTATAAAAAAGCTTAAGATGCCTAAGAGTTATCTCCAATTCTAAAATAAAATGCATTTTGGCAAGATTTTATACTTGACTAGAAATAAAAGCTGCTATGCGAACATGCAAAATAATTATTCGATAAAATAAAAGTGACAAAATCTAGAGTCACAATGTCTGAACTCCATAGTCAACATTGCTATACCCAGCTTTTGAGGCAACTTGACTATCATACTGCCCTTGTATATTACTAAGTTGGTGTAACACTTTGATTATTTCCCTAAGTTTACACTGTATGTCCAGACAACTATCATATATCTTTTATTAAAACAACACAATTTCCAAAAAAAAATTGACTGCAGATACATTTAAGTCTCTACAATCTTCTACCTCTTGCCAGAAACATTTTGAACATCCCTCATATTTCTACACTTACTATGTTTTCCCTGGTTTGTGATACCGCCAAGTCTTAAACACTCTAAAGTAGATATAAACAGCAGAAAACAAGCTTTCACTTTTTTGTAACTTTAAACTGAATATTAAGTAACTTCTTGCAAGAAACCTACATTTAAAACTTCAATATCTGTTTTTTACATTTTCCCCCTAGGAATTAAAATGCCCATTCCAACATTATTTCAGTTATTTAGTCAGGCAAGTTATCTTATACCATAGCTAGCAGCCTTGTACTAAACTGCATACATTTTGTACTTTCTTGAACAAAGACATGTTTCTTGGGGACATTCTCTCATACACCATTTAAAAGGCAGAGTCTTTTCTACAGGATTTGATTGTTTTCTTTCCCTCAGGTTACCATATCATAAGAAACAAGCAACTGGAAAAGTAATTAAGGTGTAATTTCATATAAACATCAGTAAAACAAAAGTTGACCTTTTACACTATTTTTTTATTTTAAGTTTGTCACCTATATTTGCCAACATCGTATGCAAAAAACTATGCATTCACATTTTAATACCAGTAAGACAAGTTTTTAACTGGAAATTCAACTGGAAACAATACTAGAGTAGCAGACAATATTTTTTCTTCTCTAAACGATTAAGGAAAACTGTTTTACAAGCAATTACTCAATTTGATTTTTCACAAGACGAAAATAACTGTCAGTATCCCTCGTTCCAGAATCTGGATTATGTGCAGATTTTAAATATTTTATACAAGATTTATCCCATGGTGTTAGCTGTAGATTCATTGTGACACAAATCAATGCTCCCTGTCATACAGTGTGAGAGAATCTTTCTTTTCTTGTGGACGTACTAGAGAGTAATTTATTTACTTTAGGGAGAAACACACAAATAAAGTGGCAGTTGTAATATGATAAATGAAATATTCTTGCAACACAAACTATTGTATGATTTACTGAAATTGGAGATAATTTTGAAACTGAACAAGTAGACAGTTTTATTTTCCCAGAGACAGATAACACAAGTAACTTGAGTTTTGTGAGCAATACATTAGTCCCCTACTAGTCTAAAGCCTTCAGGAAAGTATTTGTTTCCACGGGGACGGTCTTTTTTTTCTTTCTAAAGGGAGAATCATATAAAGGGAGATCATTAATAAAATTGGCAGGGAACAGTTACGGTTCTTTGATATCACAAATTAACCCAATCTCCTCTACCTTTGTATTCAGTTTGATTTAATGTCCTAGAGTTCCTTGTGCAGTTATACTCTTGAGAGAAAAGGGAGATGATTCAAAACTAGGCAAGGCAGAGTAATAGTTCTTACTCAGCACACTTCCTCTTAATCCCCTCTGGCTTTGTATGCAGTTTGAATAAATTCATTCCATAAATACTGAGCTATACTCCATACCTCCAACAAACAAGAGGGCCAAGATGGCCCTATATCGCTCACCTTGGTACAAGTCCACTTGCCTGGTGGAAGATCACTAGATAATGTTATATACCAAATAAGTTTTCCTATATACGCCTTTGTAAAACAAATGATCCCCCCCACCCCTGGCAAGGTCAATTTTGACCCCAGGGGCATAATTTGAACAAACTTTAAAGAGGTCTACTAGGCAATGCTACATGCCAAATATCTAAGCTCTAGGCCTTGTGGTTTCAGAGAAGAAGGTTATTAAAGTTTTTACTATATATTCCTTTGCAAAACTAAGTGACCCCCGGTGTGGGGTCAATTTTGACCCGGGGGTCATAATTTGAACAATATTGGTAGAGGTCCACTAGCCAATGCTACATGCCAAATATCTAAGCTCTAGGCCTTGTGGTTTCAAAGAAGAAGATTTTTAAAGTTTTTACTATATAAGCCTATGTAAAACTAAGTGACCCCGGTGCGGGGTCAATTTTGATCCGGGGCTCATAATTTGAACAATCTTGGTAGAGGTTCACTAGCCAATGCTACATGCCAAATACCTACTCTCTAGGTCTTGTGGTTTCAGAGAAGAAGATTTTTTAAGTTTTTCCTATATATTCCTATGCAAAACTAAGTGATCCCCGGGCGGGGTCAATTTTGACCCGGGGCTCATAATTTGAACAATATTGGTAGAGGTCCACTAGCCAATGCTACATGCCAAATATCTAAGCTCTAGGCCTTGTGGTTTCAGAGAAGAAGATTTTTTAAGTTTTTACTATTATTCCTATGCAAAACTAAGTGACCCCGGTGCGGGGTCAATTTTGACCCGGGGGTCTAATTTGAACAATCTTGGTAGAGGTCTACTAGACAATGCTACATGCCAAATATCTTAGCTCTAGGCCTTGTGGTTTCAGAGAAGAAGATTTTTAAAGTTTTCCCTATATATTCCTATGCAAAAACTAAGGGCCCACCCGCCGGGGTCAATTTTGACCCGGGGTCATATTTGAACAATCTTGGTAGAGGTCACTAGACAATGCTACATGCCAAATATCTAAGCTCTAGGCCTTGTGGTTTCAGAGAAGAAGATTTTTTAAGTTTTTCCTATTTTTTGCCATAGCATTCTGCATGGAATGGAATTCTTTGAACAATTTTGGTAGAGCTTCATGCAAGGAACATTCCTGCATAGTTTTATCAACATTGGCCTAGAGGTTTCAGAGGAGATGTCATTTGAATCAAAATGTTGACGGACGACGGACAATCATCGATCAGAAAAGCTCACCCTGGCATAGCCAGGTGAGCTAAAAACTATTACTTTACTATTTCTGTTGCCAAGGTAACCACAATTTTGTCTGACAACAAAACCTCTGGAACTGAGACAGGTTCTATTAACTTGTACATTCAACCCAAAATCTCAAATAACTAACATCTTCTAGGGGCGTAGGTCATATGGATTATTCGCCTCTAATGATTTAACTCTAAATTACAGTTTGCCCTAATTTCTGATTCAATCAAATGCTCCCATTTCATTCAAAATAGCAAGTTGTACTTTCTATATTGACTCAGTATCTCCTATATGAAAAGAATTATTTCATTTATTTTTCCAACAAGTGGGACTGTTACATCACACAGCTAAGCTTTGCCCTAAATCTCTATACATTTCAATACAAGTATTGTCTGTACATAGGACAAACTGCAAGCCGGTTATAAGTCCATATTATAGAAATAAACAAATTATTGCTTCGGTTCACTGACACTCCCTCGCAATAAATTTGTTTATTCATGTAATATAGACCTATAACCTATACAAATATTACTGTTGACAAAATGCCTTGTAATCAATTCTGCTAAATTTGTAAAATTAACATGTTCACCTTTCAATTTAGATAGTACCATCAATTATTCATAGAGATGTTCAGAGAAAATTTACACTGACTGGGCAGTAAACAGTGTAGATCATGATCAGACGTGTACAGAAGCTCTGACCAATGCCAATCAGCACTGGTCACAAAGGCAATATTTTTTGCCACCAACACTGGGTAAGGGTTAAACAAAACTGGCACTTAGGCGTCTACATAGTTTAAATTATATTTTTAAAAAAAAATCTACTTTACATACATATAGTCAGCCAAGATAGAACTTATGTTCTTTACTATATTCTACTACATTTTATTTTCCATGTGTATGCATTTGAATAAAACGTAAGTAAATGCTTAAATACGCAACCTTGTTCTTAAATATGTAAATAAGTTAATGTATGTGTATTGTAAATAAAAACATAGCATGCACACTACATTAAAAGCCAATACAGTATAGGCAGTTTGAAGTCCTTGTGAACCCCAATAAACCTCAAATATCCTTATTGCACTAGTCTAATGAACAAGAGCTGTCAGTAGGATAGTGGGCTCGACTTTTTTCAGTGCTTCAAGCCTTGCCAATAAAACAATTTTGTCAGTAAAAAAACCCACCAAGGATGTGTATAAACAAGGGCCACAAGCAGCAAGATATTAAGTTAAGAGTTAAAAAACTTAATTGTTTGATATCCCTGAATACTACAACAAAGTTTTAAATTAATACTTCACGTGGTTAATGATATATGTGCATGACAGTGCCTTGCACATCAACTTCGCCCTTTCTAAGTACAAATACGAAACATTAACTTCACAGGGTTATTTTCTCTTGTTTAAAATCAGGTGCAATAATGGTACATAAGTATTCCAACTTTCACAATTAACTCCACCCCCTCAAACAGTTTAGCGACTGACAAAAAGGTTGCCTGAAGGCTGATTTGAAAAAATTAACCAGAGATAATAAGTTTATGAGGGCCTCAATCCATAAAAAATTCTAAGAGTACCATTCTTGCATACATGGGGTAATGTATGTAAACAAGCAGTTAATAAGGCGTCTATACAAAATTCACCAAGCTCAATACACCCCGTGGGGCTTTTTTATAACTGAGGTATTCCCAGTCAACAGAATGCCTTGCGTAACCCAACTAAATTTCCAGTTAATCTTTTTGGCAATAGGCTAGGATGGTTGATTACACATCTGCATTCCTCACATTATATTTTACCAATTGTAAGAAATTTAGTATTGAATTCCAGCTGTAGTTTTTTAAGTACCATGCTCTGGACTACCGAATAGAATAATGTTGTCATATAACTTGTAAATAGATGCAACTGATAGTTATGGTTCTTGTATACTGCACTTCCTATCAAAATCTTGACCATTTATGGGAACAAAGTCCTATTGACTAACAACTTAATAGGTCTTTAAGGGTATGACATCGGGACAACAAATATCTTGCAACTCCTGACTTTCCTTGTAGACGCCAAACCCCTATAGCTCACCAGAAGTCACTCCTAATTTTGCTCTAGGCCTATGGCCCCTGCTATAACAAGAGCTTTAAAGTAAGAGCCCTCTCGACTTTTTAGTGCTTGCCAATAAAGCAAAACTTTGACAGTTAACGCACACCATTTAACTAGGACTTTCTAAGTACAAATCAAGAAACATTTTCACAGGGTTATCTTCTCTTGCTTACAGACAGGTCTCATAATGGTACATAAGTACTCCAACTTTCAAAGTAATATCTCAAATAGTTTAGTCAACAAGTGGACAAGAATGAAAAATTTAACCAAGTTTCTAAGTTCATAAAGGGCCATCAATCCATAAAAAAATCCTTGACAGAGTTACCATCTCCTGCCTCCATGATTGGGGTATCATGATGGTAAACAAGTTAATTCAAATTAAACTCGCAGTTTGGTAAAAAATAGACTTGCACCAAAAGCTTAACCAACTTTCTAAGTCAAACTAAAGGGCATCACTAAATTTTTAATACAACCCTGACAGGTTACCTTTATAAGTACTGATGGAGGTAATGATGTAAACAAGCATATCAAAGTTTCAAAGAAATATAAAAAGGGTTAAGCAATAAGTTGTTTTTCCCAATCAAGTCTAATAAAAAGGGTTATGGTAAAATCTTGAACATCTGTCTCTTGTCTGTTATGCAGGTTATGCTGGTAAACCATTGTGCTTAGTTGTCAATGAATTCCATCCAATGGTTTTGAAATTAAGTGCGGTGGACAAGGAAAAGTAACCAAGGGCAATACACTCTGTAATTAGTCAAGATGGAGCCATGGTTCTTGTGCAAAAGCCTTCCTGTCAATGTGTTATGTACCCTTGTCTGTAGATGAGGTTATATGTAATTCCAACTATGGTAAGTTTCCAAGCTATACCTCTTAAAGTTTGAAAAGTGGTGCAACGACCCCCTAGACCGGTGACCAACCACCGGGTGATGTAGGATAGCTCCCCTTTTCTTCGAAAAGTCGAGCTAAAAAGGACCATAATTCTGACAAAAAACGTGACAGAGTTATGTACTCTTGTTTTTAGATGGAGGTTATGATGGTTAACAAGTATGGTAAGTTTCAAAGCAATACCTGTAATGGTTTTGAAATAAAGTGGGGTGGTACGAAAAACTTCACCAAGGTGTGACACCAACGCCGACGCAAGTAGGATAGCTCCCCTTTTCTTCAAAAAGTCAAGCTAAAAATGTGTGCAACCTTCTAAAACAACCTTATCAACTCTCCCAAAGCAGAATTTTCCGTCAATACAGAAGTATACTTTGTATGATACATTAAAGGCAAAGTTTCAATCCTTGAATGAAGCTAAATACACATGGGACAGTGTAGTGACCTGAACAGCAAAGTTCGGATAATTGTTTCTTGCCAACTCTCTAAGATATCAAATTTACCCTCTTTCATATATCTTCAAGTTGCAGTCAAAGGATGGGCCTCCACTATTTATCCTTTGCAGTTAGTTCAAGAACAGGTCAACGTTTACAGTACATATCAGAATTTTTTCCAAACACAATAGGCATAAGTCCAACTCCATACTCGTAATTGATTGAATTACTCCCATAGGGTTTCTAGGTTGAAATTCATTCATTTATATATTGCACCAAATGGCAAAAAATTTAATGAGTCAACTAAAATTTTCAAATTTATACACAGAGCTGGTAAAGGTAATTCAGTACACTGCAAAACTTTATTGAATTTGCTTTAATATTTTAACAGATATCTAAGGTTTATAGAGGTATAACTGCCTATAACACTAGGTACCGGTATATAAAATATGTCTCTTTTGGTATAAGCAATATATTATGTTACATAAAATAAAAAAATAAAAATACAGCATGCAGACAAACTTTCCTATGCTTATGATGAATCAGCAAATTCTAAGCTTTCTTGCCTACACCAAAGCAAGCATTCTGTTTACGTGACATCTCAGAGTTGGCTATCAAATCGAATAGAAAATTTTATTTTTTTTCAAAAAATACCATGTTTACTCTTTTAAACATAAGCCTGTGATTAGCTAAATATTTAGTATTGGTATCCGTTAACACGAAAAAAAACCCAAAAAAAAAAAACCCCCCATTATTGAGCATGTACTTTAACATGATTGAAATAAGTCACATTTGAAATAATGGTCGTTGATTTTGTATTTATGTAATCGGGGCGATCTGGATGTCTACATGCAACTGATTACGTATTAAAACGGCAGACATATTTAAACAGGTATGTAACATTTGTTACTTCAAAGAATATTGTTTTGAACGCGACGTGACACCCCTAGTCACAATAGCTCATTTGTGCCAGATGCCAACAAAGACCTAATACCTATATAAAATTTCATGGTGACATTGCAGAGATGAACAGAAAGCTTTAAAAACACTTTTCCTTGAGTTGGAAATACTATAGATCAAAAGAGGCTGCTGTGATAACGTAATCTATATATTCAGCTGGCTAGATTACTACATTTTTTTAAACATAAGTCTGTGATTTAAATATTTATAATTCAGAGCATTTTCTTGTGTAAATAAACCTCCCTTAATATTCTGTTCACGCAGTGATTATATAGAAGTTTCTAAACTTCCATTAATCATTGTTACTGGCACTTTGAGATTTGAATACACCAATTGAACACCACCTGCTGCTATAA
The DNA here is from genome assembly GCA_022818135.1 of Saxidomus purpurata. Classification (NCBI taxonomy): domain Eukaryota; kingdom Metazoa; phylum Mollusca; class Bivalvia; order Venerida; family Veneridae; genus Saxidomus; species Saxidomus purpurata. The sequence goes on along the minus strand of JAFMSR010000012.1, from coordinate 33,757,025 downwards.
GCAACACTCCTTATATAATATATTCTATTAATTACTGATTACGTAACTTTCATAATAATTCAAACCTTAAATATGTTGAAATATCAGTAGTAAGTGAAGTTGTTGAGTGTATGCAGAAGGTAATGAGGCTTTTGATTATAGTTTGAATAAGTTTTGAATTTATTTAAAGCTGTTAATATGAACAGCTTAAATCACAGCATGCCTATATAATTCCCCAGTATGTCATTTCCCATTACATTGAAAGAAAAACGCAATAATGCAGCAAAAACAGGTTTCAATGACGCCTGAAGTTCTTTTTTTTCCTTCAAAAAACCTGCTTAAAAACACGAATGTAGGAGTAACTTCATAATAAGCTGTCTTTGATTTGCTGAGCTTTGCTGAAACTAGGACTTTTACAAAGTTCAGCTGAATCATAAATTGATATAAAGTCTAACCAAAACAAATTGTTGTGTCTTATGTCCTTTAGTGTAAATTACAGTGAAACAGTACAATGTACTGTCTGCATCACTTCTGCTAAAATGCACACAGTGCTTGTCAATGCTTTTATTGTCATAAGATTGATTGATGCTTATGTAACTGAAAGGTTTAGTCATACAGTACTTTGATCTTATGCATACAATGATGTTGTCATAACCAAAGGTCTGTGATACTATACAATTGTGATACCCATGATTCAGTTGAAGTAAATAATCATGCCTTTCCATGGTGTGCCATCAATGTCAAGGGCCACAATGGAAATAAGGGAGAATCACTTTTCCCTTTTTTGTGTTATCCTTGGTATTGATGTGCATATCATGGTTTATAAACTTGTGTATACATCTAATTATCTGTACTGGTTAGAGACCATCAAACACGGACGACCATCAAACTGGACACTTGCAAAAACGCATGATTATTTTGTTAATATTTACAATCATATGTTGTTGACCAAACAGACACTTGATTTCCATCAAAAAGTGCAACAACAACATTTTAATGTAACTATTTGACCAGATATCTCACCATTTATTTTGTCGGTCACTGAAAATATGTTAACATTGTCGGGGGAAAAATGGAAAGTGACAGACTGTGCATGCGCAATACTTCTGTGAGGCCCGGCAAATAAAATTCACAAGTTAAACCTTTTATCATGATATTTCATTAATGTATCAAATGACTGAAACAGTTTAACACAATTTAAAAGCTAACATCACAATAAAACAAATCTATTTAAACTAGCTGTCCGGAAACATGGTACAGTTGGTCAATAAAATAAAACAATTTGGTGACCCCACAGCCGGGCCTCAAAAATGTGATTGATCTATTTTTAGGAGTAAACAAATTAGCTTTTCTTTTCGGAGAAGAACCGAACTTACAACTGTTAAAATTTTGATTGTTAGATACAACTAGATGGGTGTTCAGTAGAACACTTGTGTCGCCCTCTTATGCTTTGTCAGAATAACCAACAATTTTGTGACAAAATCTAAGTGTAAAAAGGGGCATAACTCTGTCAAATATGACCTTGACCAACAAACTTTGGCAGCATCATGACCCTTATGTCATAAGCAATACAATTGTAAAGTTTGATGAAGAAATCTTAAGAAATGGCAAAGTTATAGCCAACATTAAGTTTTCGTGACAAAATCTAAGTACAAAAACGGGCATAACTCTGTCAAATAAGATCTTGACCTACACAATTTGGCGGCATCACAACCCTTTTGACATAAGCAATATAATTTGAAAGTTTGATAAAGAAATCTTAAGAAATGGCAAAGTTATAGCAAAAATCTAAGTATAACAGGCTGGCATAGACAGCGTGCTCGATTTTTTAGTGCTTGTGCCAATAAAACAAAACTTTGACAGTTAATAGCACACAAGACTTCAACTAGGAATTTATAGTGCAAATCAAGAGAGTTATCTTCTTTTGCTTACAGATAGGTCTTACAGTCTTGGTTCGAAGTACTCCAACTTTCAAAGTATTCTCTTTTGGTTACATTTTTGTTAAGTTAACAAGTGGAATTTTAATGAGTTTCTAAGTCAAAAAGGGCCATAATTCAAATAAAATCCTTGACAGAATTACCTTCTCCTCCCCATGTTTGGGAATCATGATGGTAAACAAGTATTCCAACTTTCAAATTAATATCTCAAACGTTCGGTCAAAAAGGGGGTTTGAAAAAAAAAATTAAAAGATTCGAAGTTGATAAAAGGCCTTAATTTTAAAAAATCCATGACGAGTTACCTTCTCTTGCTAAGAGGGGGTAATGATGGACATAGCATTAAAAGTTTCAAAGCAATATCTCAAAGGGTTAAGGTAATAGTGGTTTTACCCATATCAATGTATTTTCTAAGTACAAAAAGGGGCATAATTCTGTCAAAAACCTTGACAGAGTTTGTCCCTCTTGTCTGTTGATGAAGGTTGTGATGGTAAACAAGTACGTTGTTTCAAAGCAATACCTCCAGTGGTTTTGAAATAAAGTGAGGTGGTAAAAACTTAACCAAGCTCAATACACTTTCTAAGTCCAAAAGGGCCATAATTGTCAAAAACCTTTGACAGAGTTATGTACTCTTGTTGTAGATGGAGGTTATATGGTAAACAAGTATGGTAAGTTTCAAAGCCATACCTCTAACTTTTGAAATAAAGTGGGGTGGTACAAAACTTAACCAAGGTGTACGCAAAGGAATCTTGGTTTAGGATAGCCCCCTTTTCATAGAAAGTGGCTAAAAGGGGCATAACTCTGTCAAATATGACCTTGACCTACACAATTTGGCGGCATCAAGACCCTTATGTCATAAGCAATACAATTTGAAAGTTTGATGAAGAAATCTTAAGAAATGGCAAAGTTATAGCCAACATAAAGTTTTCGTGACCAAATCTAAGTACAAAAAGGGGCATAACTCTGTCAAATATGACCTTGACCTACAAAATTTGGTGGCATCATGACCCTATTGTCATAAGCAATACAATTGTAAAGTTTGATGAAGAAATCTTAAGAAATGGCAAAGTTATAGCCAACGTTAAGTTTGTGTGACGGACGGACGTACTTACCAGACGGACTTTGTGAGGTTATCCCTTTGATCTTTCTTTGATCTTTTTCAACCCCACAAAACAATTATTTAACCCCACAATGCCATTATTAACCCCATAATGACGGAATGAACTCAAAGAACCTCACAATGCTAAGTTGTACTCAAACCCTAACCCCGTAATGTCTACTGGGCATGTACGGATGGACGGACGGACAAAGCGATCCCTATGTATCGCCTTTTCTCCGAAAGGGTGACACAAAAATTATCAGAGTTATCGCAAAATATGTTTAAAAAGTGTCCGGTTGTAGGACTCGAGCCAGTATATTGTTTCAGTCATTGTCTACTTTCTTTTATAAGCATATTGCAAGTACAACGTCTTGCAAAATTACAGTAAGTAACAGGCCAAAATTAACATGATTTCATCTTAACATTGGAGACTAGGCTTTTTTGGCCTATTTACATATATATATAATGAACGGTGTATTCAAAAGCAATCACCTGAATATTTGGCAAAAGGCATGCATACATAATAAGTTACATTTTACAAGTACTTGAGTGTGCCGTAATGTGCGATTGCAATTACATTGTACATGAAAATTATTATCATACCTAGAAAGTTTAATAAAGCATTGTCTTGGGTTTGAAATAAGTTCTTACATGTCTTCGTCACAAATTACTGAACAACAAAAATCTTAAATTAATTGTGTTCATGTGAGCTATAATAGGTATGTAGAGTTACCAAATCAAATATTTTAAAAATACATACAAGCAGAAAAACAAGACGGCCATGATAGTCCTTTATCGCTCAGCTGTCAACCATTGGCTATTATAGAAGGTCATCAATAGCAGAAAGGGTCAATTTTTACCTTTTGCTCATTATTTTCCTCTGAATAAGCCTATGTAAAATCAAGAGACCCCCTGGCAGGGTCAAGTTTGACCCAGGGGTCATGATTTGAACAATCTTGATAGAGGTTCACTTAGTAATACCACATGCTCAATATGTAAGCTCTACTGTAGGCCTTGAGGTTTTAGAGAAGAAGATTTTTAAAGTTTTTCCTACATTCAGCCTACGTTAAAACAAAGTGACCCACAGACGGGGTCAATTTTGACCCAGGGGTCATAATTTGAAAAATCTTAGTAGAGGTCCATTAGGTTATGCCACATACTAAATATCTAAGCTCTTGGCCTTGTGGTGTTAGAGAAAAATTTCCTATATAAGCCTAAGGAAAAACAAATGACCCCCACAGCAGTAAATTTTGACCCAGGGGTCATGATTTGAACAATCTTGGTAGAGGTTCACTAGGTTATGCCTATGGAACAGTTTTGATGCAAAAATTACATTGAGCGTATGAACACATAGACACTTAGTATTAATTAATGCCTATGTACTTTTCAGTCTAACGTAGGCAATTATCATTAAACAATGAATGGAGGCAACTAAAGGTTTCGCATCCACGATGCGTAGTCATTATAGTGGGACAAATCAATTGCACAATGGCACTTGCCATTTAGACAAATGCAGTAATCTTTCTCCAGTTTTAGCATAGAGCATATCAAAAGAAACATGTAATTGATAGACAAATACACACTACAATGCAAGATGGGTGTCGAAGGCTCAATGATTTGCTCATATGCCACATCCCAAATACCTAAGTTCTAGGCCTTCCTGTTCTTGAAAAGAAGATTGTTAAAGTTTTTCCTTTCTGTTGTCATGGCAACCAGAGTTTTGTGTGGAATGGGATTATTTGAACAACTATGAAAGGGCTTCATGAAAGGAACACCCCTGCCAAGTTTAATCATCATTGGCAATCCCATAGTGGTTTCAGAGGAGATTTTGTTTGAAGGAAAATGTTGACGAACATACCCCGTATGACGGACAGAATGTGATCCTAATAGCTGGCACTTGGTGCCAGGTGAGCTAAAAATATAACAGAAATAAGTTTTGCAAAGTCAGAAGTTTAGCTGTATTTTTATCAGAAAGGTTTTCATTTTGCAATTAAAATGATATCAAATGCAATCCTCATTCACTGTGAGAGGTCCTTACTTGACTATAAAGGTGAATGAATGACCATCACATGGTCCAGCTTGTTTCAAAATGCATTAGGCTTTCTATTATTTTAAGAGCTCACATCTAAAATATTTTACATTCACAATAAAACACAACACTTCAATTTGCATTCTACAAATAAAATCCTTTTACAATTACTTTCAGCTACTAGATTTCTTGTATATATAATAACCTGTCCCGACTAAAGCACCGATTCCTAATGCTCCTGCGATATATGGAGAAGCAGCTTTAAAATTTTCCCATAACAGAGTCATCCTCAAGTTGGCAATCTCTTTTTCTATTTTTTGAAATGCGGGCCTCTTTTTTACTTGCCAATAATACTGCTGCACACATGGACATTTTTCTGCCGAGAAATAGCGCGTATCTAGTCCAAGTAAAGAAAGTCGACTTAACAACACAGAAAGGCTTATGTCAGCCGCTGTAAACATCGGTCCAAACATCCATAATTCATCTGAGTAATCGGCACCCTCTGGAAATTGTAAACAAAAGGGCCATGATAACCCTATATCGCACACCGGAGTGATTTAGCTCTCAAATTGAAATCTGCATGCAAAACTATCCATAAAGTTCATATATCGTTCCTGTAGTTTCAGAAACAAGGAAGTAGGTCAAGTGACCCGAGGTTTGACACAGTGACATCAAAATCAGTAGGGTAAACTACTGGTCAAGACCAATCTCACTATCTTGTTTGAAGACCATAGGCCTCAGACCTATATCATTGATCTGACCTTGACCTTTGATCCAGTCACCTAAATGTCAATCCAGGTCACCTTCTAAGTTAAGCTGAACCTGTACATGATGTCTAAGGATCCACTGGATGTCAAGTTATTAAATATAATAGGTTTAACTGTGGGATTGGTAAATTTTGATTCTTGGGCATAATGTGATCAGACTAAAATGTTTTATGCTCTGGCCCACAGTTTCCAACAAGAAAATGTTTTAAGTTTTGCCTGTAACTCTACATACAGACAAGGGACCCCTTGGGCATGATTTCAACAATCCTGGTAGTGGTCCATTAGACAATGTTGCATACCAAATATCTAAGCTATAGACTGTGTGGTTTTGCGTAAGATTTTCCTATATATTTTACGTAAAACAGGCAACCCAATGCAGGGACAATGCTGACCCAAGTTGCAAGATTCTAACAAACTTGGTAGAGGTGACTGGTATAGTACACAATGCTTCATACCAAATATCTAAGCTCTTTTCAAAATGAGTTTTAAAGGTTTTCCTATATAAGTTTATGTAAAACAAGTGACCACCCAATTGGGGTCTATTTTGACCAAGGTGTCATGATTTGACCAATATTGGTGGAGGTCATTTAGGTAATGTGACATGCTTAATATCAGAGCTCTAGGCCTTGTGGTTTCAGAAAAGATATTTTAAAGTTTTTCTACAGAAACCTATGTAAGTCAAGTGCACTCAAAGCTGGGTCAACTTTGCCCCACCTTTACAGGAAAGTTTTTCCTTTTTGTTGCACAGCAGCCACAGTTCCACATGGAATGGGATTCTTTGAACAATTTTATAGAAGACCATCCAAGGAACATCCCTGTGAACTGAAGTTTGGCTGAAGTTGGCAGTTGGCTCAGTGGTTTTGGTGGAGATGTAGTTTGAAACAAAAGACTGATGATGCATGACAATCTCAAGACCCATGATGATCCTAAAAGCTCACCTTTGCACATTGTGCCAGGTCAGCTAAACAAGAGGGCCAAGATGGCCCTGTATCAATCACCTGGCTACCATTGGCCATCAATAGCAGAAAGGGTCAATTTTGACCTTGGGCTCATGATTTTCCTATCTATAAGCCTATGTTAAATCAAGTGACCCCCTGGGCAGGGTTAATTTTGACCCAAGGGTCATGATTCAAACAACCTTGGTAGAGGGTCAGCAGGTAATGCCACATGCTAACTATCTCAGCTCTAACCTTGTGGTTTCAGAGGAGATTTTTAAAGTTTTTCCTATTATAGGCCTATGGAAAACCCAGTTACCCCTACCCGGGTAGTCAATTTTAATCCAGGGGTCTTAACTTGAACAATCTTGGTAGAGGTCCACTAGGTTATGCCACACACCTAATTTGTAAGCTCTAGGCCTTTCTGTTCTTAAGAAGAAGCTTTTTAAGCTTTTCCTTTCTGTTGCCATAGCAACCAGAGTTCTGCATGGAATGGAAATATTGAACATCTATGAAAGTGCTTCATGCAAGGAACATCCCTGCCAAGTTATATCATCATTGGCCTATTGGTTTCAGAGAAGATGTCGTTTGAAGGAAAATGTTAACGGAAGTACGACGGACGGAATGCGATCCTAATAGCTCTGGCACTTCGTGAATGTCAGAGAGAATGATACTGAAAAGTTCATTTTATTTTTGTATGGCACTGAAAAGCTGATTTTCGTACTTTGTGGTATTGCAAAGATCATTTATAGGTATTGTATAGTTGACTTTACTTTGCTCCTTATTACTAGAAATACTGAAAAGCTTGAGCTTATGTTAAATTAATTCTTTACCCTCTTTGATTTTCTTCAGCTGACATTCTATTGTAGTGAACAGAGGAACTAGATCCTCAAGCTGTGATTCCACTTGCGCTTCATCAGTGATAGTGTCGAAGTTGACAGCAACTGTTTGACTTTTAGTCAGATAGCTATCACGTAAATCTGGATGCTTCGCTGCAAGTTCTGTCAGCATGCCCATTCTTCTGGCAAAATTTTCTGCAAAACACATAACACTTTTTTGAGGAAAAATGTATGCTTTGACCAAGGGGATAATTTTTAAAGATTGAGATAGTATGCTGGCATTCAACTCTGCAGGAAACATCCCTGCCACATTTCATCAACACTGGCCCAGTGGTTTCAGAGGAGATGTCCTTTGAAGGAATTGGTAGATGGATGATCAATATTCAACAGACTCTGGACAGTGAGTGGTCCTAATAGCTCACTCTGACCCTTAGTGACAGGTGAGGTAAAAATAACCACTTAACTCAAACAGAATGAACAAAACGGAAAACAGACAAACCACCATGATATAAGCTCTAACAAGAAAGTGTCATGAGGTCTTAATCATGGTCAGTCATAGAAATGTTAGAAATTAGTTTTCAAAACTGCACAAGTAGTCCAAATTTTATACCTCTAGCTTGAAAAGCAACAACAGCTTGTCAAAAAAAACAAGAGCTGTCCCTCACAAGTGACGAATGCTCCCGAAAGAGGTGCCTCACAGTCTGTGTCCTCTCCATGTGCTCAATAAATGTGCTATGTAATTTTAAAATCCTTCCATACATGACAGAGTAACCATGCATACAGTTTTCCATTACTTTAAACACTAAGTCTGACCTTGACCTGTGAGGTAGGGACTTGGGTCTTGCATGCAACACATCCGCTTGATGTGCTAGACATTTGTGCCAAGTTATTTTAAAATCCTTGAAAGCATGATAAAGTTATAGTCCAGACACAAATGTGTGCATATATACAGGATTCCATTACCTATAAACTCTAAGTGTGACCTTGACCTTTGAGCTAGGGACGTGGGTCTTGCACGCCACACGTCGTCTTGATGTGCTAGACATTTGTGCCAAATTATTTTAAAATCCTTCAATGCATGACAAAGTTACAGTCCGGACACGAATGTGTGCATATATGCATATATAGAGGAATCCGTTACCTTCAAACTCTAAGTTTGACCTTGACCTTTGAGCTAGGGACGTGTGTCTTGCACGTGACACGTCATCTTGATGTGCTAGACATTTGTGCCAAGTTATTTTAAAATCTTTAAATGCATGACAAAGTTACAGTCCGGACACGAATGTGTGCATATATGCATATATAGAGGAATCCATTACCTTCAAACTCTAAGTATGACCTTGACCTTTGAGCTAGGGACGTGGGTCTTGTACGCGACATGTCGTCTTGATGTGTTAGACATGTGTGCCAAGTTATTTTAAAATCCTTCAATGCATGACAGAGTTACAGTCCGGACACGAATTGTAAGTGGGGACGCACAGACGGACTGACAGACAGACAGACGGACGGACAGACGGAAGGTGCGATTTTAAAAAACAACGAAAATTTTGTCAGTTTAAAGGAAAACCAGGAATCTGTCACTGTGTATGTGTATTTTCAAAATGTAAACAAAGGCCATAAGTTGATTTTGAGTCATGTAACTTAATTGTTTGATACCACTAAACATTGTTAAAAATTGTTAATGGTTATTGAGATATGTGCATATATAGTATCAAGTTAATACTTTTGATAGCATCTTATTATAACAATAACAAGCGAGCAATAGTATTGAAACTATGGTAAATTTTTAAAACTGGCTGGTAATATACTCTTGGCATAACGGCTCGGGTATTATAAATATAGGCAAGAAATATATCTCCATATACCACAGTGACTTAAAAAAAACAAATATTAACATTATATTATCAACTTGTTAGACAAAGACATGACATTGTCCTTCATTCTTCACCATATATTTTTATTATAGCACAAATCAAAAACAACTGAATGCTGTATCCATTGAGCTAGGAAAGTCAATTCATATAAAATTTTCAGATGAAACACTTACCTTTCATGCTGCGTTGTGTTGCATAGGGTATGTTACATCCAGATGTAGATAGGTGAGGGTGATATATCACACCATATGTTATTATATCTACTGGGATGGCATCAATCTTCTTCCGAAACTCCTGCACATTCTTGCCCAACTCTGACTCCGGGCTTGGCACAAGTGGATGCCCTAATTTCAAAATTTAAGAAGCATTACATCATAGAACTAAAGAAGAGCATCACAGTACAGCAAAGATACATGTACTTCAGTTCTCTGCTGACTGATAGGACTAAAAGGGGAAAAACTCTTAGTAAATCAGAATGCAGTGAGATTTAGCATCTATCTTAATAACATGGAACAATTTATTAAAGCTCTTGCATCATTATTGGAGTATTTATGAGAAATATCCAGTTGTATTTTTTTGTCTAGGTTGATCACCATTAAGAGCAGTGCAACTGGACCTAATATGTCAATTTATGTAAGAAGAAGACAATCCGAGGAAGTGTAATGTGCAAGAACTGTTGCAAATTTTAAAGTTACTCTTTACTACAAGTTCTTCCCCTTTTGAATCAAGGTGAGCAGATGGTAGGAAGCACAACAGTGGTATAGTAAACATTATTTTAACTTTAGGGCTGTCACGTTTACATCTGTATGCAGAGCTGTTTCGGTTACAACAAGTAAATGTTTACAAAAATTAGATTCTGTGTAAACCATCTTAACACTGGAAAGTTATTAATTGTATAATTTTAACTGCTTTGAGGTATGAGTGCTCTAAGACTGATCAAGTTCACATGGAACTTTGTATATGTGTGACAGAGTATTACCTTCATCAAATTCTTTATATTACTTAATAAGAATATTTTAGTAAATTTCATAATTGTATTTTGTTAATTAATGATAAAATGTTAATTCAAAATTCAGTTATGAAATTTACTAAAATATTCTTATTAATAATACAAAGAATTTGATGAAGTTAATACTCTGTCACATATGTATTTATTTCATTCTAGGTAGTGTCCCAGGTAGTGTTTTGTTACTGCTGAGCAGAACAAAAGCTCTAATTAAATGAATTTTGTGTAACCCTCTTTTACTTTCCTGAAGAAGTTTTCCATAGTTGAAATAAAAAGTTTGCCTCATACATTCAAAGTTAGTAAAATCCTATAAATGGTTCTTTTTCGTATGATTTTCGTGGACACCTTAGCAAAATTCTGTAAACACGACAGCCCTATTTTAACCTTCATATCCTGTAAAAGAGGTGCCAAATCACATTACTTTTCAAAGTTGTTTACAACAAGGACAATAATTTGTTAACCCACATTGTCTCCACCAGAATAAGGAATTGGGCAACTGTTGTAAAACCAGTCTAAACTTAATCACAAGGTATTACCAGTACTTCATGCCTAATCCGTTATATTTCACTGCCTTCACAAGCTGTTTCAACTTTAGTTATGAAAACTCTTTTTTCAATGTTAAACCCTTTGTAGATTTTTATCTATTTTCTTGGGTTTAAATTTAATGTCTGTTTTACGTATTTGTTTACTGACTGCTGGGCGTTAATCAATCTCATCCTAGATTCACCCTATCTTTCTTAGGAACTGCCATTTTTCACAAGCATGTAGCGGTATTTACCCAGCCCTCAATCAAGTAGATAGGGTTTAGCCCATACCTGCATTTTGTGTGACTTTATTTATGTAGTCTATTATCTTTGATGGTTCCAAGACAACTTTTCCTCCATGTTTCAAAACTGGTATATGGCAACCTTCAGGGTTCAGCCTCACATACCATGGCTCATTATGTTGACCAGAGAAAAGACTCACATAGTTGGGTTTGAAGACAACTTCTTTCTCAAACAGTGCAAACAGCACCTATAAAGTGCAAAAATTCATGAAATAAAGCATTTTTTTCTGAATGGATTTTCAAATGCAAAGAAAAACTGTGAAAACCAGAAATATCACTGAAGGTGATTAATATCACAGTCATGGCATGGACACATGAATAATTGTATGAATACTTAAAAGACTGTTTCCACTGAACAGTTTCCCTTTCCAGTGTTTGCTGAGTGAGAAATAGCCTGAACATTTCTCTAGGTTCAGTATACCTATGAACAAATAAAATAACTGAAACTCAATGAAACATTATCTGAGGGAAAAATGCCACTAAGGGTACAGACAGACAGGCTTCGTACAGAAAAGGCTTGGTGTTGATCACTCAGGACAGTGATGTGTCATTCATTAAAGGCCTATGGTTGCTAAGAAATATGCTGAAAAAAGGGCCATAATTTAATAAAACTTTAAACTAATACAACATACAAACTATTTCCACAAAAAGGCTTGGTATTGATTATACTTTCATGAAGTTTAAGTGATTTCCTGTTTTTTGTTGTGTGGACTAAATTTACTTATAAAATCAAAGGGCTATATAACAAATATGCTTGGTAGCAATGACTCCAGTAAAGTTTTTTTAAGATATCTGGCAAGTCATTGTTGCGAAACAGCGGACAGACAAGGTGACTCAAGTGATACCCTACTTAAACTTTATGCCCCAGTTTATCAGGTTAATTATATCACCTGATTTGTGTATTGTATAAATTTGTTTATTGTATATATTTGTGTATTGTGTAGATTTGTGTATTGTATAGATTTATGTCTGCTACACCAATTAGTGTATCTTGTCATACACTAATTGGGATATTCAGGCAAGAATTAAGCTGATTCTCAGGCAAGGCAGGAAAGTTATAAACTGGATACACAACTGTGCACAAATTTTGACCTTTAACCATTTGTGTAAACTTTACTTTTAGGTTATAGGAACCCCTGTGCTTACATATTGTCATTCAGTGACTATGTTCAACTACCCTATGAAATATTAAGCTGTGAATGGTAACTGAGAAATGGATTTTGACAAAACTGAACATTAAATTCATAGTTTGAACAACTTTTAATGTAATTCAAGAGTTATGGGATATGCCCATAATGTTGATTGTATTGTAGTAATCAGGCCCTTTGGCAGTCTGTTAGCGCAGGAATTTAGGGTTCTGTGCAGTGACGTCATCCAGTGTTGCAGAGGATTGTGGGGTCACTCTCTTGGAATCCGGCAGCCATCTTGCAGGGCACTCCAGCAACCAAGATATACATATAAAAGAATGACCCGAGCAAATGGCATAGGTATCAGGTAACAGTCCCTTGTATTGTCATCCCTTTGAATTGCATTAGGTTTCAGTGGAAACAACAGTATTGTGCGAATTGATTAATTCGGATTTAATGTCGCACTCAATTGCTAAGGTCATATTGCAACTTCCAGCTTTCGTGGAGGAGGAAGACCCTGGGTGCCAATTCCCTGTATCAGAATTTGGGGGTCATTTAGAAATTCCAAGGTCATGAATACTCTTTATGGTTAAAAGATAAAAGGCATGACTATATGTTGAAGAAGTTTGATTCAGTTTACTTCTGTAAAACTGCATGTGATACATCACAAAATGGTGGGTAATCAAAGGGTTGGCAAGACAACAGGTGTTTCTCTTTGGATGCTTTCCATTTTGTCACTGCATCTCAAAAGTCAACTTTGTCCACAAAGAGAATTTTTCATAAATGTGTTCAACATATTTAAAAGTCTGTTCCACCTAATTTTGGACCACTGGTTTCTTGTCACCATTGCATGTATTTTTGCTCTTTATAGCATATTTGTATCTGGAAATTTAATATCTCCAGGCATCTTTTTTATTTTTCCATTATTTTTACTATAAAAACGTAAAAATCTGCATTTTTGTGATTTTCTCCTTAGGGCAATGCATAATGCTAAGTGACATTGCCTTGATTTCCAAGATGGCGTTACCAGGGACGTACTCAAAATTACCAACGTGGAAAGAGACAAGTTTTTGCGGTGCATATCTGATATTTAATAAATATATATATTCCGACCTGAACAAATCCGTATCGACTGTTCAACAATTTAGGCACACCCAACTTGCTTTAAATCACTGGCATCGTAGGATCAGCCTAGACATTTTCATTATTTTGTAAGGGCCCTAAACTTTTAATTGTAGACATTAAACATCTGAATCGGAAAGGCAATTTTCGGATCATAGAAAAACATAAAATAAAGTACCTATTGTCAAAAAACGGAAAATATCAACCGCATATGACATGTAATAAGAACCTCGCACTCAGGTGCGGACTACGATTTCAGCTGTTTAAAGAATGGGGGCTTTCTTTGGGTGTCCACCATAACATTATGAAGGCCGATCACACGATGCGAAGACGATATTCATATCGCATCGCCTCAACGTGTCACCGCATCGTATAAACGCCCAGGTTCGCATCGTGACCCAAACAGAACAAGTAAGACTTACATGTATATGGCAGTGGGTTTTGTCAAAACAGCAGTACCTACATACCTACAAATGAGGAAGGCACATGCATATCGAACAGGTGAAAAACGCGTGAACTTTGGCGTAACTTCTCTGTAACGGAAGAGTAAACAGTGACGAGTCTCCATCGAAAAGTAAAAATTTTTACAAAATGACGTGATTGTTTCAAAAATGCTTAAAATTCCAAAGGGTGACTTTTTAGTAGATCACAAAACAGGTAAAATTTATACCAAAACCGCTCAGGTTTTTTCAGTTCAGGTCAAAGTTGGGGGTCCAAAGTGGAATGGAACAGACTTTAGTGCCTTAGTGTCGACTCGAACCCTGATATATCAATGAAATTCCCATAAGGTGAAGAAACAGATATGTAAGCTTATTGTACAATCATGTCATCTTCTTATCAGATACAAAATTATTTGAAATCCCTTAAAAATAACTGATATAGGCCTATCCAAAATATATTCGTCCGAAAGTATTGCACTTATGATATCAAGGTCACATCGTATGTATTGCAAATACTTTTGAACAGGCCTACCAAAAGCTACCTTCTGTGAGGAAAATGATGTTGGGAAATAGAATAAGGTAAAATCATCTGTTTTTTCTTCTGACATGTCCAGAATAAACCGAAAAACCACAAAGAAGTGCAACCCTATTCTTTGCAAAATTACAATTTAGACGAGCTGTTGCATTGATTGTAAGGGGTGCATACTCGAGAAACTATGCATGAAGCAGCACCCTTCAGAATTATGAACAAAGTCAGGGAAATTTTAAAAAGATAAAAAATTGAAATACGAATACGGGTAGAAAACTCTACCTTCCACCTTATGGTATAATTTTCACATGTGTATATTACAAATATTATACCCCCACCTAAAAATGTAATTACCCGGATATTTTCCGTAGGATGAACTCAAATATCATATTGCAGCGGAAAGAGACAGCAGCACTGTAAGCTGACCATCACGAGCCCTTCCTTACGAGTAAGCTACACAAAACAAATATTCCTTCATTTTTTCATTTCTCCCTTGGAACCATTTCCTGTTATCTTAAAGGGACAATGTCAGGATGATATACTTGTGAGCAAGTTCATGAGAAGAAGTTTGAAGGTTTTTTTTTGTGTTTTTTTTTAGAAACTGGCCCTACTGTTTATTTTATTTTTTTTTTAGAAACTGGCCCTACTGTTTATTCACTAAACCGTTACCATTTCCTGTTTAGTTTGAACTGGGTCTAGGTTTGCAGGAACAATGCCAGGATGCTACACTGCAAGTTTGGTGATATTCCGTCCATTGATTCATGAGAAGCCATTTTATGTGCTTTTTTTATTTTAGTAACAGCATGCCCTGTGTACACTGTACCGGAATCATTTCCTGTTTTATGAAATGGAACGCTGCAAGGACTGTACAGTGTACTGCAAATTCAGAATTTTTCAATGTTATCTTTGTTAACATGGCCGAGGATATCCATATATGGGCACTAGAAACCATGATGAGATCACATATGCCGATAGCATTGGTGTTGTAGACAATGATAAAACCACCAGTGTGGGCAGTGTAGACCATGGTAAGTCCACACATGTAGGTGTTGTAGACAATGATAAGGCCAAATATGCAGGTGGTGTAGAGTGTAGACCATGGTAAGGCCACACATATATAGGTATTATATAGACAATGATAAGACCACAGATGTTGGTAATGTAAACCGTGATCAGGTCATAAGTACAGGTGGTGATGACCATGACAAGGCAACACATGTAGGTGTTAAAGACAATGATAAGGCCACATATCAGGGTGGTGTAGACCATTACAAGGTCACATATGAAGGTGTTGTAGACAGTGATAAAGCCACAGATGTAAGTAGTGTAGACCATGATAAGGCTACCCATTTAGTTGTTGTGAGTGATAAAGCCACAGATGTAAGTAGTGTAGACCATGATAAGGCTACCCATTTAGTTGTTGTAGACTTTGATAAAGCCACAGATGTTGGTGGTGAAGACCATTACAAGGCTACACATGAGGGTGTTATAGACAATAGTAAACTACAGATGAGGACAGTGTAGACCATGATAAGGCCACACATGTAGGTGTTGTAGACGATGATAAAGCCATAGATGGGACAGAGTAGACTGTGATATGGCCACATATGTAAGTTTCATACACAATGATAAGGCAAAATATGTTGTTTGTGTAGACCATGATAAGGTCACACATGTTGTTGTTGTAGACAATGATAAGGCCCCAGATGTTGGCAGTGTAGACCATTGTAAAGTCACACATGTAGGTGTCAGAGACAATGATAAGGCCACATATGTTGGCATTGTAGACCATGATAAGGTCACACATGTTGGTGTTGTAGACAATGATATAGTCACAGATGAGGGCAGTATAGACAATGATGAGGCCACACATGTAGGTGTCATAGACAATGATAAGGCCACAAATGTTGCCAGTGTAGACCATAAGGTCACACAAGTAGATGTCAAAGACAATGATAAGGTTACATATGTTGGCAGTTTAGACCATGATAAGGCCAAACATGTTGGTGTTGAAGACAATGATTAGGCCACGTATGTTGGCAGTGTAGACCAATACAAGGACACACGCTTGTGTTGTAGACAAGGATGAGGCCATAGACGTGGTTTAAGTAGACCATGATCAGCTCACACATTGTATCCATTCTTGAATTAGATTGCCTAAGAAATGAGACTTCTAGACATAATTAGGAGGTAGATTGACTGATGACATATATAGCCTGGTGCAAAGCACTTCATAATATGGAGAGCTGCTGACAAGTGAAAATTCAGACTGTTTTCCATATTAGAAGCTGCAAAAACCTACAAGCTTCATTCCTGATCGAGAATTTTTGTGCAGATTTTAATTTAAGCCTGTGACATTTAAGGCAAGTTTCACCAAGCTTATACCAATTAGAACTGGTACTAAAGGTGACTAATTAGTAATTATTCCTGCAATACTTTGATAGTGAACTAAAACATACGGGGGCCATAACTCTGACACGTCTGGACCAGTATTAAAACAAGAGCTGTCACATGACAGCACGCTCGACTATTCGAAAGCTTGTCGGTAAAATGTTTTTTTTTTGGTTCAAGAACAGGTGTATTGTGTAATTGTCTATAAGAATTAAGGTCAAAGATGAAACTTGTTCAAAGACCTTTGTAAATGAACATTACATGCAAAGCCTTACTCTGGATTATGTAAGCCAACTGGGGGAAGGAGGGGGGGTAATTTCAAAGAAATACATCACCTTGTATATTTGATCATGAATAACTTTGTAACGTTTCAAAATTGATATGTATAAAATAAAAAAAGCATGACCGCTGCATGCTGCATAATTATTCAATGACATTTCAAAAGTAAGCCATTTCGAGTATTTCTAATAATAGTCTGGTAAAAACTGTGACAATATTCTAAGTTAAAAAGGGGCATATATATGTCAAAAATCAAACACATTGGTGAAGATGTTGATAGTAAACATACATTTTAAGTTTCAAGTCAATACGTTTGATAGTATTCAAGATATTTGACTTTATAAAAATCTTAAACTAAAAGTTCTAAGTTAAAAAGGGGCATAAATCTAACAAAAATCAAAACAGAGTTATGGGGATTGTTTCCTCATGTGAAGATGTTGATGGTGGACACATAATTTGAGTTTCAAGTCAATACCTTTGAAAGTATTCAAAATATTTGAATTTATAAAATCTTTTACCAAAAATTCATAGTTAAAAAGGGGCATAAATCTGTCAAAAATCAAAACAGAGTTATGGGGATTGTTTCCTCTGGTGTAAATGTTGACGGTAGACATATATTTTGAGTTTCAAGTCAATAGCTTTGTTAGTATTCAAGATATTTGAATTTATAAAAATCTTTAACCAAAAATTCTAAGTTAAAAAGGGGCATAAATCTGTCAAAAATCAAAACAGAGTTATGGGGATTGTTTCCTCAGGTGTAGATGTTGATGGTAGACACATACTTTGAGTTTCAAGTCAATACGTTTGATAGTATTCAAGATATTTGAATTTATAAAAAACTTTAACCAAAAATTCTAAGTTAAAAAGGGGCATAAATCTGTCAAAAATCAGAACAGAGTTATGGAGATTGTTTCCTCAGGTGTAGATGTTGATGGTAAACATATTGTTGGAGTTTCAAGTCAATAGCTTTGATAGTATTCAAGATATTTGACTTTATAAAAAACTTTAACCAACACAGACGCCGACGCCGATACCGACGCTGGGGCGAGTGCAATAGCCTCCTTATTCTTCGAATAGTCGAGCTAAGAAAGATGTGACACAGGGGTTTCATAAATTGCACGTCTTTACAGCTGCCATCTTGGCAGAGTCAAAAGATTTTATTCTATAACTTGAAATTGCACATATATGAAATCTTTCACATGCATCGTTTCTATTTAATTTTCATTCAAATAACAGCTAACATCTAGAGTCAAATACTGTAAATTTTTTATTCAAGAAATACTTTAACCAAACATACTTCATTTACACAAAAAACAAGGTAACAAAGTTTAAGTGAATAAATAGGAAAAAGATAATCTTGTTCCTGAAGCTTCAAAAAGCCACAGAAACATCTTTAAAATTTAGTCAAATAAAACAGATTTATTAAGATAGTCAGTAAAAATCTGTCATAAAAGATAAAATTCACATTAATTTAATACCTTTCCATTTTGGAAGAAAAGAACAAAAACCAAAAATACTGCAACACAAAAATAACCAATTCCCACATCTGATGTTTAGAAATCACATGGAAACACGTCCAAGTCAGGACTATTCTTTCCAATGGACTTTGTGGAATAAAAGTTCTCATATAAAGTTATTACCGGTCCACATTAAACTTGAAAGACAACTGGTTCTGTATGACTCTATCACAGTGGTATATATTTGTCCACATTGAATGGCACCTTGGGAGTAAGTTTCATGTAGACATTGGTACATCCTGAAGACCAATGAAACCAGTAGTGTGTGAACAACAATGTCTCATTTCCCATTTCCAAACAGATCATATGAAAATACACCACTTTTTTCTGAAACAGTTTCATGACAATAGCTGTCAGTAGGACAGCATGCTTGAATTTTTTTCAGTGCTTGCCACTTAAACAAAACATTTGGTAGTAGAAGGCGAAACAAAAATCTGTGAATTTTAAAATTGTCAACAATTGATATTAAGTCAGGAGTTACATAACTTAATTGTTTGATATTCATGAACACTACAGTTATGATGGTACACAAGAATTCCAACTTTCAAAGTAATATCTAAAATGGTTAAGTAAAAGAAAACATTGACAGAGTTATCTTCTCTTGCTTAAAGATAGTGATCATGATACAAACAAGCAAGTTTCACATCAATATCACTAAGGGTTTGGTCAATAAGTGGATTTTACCCAGATTAAATGTGTTTTTTTTAAGTATAAAGAGGGCCATAATTCTGACAAAAACTTTCACAGAGGTATGTACTCTGTTGATGGAAGTAATGAAGGAAGTAATGAAGGGAAATAAGTACATGTATTGTATGTTTCAAAGTAATATCTCTTATGGGTTTGAAAAAAAGTGGGGTGGTACAGAAAACTTAACCATGGTGTGACACAAATGCCAATGCCGAAGTGAGTTCTCTTTGAAAAGTCAAGCTAACCTGTATAGTGGTAACAAAAAGTTAACAACTGAATAAACTATAACCTGTTTAGTGGTAACAAGAAGTTGACAGCCGAATAAACTATAACCTGTATAGTGGTAACAAGAAGTTAACAACCGAATAAACTATAACCTGCATAGTGGTAACAAGAAGTTAACAGCTGAATAAACTATAACCTGTATAGTGGTAACAAGAAGTTGACAGCTGAATAAACTATGACCTGTATAGTGGTAACAAGAAGTTGACAGATGAATGAACTATAACCTGTATAGTGGTAACAAGAAGCTGACAGCTGAATGAACTATAACCTGTATAGTGGTAACAAGAAGTTAACAGATGTACATAGTGGTAACAAGAAGTTTAAAGTTGAATTAACTATAACAGGTATAGTGGTAACAAGAAGTATACAGATGAACTAACATCAGATAATGGTTAGTCAAGTACAAACACTACAAAACAGGAATTTGATCAGTCAATGCAATACTACAATTGTGCTAATGCTGTGTCGGCATGTCAACAAAAGATTTTTCCAGAGTGACCTCTGCAACAAGTCTGTTTATGTTGAAATGTAGAATGTTCTGTTACATTTTTGAGACTGGTTTGTTTCTGACAACTCCTTCCTGAGCAACTGACATTGCTAATGTCCCATCTTGTTTCCATACTCTACCAATACAAAATGCCTTGCCATTACCTGAAAAAAAGGATGGTGTTAGTGGGTTTACCTGTGCACCTTGCCACAACAGTAAATTGTACATGTAGTTTTATTTCTATGCATCTGTAAGTTTGTTATGGCATTGGAGGCATAAACAGAAGAAACTACAAAACATATAGACAACAAAAAATCAATCCCTCTCTGCCTATGGTGGAGCTTACAAATGAAACATCATATCTTCTCTCTTTTATGCATCACATCACATGATTTTGTTTTTATTTATTTTGATTTATTAACTTTTCTTTTACCT
This sequence comes from Saxidomus purpurata, assembly GCA_022818135.1. Taxonomy (NCBI): domain Eukaryota; kingdom Metazoa; phylum Mollusca; class Bivalvia; order Venerida; family Veneridae; genus Saxidomus; species Saxidomus purpurata. The sequence goes on along the minus strand of JAFMSR010000012.1, from coordinate 33,736,438 downwards.
TTCATTACTCATTTTTTACCTGCATGTGGACTGAAAGCTTCATACAACATCCATTCATCCACTCTAAATGGGTTATGAAACCATATTGTGTGGTCTAGTGAGGTCATAAAATTTGTTTCAAAGTTGGGTCCACCTGGCTGAAGAGATGTTCCAAGGAGGGAGAAATCAGACATGTATGCTGCTACACACTGATGAAGCTTATTGTCATCACCTGAAGAAAGGTCAAAGTTCAAGTTGATTATGCAAAACAAAAAGTGTTGACAGAATAAACTGATAAAGTTCATACCTACAGTAAGCCACCTTCCAAGACCTAGCTTTTCTGAAATCCATAGAAAAACAATGCACTTTTGAACTTGCACTTTTTGTGGTCATGGGGGTGGGGCTGGGGGGGTTAACTTGGACAGAAGATACCTCATCAGTCAGAAATAGGTGGGCTCAAAATTTGGGTAACACTATAACAAACTTTAACAAACAAAGTCTAGTAGAAACAAACATTTGTTCTTCTTTTAAATAACCCATCAATCAAAGTAAATTATGCACTCAAGGAGTAAAAAAGGACATGCCCTTTTCAAATATAGTTCAACTATCCTGCTGTAATGGTTTGTTACACATATTTCAGCCAGCACTAATGAACAAAATTACAAAGCTGTTGTAGGACATAATGTTATAGAATACTAGACCTATCACTAAATGTGATTAATACCCCCAAAAGACTGCTTTATTAACTGAGGAAGTTCAGAATACCTCTGTAATGAGTCAAGATAGAGTTATGGTTCCTGTGCACTGCACTTCCTCTCAATATACTTGACCTTGTATGAAGTTGTACTGAATTCCAACCAGTAGTTTTCAAGTTATGCTCCGGACAAGGAAAAGTAACAAAGGGCAATAACTCTGTAATGAGTCAAGATAGAGTTATGGTGTTTGTACACTGCACTTCCTCTCATTGTGCTGGACCATTGTATGAATTTATATTGAATTCCAACCAGTAGTTTTCGAATTATGCTCCGGACAAGGAAAAGTAACAAAGGCCAATAACTCTGTAATTAGTCAAGATGGAGTTATGGTTCTTGTGCACTGTAGCTTGAACATTGTATGAAGTTGTATTGAAATCCAACTAGCAGTTTTCAAGTTATGCTCCGGGCAAGGAAAATGCAACGGACCGACCAAGTTACTGCCCGACTTACCACCGGGTGACTCCTATATACCCCCCTGAAACTTCGTTTCGGGGGTATAAAAGCTATTCACATGTATAAATTCTTCTGATTTAACCTCTATATTGTGAAGGAGAGGTATATTTTTTTTCCTACAAAGGTTAAGGATGAAAATGTATCAGGAGTTTTATGTTTTACCAATTATTCCATCAATTTTCATCCAGAAAAGTCTTTCTGGTTCTCCTACTTTCTCCTTGAAGAATTGCTGCGGATCTATGGGTCTTATAAGCATCCTTAATTCATCGGCTAGAAAATGCTCCCAGTCCTTCTCTACATTAGAGCCTTCATCTCTAAAAGACAAGACATATAACAATCAGTAATATTTACCAATATCTCCATTAGCTCGCATCCACAGAAGTCTTTCAGGTTTTCCAGCTTTTAATCTGTAAAATGTGTCTGGATCTGTTGGTCTAATTAACAATGATATTTCCTCAGCAAGGGTTCTATTTATATGTTCTCTTTCTTTATCTGAAACATCCTCATCTCTGCAAGATTCAGTAAACATCTCACTTAAATATAGCAAGCTATAATAACTTTGTTTAAAGTGAATAATTCTAAAATTACATGGGCCCTGATATATTTAATATGTATTTTCTATTTAAACTTTGCTCAGTGTCTGATAAATGATTTTGAGTCCTGATGTGCGTTTATAAGCTTTGAAGGTCAAAGGTTCGAGTGAATTATAATCTAGTATTGCAATGACAAAAAATTGTTTATCAGATGATACACAATGCTTAAAAGGCTATTATTCAACATTCTTACAGGACCAAAAACAGAAATGAAAATAAAATGCAATTGCTTATTTTTAATGGAGACATTAACTCATCATTATGCTGCATTATCCTTTTTTGTTTAACTGAGAGACAGATCGAGTCATGTAAGAATTAAATCTGATCTGGAACAATCAAGTCTATCTAATTCTTGGGAGAAACTAAGTGACACCAACACATACTACAATATACTGGCACTTGCTTCAGTAACACAAGTTCATCCGCTTTTACAAAGAATGCACAATATTTTTGACTGCTGCATTTTCCAGTGGAGCCTTTATATGATAACAAAAAGTGGTAACACTCTACAAGAAATACTAGTACCTTAAAACACAGCATACAGTTCAGCGTCAGAACTCGATCAGTTTCCACATATCAAAATTTACTATAATAAACATGTATTTCATACAAAAATACAATTTCATAAACAGTTCACTTGAAGTTTATTGTGGTCCTATCAGCATACTTTTATGTTTTACCTTTGAACTGTGACTTACTGTGTATACTCGACATAGATTTCATGAAAAACAAGAGCTGTCACATGACAGCACGCTCGACTATTCGAAAGCTTGTTGGTAAAATGGGTTTTTTGTCTAAGAACAGGAGTATTGTGTAATTGTCTATAAGAATTAAGGTCAAAGATATGAAACTTGTTCAAAGACCTTTGTAAATGTACATTGCATTCAAAGCCTTACTCTGGATTCTGCAAGCCAACTGGAGGGAGGATGGGGGGGATAATTTCAAAGAAATACATGACCTTGTATATTTGATCATGAATAAAACATACATTTTAAGTTTCAAGTCAATACGTTCGATAGTATTCTATCTTTAACAAAAAATTCAAAGTTAAAAAGGGACACAAATCTATCAAAAATCAAAACAGAGTTATAGAGATTGTTTCCTCAGGTGTAGATGTTGATGGTTGACACATACTTTGAGTTTCAAGTCAATACTTTTGATAGTATTCAAGATATTTGACTTAATAAAATCTTTTACCAAAAATTCTAAGTTAAAAAGGGATATAAATCTGTCAAAAATCAAAACAGAGATATAGGGATTAATCAAAACAGAGTTATAGGGATTGTTTCCTCAGGTGTAGATGTTGATGGTAAATATATATTTTGAGTTTCAAGTCAATACCTTATATAGTATTTAAGATATTTGAATTTACAAAAAAACATACCAAAAATTCTAAGTTAAAAAGGGGCACAAATCTGTCAAAAATCAAAACAGAGTTATGGGAATTGTTTCCTCAGGTGTAGATGTTGATGGTAGACACATACTTTGAGTTTCAAGTCAATACCTTTGATAGTATTCAAGATATTTGACTTTATAAAAAACTTTAACCAACGCAGACGCTGACGCCGCGGCGAGTGCAATAGCCTCCTTATTCTTCGAATAGTCGTGCTAAAAACCTGGAAAATATCTTCCAAAGATAATTTTGAAATTCATATGACATGCAGCAGACTCACCTTATAACTCAAACCTGTCAAATTTCTGCTTAATATCTCAAAGTCACTTCATAATTCTACCAATGTATTTTCAAATATGCTTATATAAAAATTGTTTAAATAAAATTTAGCTCAAGTTGAACATTTTGACTAGCTTAACAGACTGAGGTTAATGACAGCCCAGTGTATATGCTTGTAATAACTTTTTAGGTTGTGGAAATACTGATATGCTCAAGTCAATAAGTGTATTACATATGCATTGAAATAATTTTAAATTACTAACTCTAGTCTCAACTTCAGTATTTCATTGGCATCTAAATACTCCTCTGGTCCTTTCACCTTCGGCATCTCCATCTGATAGTGGTAAACCTGAGTCTCATCTGTCTTGAAAGAACACTGCATTGTGAAAATGGCTTTACCATCTTGTGTAGCCTTAACAGATCTACTAGTGTATGTTTCACCATCTCGTGTTCTGTCAACATGGTACAGGATTGGCCAGTTGGAGTTGCCTAGAATTATTAGCAGAAATTCTAGTATAGTACATTGCCTATTTAAAGGCATCTGCAGAGTTGTAGTTGATACAATTCTTGAAGAATAATTTCTATGTCCACAACTCAAATCATAACATAGGAAATTACTTTTACCGATTATCCTACTAAAATTGGTTGACTTACTTCTGTTGCTGTACAATTTAGATTATCACTTATAATATTTCAAATGACTTATTGAAGGTAAGTTAGCTGATCATTACACTGATAAATGGATTAAATGCACACAGAAATAAAAACTATACATGCTTTACCTCCCCTTAGGAAATAACAGTGCAGACTGTGTACATGATGATCTGGTGAGACTGTATTACAGGCTGCAGCCAGGGCTTGGCCAACAACCTGTCCACCAAATATAAACCTACTTCTGTAAGGATGCCATAGGTGTTCTGTGGGAGCTCTGAAATTACAAATGATTTACATACATACAATGTAAATAAGAAACAAGATGTCTATCTTACTATTCATACACAATCTAGACCGTCCTACATTTCTTCTGTTCTTATGCAGATACATGTCCGATTACTACTACACTTACACTTCTGTTTATTGCTGTATAGCGTTAAAACCGTTCAGAATCAACAATATTACCTGAAAATATTAGGATCTAAAGTTTCCAAGGAAAGAAATGAGCGTATAACTTCTCCTTCTAAATCACTGTCAGCCGCTGTAGACATCGTTCTAATTCTTGACAGAATTCGCAATTTTTTGAAAAGAAGTCGTGACATTTTCTATGAAGATAACCGAATAATCCGAATGGAAAGGTGCGCCGGTGAACCGAAAAATCAATAATGTGTGACAAGGTGTATAGTAGACTGGCCAAGACCAGTAGGTGCTATAAAATAAGTGTTTTTTTTTAAATGTTTTTTTTTTTCAGAGGCAGCTGAAATTGAACAGTAAACATTGAAAACTATACATTCAACTTAGAAACACGCCGAATAGATACTAAACTAATCTCTTTGTCTCTCGGTAATAATTATTCGAGTTAAAATTGCAGTAAGTCCTGCCTTACAAACGACCACTCCACAAGTGAAATATTCACATCGACTTTAAGTTACACCCCTTTTCTCAAAGATAGGCTCAAAGGTAAAGGAGGTGACTGTTTTATTCTGGTCAAAACAAGCATCTCTCATTAGTGCAGCAGCAGATATACTCAATCTGAACCACTGTTGGACAAAATTAATGTTAACAATTTTAAACCTCTGTATGTTACTGCCTTCTACCGACCAAAGAAGAATGATCACGAGCTTTATTGAGTTTGAAAGATCACTAGGGCTAACCAGACTACTCAAAGGTACGAAGTTGATCTTTGCTGACGATTATATACACCCCAACCTAACCTGGGACTATATGACCACATATCCTCATTGCAATTAATTAAACGTCCTATAAAAAGTTTCTCGAAATCCTTGATGACTTTCATCTGACACAAATGGTTAATTCCCCTACACTTAATGAAAATGTATTCGACTAAAGCCCACACTAATAAGAACAGTATCTGTCCAAGCATAATCTAGACATCGACTCAAACCTTTCATAAATAAACAAACCACGAGATACATTCAGTTATTCAGAAAAGCTAAATGGGATGAATTCAAGAATTTTATCAATAGCACCAAGGTCAACATCTTAAAAGATGCAGAGTTGATCCCAGTTGAAGACCTCTGGATCAGGTTTAAACTCCAAATTCAAAAGGGCATTTCGAAGTTTATCCCAATTAAAACACTAAGCAATAAGAAACTTCTGCAATGGGTTACACACGACATAAAGAGATTAATTAGAAAATGAGACAAACTTTATCCAAAGGTTGAATTGGGCAGGGGTCAAAATCAATATAGTAGCACAGAACTATTAAGCATCTCATTCAGCACAGAATCAAGAAATCATATGAGGCATATTTAGAAAACATACTAGACATCCAGCTATGGAATGCGGGTTGGGACATGCCAAACTTGCTAATTGCTACTTGCGGATTGCCACTTACTTATTGATAAATGCTGGTGGAAACATGCCACTTAGTAATTGCTAATTGCCACTTGCTTCTTGCTACTTGTTTATTGCTATAGCTACTTGCCACTTGCTTATTGATCAATGCTGGTTTAAACATGCATTGATCTTTGCCACTTGCTTATCGCGGTTTTGCCAATTGTCACTTGCCACTTGCTTATTGCTAAATGCTTGTTGAAACATGCGTCTTGCTAATTGCCACTTGCTTACAGTGATTTTGTCAATTGCCATTTGCTTATTGCCAATTGCCACTTGCCATTTGCTAATTGCTACATGCTACTTGTCACATGCTAATTGCCACTTGCTTATTGCTAACTGCGGGTTAGGACTTGCTTATTGCCACTTGCTTATTGCGGTTTTTCTAATAGCAAATTGCCACTTGCTAATTGTCACTTGCTAAATGCCAATTGCCATTTGCTATTTGCTAGTTGGGACATGCCACTTGCTTATACTTACTTGCCACTTGCTTATTGCTAGTTGGGATATGTCACTTGCTAACTGCCACTTGCTTATTGTTAATTGCTTGTTGCCACTTGCTACTTGCTAATTGGTTATTACCTTTTGCTTGTTACTGATCGCTAGTTGCCAATCGGTATGACTACCGAACATGGCTAAGAAATAACGAACATTAGCTATTATTATTTTATTGAAGTAAAATATTAAGTTTTTGATGTTAAAATGGAACATGCATACCAAAAATATATTATATTCAATCACATTCAAGCTTTTAATTTATACAATTTCAAAACGCGTGATCTGATTCATATTCATGAACATTGAACATGAGTTACTATAAAAAGTAAACAAGACATCTATAATGGTGTATGTGTAGATTATATATGTCATAAGTTTATTATGACTTATTAATAATATTTCATACTGAAAATATATTTAATATAAATAATCTTGCAGCTGAAGTCTGAACAAATTAGATGAGCAAACACCGAGCATGAACCATCATCTGATCATTTTATATTCAAAATACATATATTTTATTTAACTAGATCAAATTCATACTTTATATAAATTCGTGTTTGTTCTAAATATGTGTTTTAATACACGTTGTGTATTTGCTCTCGCAACCAAAAGTGTTTGAACGACTCCAAAGGTAACTTGCAAGTAGTAACAAGTGGCAGAAAGCAAATAGCAAGTGGAAATTAGCAAAAAGCAATTAGCAAGTGCCAATTAGAAAATGATAATTGGCAATGAGAAAATGTCAAGTAGCAAGTGGCAATAAGCAAGTGGCAATTAGCAAATGCCAATTGGCAATTATCAAGTGGCATGCCCCAAGTAGCAATTAGCAAGTGGCATGTCCCAAGAAGCAATAAGAAAATGGCAGGTGGCAATAAGCAAGTGTACCATTTGGCAAATGGCAAGTGGCAATTAGCAAGTGGCATGTCCCAACTAGCAATAAGCAATTTGCAATAACCAAGTGGCATATCCCAAGTAGCAATTAAGTATAAGCAAGTGGTAATTAGCAAGTGGCATGTATCAACTAGCAACTAGCAAATGGCAAGTGACAATAAGCAAGTGGCAAGTGACAATTAGCAACTAGCAATAGGCAATACGTAAGTCGCAAATAACAAGTGGCATGTCCAAACCTGCAGTCAGCAATAAATAAGTGGCAATTAGCAATTAGCAAGTGGCATGTCCCAACCCGCATTCCATATCCAGCATTAAGAAGAAACTAACACTACTAAGTTCAACACTAAACACTTCTATTCACTTATAAAAATGCCAGGCAAGATAACCAAGGTACTGCTCCCTTCAAAGAACAGACAAGTGGTAGACGCGTCTCAAATAATCTTGGTGAAGAACAAACAATTCCGGTCTATGTTTTCCGTGTTTTTCTTCCTTGTCCCTGTCCAAGCTGTGTAGGAATGCCATATGAAAAAGAAAATACCCTGTAATGACCGACATTGCAATCGACCCAAAAGGTGCCATGAAGCTACTCGAAAACCTAAAAGGTGATAAGAATGCTGGCCTAGACATGATAAAGCCCATTGTCCTGAAAGGCATCCGCCATGAGATCCTTGACATAGTGTCTCTTATCTTCAAAATATCCCTTAAAACCGGTCAACTCCTATCCGATTGGACCATGCCAAACATCGTCCAACTATTAAAATATGTGATACTACCGACCCTGCAAACTACAGACCCATATCACTAACCTATATTACAAGTTAACTCATAGAACACATAATTGCATCCACGCAATTCTCAAAACACAACCTACTCTATGAGCAACAAAACTGGTTCATTGAAAGACATAATTCACGAATACATGTAGTAATGTCTCATAAGATATACCCTATCATCATCAAGTTGCAATGCATCTTTAATCCTATTATATAAATTCCTTATTATAATGATCGTTATTACTTTATAAACCGACATGATCTTGTAAGGACAGGATGGAATGACTGTTCGTTGATAATGTCACTAAGTTAAGTTTTGATTGTTCCCTGAACCGGTATTGTGACAGTAATGAGCCACAGACAGTAAAAACTTTAAGATTAGCTTTTAAGGATGAGACATACATGCATCATTCTACTTGTGGTACTAATCAGAATTTCAGGCCGAGAATATAGTTATTCGTGTTTGCTTTCACTTAGAGTTATGCATTTAATGCAAAGTCCGACATTGTATTATCTATCATCATACTACATTTTGGCAAAAGAAATTTGTTTGAAGAATGCTGACATGCGCATATTTACAACCATTCTTCTCGATTTTATAGACAAAAGTTTTGGACAATAATGAGCAGGAATGCGGTGATAAAAACCTTTCGTTGTATTACAGATGGCCTATAACTCAAATGCACAAAAACTGTTCTGGAACTGTACTTAATTAGATAACTTTAAACGACGCATGTGGTCACAGATGGTTATTTGACTTCTAGACAATAATACAGGAACTGTTTCAGAAGTGAGTACTTCTTTAAAGCAAGAGAACTGCCATTTAATCTTGAGGACTTGTACCATCTTTAAATATGTATTTTCATGCCTTTATTGCTTAGTTGGACATTAAAAGACAACAACGCTAGTTGGAGTTTAAGAAAATGATATTGAAAAATTGACATAATATATTACAGAAATACACGGATTCCTACTTAAAATAGGAAATAACCATTGAAATGACCATTCTAACGGTAAGACTCTTGAATATTTGACGATGCATATTAATGTTGTTTTATTTCACATAAAAGTTTACAATCGTTCTGATAACTTAATTATTTGTTTTATATTCATTGATTGTATAACATTCTCACACATCATTATTCACTTGATTTTGTCAGTTAAAAAAATAAGTAAATTCAGAAGTATTAATGATAGCTTTTCCCTAATTTAAATATATTTCACCATCTTTATTGCGTAAGTATATGAAAAAAGACATAAGCGTTGTTTCAATATCTGAATCGTGAATCAGTGAATTCTGGGAAAAGATATTGTTTCTTTAGTATTACGTTAAACAAGTAGTTACGACAGTTATTTGCATATTGCAAAACCAAACTGGTAGATTTTTCGGATTGAAACTACGGTTTACTGCAAAAAAAGTCAGAATTATGACCAGGATTTGAATTTAAATACGCTTTTAACTGTGCTTTTCTTTATATCAAAGTGAATTGATTTAATAATTGATTTGTTTTAATTTGTAATGAAGAGAGTGGACCGGGCTTATTTCAAATAGCTCGATGTATAGAGAAAATGACGAATTTGGGAGAGTATCTCTGCGTTGGAGACTCTATTTGTCTGTATTCAGTGGAGACGGAAGGGTTTGCTTACAGTCTTCAATCTAGGTATGTTCTAAACACTGCTTATCTTTGGAGTTCTATACATCGCACTAACACGAAATACGACATACATGTACATAACTCTAGTTTATTCAGCCTAGACATATTTATGTCTTTTTTATGCATGTTCATAGCTGGCTAGCCTACTTCAGACAACTATAAAAAGCAATTCCAATATCATGGACGCAAAACTGCACCATTTTCAAGACGCAATATATGCACGTTGTGCATTTTTATGATAGTTTGTTTTGATGTGAGAGAAGTAAGTTGGAAGTATTATAGGGTTGCTTTCCCGTAGAAAGAACACAAATTTGAAAATGACCAACACAGTTTTTGGGCGTTTATTTCTCTTTTACAATCGATATTTGAACCTATATGTTTTATAAGACCATTGCAACCATGGATATGTACATGCCACTTCAGAGTTCATGGTTTCGCCAAACCAGTATATTTTCGAGTATACAAGTCTACTATATTTTTCTATTTCAGTTCTGTACACAGTCATTTATTCGTCTATCAGAACCAAGACAGGGATAAGCCCACGAAAATTCCGAACGCACAATGTAAGTATTTTCATGAAACGAAACCGGAAGTATATCACAATGGAATTTTGTGTTTTATGACTGGTTTGCGAAGTCCTCAACATCACGGAAACCAGAGGGTAATATAACTTACAAGAACTTGCATCGCGATTGAGAATAAATAAATTAGTATGAATTAAAAAATCGGATATTAATTTTGAGATATATCATTTTGAAATATTCCACTTACAGTTTAGTCGATTATCGAATTAAGCCCATAGATTGTATATAAAAACTTGATAATACTGCATTTGAGGTTTGAAACTCGGTAAAGCTGCGCTTTCTTAAACTAAACTTTCTACCGACTAAGAAAATCTCCACCTTTGGCATTATTTGTATCTTTGATGTATTTTATAAATTGCCACTGTGACGTGTTTAAGTACTGAGTACACTAAATGAAAAATCACGCAAGGGATCAATGATGGTCTAATTTGTAAATACATGTAAATGTTGCTTCTATTTGCGGAGACTGCAAAGTAATATACGAATAATTTTCAAAGAATTTAATCTTAACGCCATGTACTGTTTAATAAATTTTCAGCATGTGAATTTCTTGTCGGACTCCAGAATCGATACAAACTCAACAAAAAGTACAGAAAGTACCAATCGTTGGCAGCCAATCCCGACGGGTCATTTCTTGAAGATGAACATGTTCTTAAACAGCATAAGGTGAAATGATATACACTAGTTACATACGTACATTTTGTATTAGAACACATAATTTACAATCACGCACAGCGTATAATTTCTAATGTAAAAATATATGCATATAATTATATTGAAAAACTTTTCATTACTTTCCTACACAATCAATACGGGTGTTAATCTTAATTCTACCTTACCCTTTACCTATTTGTTGTTAAAACAACACCTGTCGAAGTTTCGGGTAGACATTATACTCATAGAAGCTCTAAGATGAATAATGAACAAGGCTTGCAGGTATGTTTAACAAAGCCTTGAGTAAGATGCCATTTATACGAGAACCAATTAAAACTGCGGCGAAAAACGTGTTTTTTGTTGATTACATTTCATTCCCATAAAATTTCGATGTTTATGATAACATTAATTGCATAATCTTTAGTTTTCATACGGGTGTTTGTTGAAATTTCTCATCAGATGCCAGCATTAACCAATCAAGAAACTCATTGCATACCATCTTTTATAACTGGTCGGTTTTGACAATGCTTCTTGTTATTTTTGAATCTTGGAAATCATAACTACGTAATACGGTGAATGGATTAGGAATAAAATCGACGAAAAGTCGTTTTCAAATTATGACAGTATGATTAAGGTTGTTTCTCTTGGTTTAGATGGCAGCTGAGGCGGAGAATATGGATAATGCTCAAGAGCAGAAGAGACAGCTCGGTAAACGTGTCAGATACGGCGAAATACTACAGGTATAGTTCTGTAGTTTTAAAAACGATGTTTAATTTGAAATCTTATAATTTAATGTTTTAAAATCATGTAAGTGGGACCGCTCCAAATGTTGAAACGTGAAAAAAAAACATATATCGGAATTTATTTAAAGAAATGTCCGCAGATTTGCCTAGGGAATGCGTCAAAACACTAATTGCCATCAAGCGGTTCGTTGTCTTTTTCATGTTGCTTCTCAATTATTTTGAGAAAAGTAGTGTAAAGTAAATAATATATTATATTTGTCTATGTTGCAGTTGAAGCATGTATTTACAAACAAGTATGTACATACGTGTACGTCTCAAACCTCCCAAGTGGACAAGAACAATATGGTGGTAAGTTTTGCAGGTATAAATCACCCACGGTATTTTGACTCCTCGGATTATTTTCGGATTGACTGCTTTGTCATATATACAAAAGCCAAAATACCTTGTTCGGATAATATATCTGTATATTCAGACAATGAGGATACATGTACCAAATTATACCTTGGCTGTTTCAGCAACACAGGAGACAGCATTGTCGCGTAAGATGAACAGCATTGAGTGCTACTTGTAAAAAGTAGAAACACCTTGATTGAAAAATCATATTCGGTGAAGCTTCTCCTGCTGCGCTGTTTTTATGTAAACGGACGTAGTAGATTTTATTGAAATAGTTCCCGGAAGACCACGTATAACATAAATCAGTTCGCAGTAAGTTCATGGTGACGTCATTATTGATTATGACTCTCAGTTTCTATATAGTGGCTGTTTTCAAACCGGCTGTGGTATCTACTAACGTATTGCAAGTACATACTTTTATCGACTTTTGCATTTCTTTCACAAAAGTCGGTTTTTGATTTATGATTATACGCGTTGTAAGCCTACTGTAGCATGCCTTTTGCAAAATGATGTGACAGGTTTTTAGGATGTTTCCTTACAAGTATATCCTGACTAATTACGATAGTGCTTATGTTAAGCCAAGAATAGTAATATTATGGTACATTGTAATTGAAAGTGTTTTAATTATTCACACAAACAAAGAGAAAATGCCAACTTTACTTGCTACACTTTTAAATTAATGCCTGCATCCGTACTGGGAAGCTTTGTGGAAAGCATAATTACTATTATATTGATCTGCAGTGCTGCAGCTGCAAGACCAGTAGCTGTTTTAAAAGTACATATAAATCCATGCGATTGAAAGCTTAGATAAAGATTTTATGTATGCCATGTTTTGCGTTTCCATTCTGCAATTGATACTAGCGAATTTCTTATTTACACTAGCTTGCTTTACTAGTTTTTATTGTTTTAATTGTACTTTCTAAAATGTAATGATCAACCATAATGGTCACAACGGAATAAACACATAGAAGAAGTATGCCCCAGTTAGTCATTACGCCCAAAGCGCACAAACGACTACGCACCAAAAAAAATACAGACCGAAAGAGGATAATGCAAATGGCCACAGAGAGTACAATACACATTTTAAACATGTGGAGGCAATGTATCAGGACACAACTTGATGCATTGACGCCAGTAATGTCACTGTCTTCATTTGAAAGGATTGGGAGAGGATAGCCACATGTCCAACCCTAAGGGAGTTCGGTTTCTACAAACTCATTCCATTACAGTGTCTCAACCAAATTACTTATACTGCATGTTGATTTATTTCAAATAAAAATCAAGTGTCGCTAATTTTTATAGTGTGTTCCTATGGAAGCAGGTCGTTGATTGGAAATGGTGGTTGATTTTTATTTGCGTCTGGTATTTAGACAGACAATACATCGTCCGATTTCTTCTACATTCGGTTTGTTTTGTGAACTTAGATAAGTAAAAATATTACGTGTTTCTTTTGTAGATAATGTTACAAGAATACAATGCGAAAAATGCCCAGTTTCGCATTTTACCCCAGTACAAGGTGAAATCGGAAGGTGAAGTGGTACGTTTATATCATATTTTGCCCTAATTAATGTTACATTATTTGTATGTAAGTGTTAACATGTAAGCTCATTCAGCTCATTACGAAAGAGACACAGCAGAATTGAGCACAACTTACACTGGTGGTAGTTTGAGCACATCTTTATGTTTAATCATGCATACTATTTTTCAATATGCTTCAATTATCCTAATATTTCTTTTAAACATTATTCTAATATGCCTATGATATTTTTCTATAGTCAATTCGAGTGCATTAATATGATTAAAGCACTCGGAAAAGAAGGCGGAGTTTCGGACATGGAAGTAGCTCCTTCCGACTTTTCTAATTTACTCCCGCGCAGAAAATATAATATCGAAATAGAAATGATATCTGTATAAATACATCAGTCGCATGAAATAGTTGTGATTAAGAACCTAAATATTATTTTTGATTGCGTCAAGTAACCTAAGAATACCTTCACCTTGTTTTCCTTTAAAAAGGATATGAAAATTCAGGATTAACGTCATACAATGTTTTGATTCCGGGAGACAAAACAAGGAATGAAAACGTTGTAGTCATCACACTGACGTCATTACTCAACGTTAAAACGTTGTACAGTTCAGATTAACGGTTCGTCGGTAATGTGCCTGCGTAATAATTCACTCGGGCTTCGCCCTCGTGAATTATTCCGCCAGGCACATCACCTCCGGGGAATGCTTCAATTTCGATAAAGCACTCCAAGCCTTAGATTATTTCTTAATTACAGCATAAGAAGTATTTAAAGATTTTATGTTCTACCTGTAATACAGAAAGATCTATTTATATAGCTTTATAATTGCAATACTAAATATTACAAGTTCACATTATACAGCGTATATGCACGGTACATACGAGAATCATGGCTTATGCCGTAATAAAGTGTTCTATTAAATGTATAGCTCTAGTCTGAGAGTAGACATCTAGAGATCAATATTTACGTAAGCCTTTTCGGTGGTTGTTGCGGTGACCTAGTGATCTAAGGCGTTTCTTATTTTGCGTTAATAGGCGATGTCGGCGTACAGTGTCGGCTGGAATCATGCCTTTAATATGCCTTACAATAAATTTATGCTGCAATTTTTCATATTAAAAGAATAATTAGTTTTGAAGATCATTGTCATGCTATATAAATAGAAAGATGCCCTGGCTCTAGTTGTTGACGGCTTTAAAGTATTCTTGAACTGATATGTCAGTCTTTATATCATTATAAGCGAACACAAGAAAATTTGTACAGTACATACAGAAACGAGAAAAATAATGTATACTCTCTCTAGCCTGACCTCAGTATGATAAGTGCTTTTGAATAAAGCAATGCAATATTTAAAATGTATCTCTTTGTTTTAATCATTTTTTATTCTCTTTTTTCCTCAGGTGCAAATTTACGACCAGATCGTATTTGAGAGCATCAAATCACCTGGCCATTACATTCATGCTAGCTCACCGTTTCAGATCGACCACTTTACATTTGGGTAAGATAAATATGTAAAGAATGTTTTTTTTCATGTACTGATTTAAGAGGACTCCTTTTGTCAAAATATAAGAAAGTTTTTATTTAAAAAACATTTCAGATAAAATATGATTGTTTTTATTTTTGTGGTATTACATATTTTATTTATTTTTATGCAATGTCATTCGTTTGTACATATAAAATAATACACATAAGTTAAATTAGCAAATAACCATTCATATACAGAATAGGAAAATAGTTATAACAGGATGACAAAACACAAAGCTTTTTAATGCATTATTAAGTTCATTTTAGTTTTAATTTTCCCAATCAAAGACTAGTTTATATAGCATAAATGCATGTATCATTCGATCGATTACGTATTGAACAACACTATTGTGACTATTTCATATTTTTTATCTGTTTAATTCAATTTTAAAAGAACTACATATATTTAAACAAAATTGACTAATTCAGATGGATGCCAGCTAATATTTATAAATAATTTATTCACCGTTCATTTGATCTATCTGTTTAATCATAGATCAGAATTCAATCTTGGAGTTGAGAGATCTGGGTTTACTCTTGTTCGATTTCGGAAACGACCACCTGTCGAAAGTTTAGTGTTCATTCGGGTAAATATTTGTGTTCGGTGAATAACTTGCATTTAAACAACGAAAACCAACGCATCATATGTTTAAACAATACAATATTTATTTTCAAGTAATCATGTACAGTACAATACATAGTATGCAAGTAATAAGACAATGACAAACGTACAAACAGTTAAACATAGTAACACAGAAACAGATTTGAAAACAAGTCTTTTTTTAAAAGACTTATATAAATTCATTTCCCCTGCTTTCAAGAGTTACAAATAAAGCTGCATTTGAGACAAGATCTGAATTATAATACTGTTTCCGCAATAAACAATTTTGTTCCAGCCTGAATGTTATCTTTTTACTTGGGTCATTGTCAAGATTGTTTGTGTCTCCACGTTTAAGTGTCAAATACTTTCTTTCACATACATTTATTTTCCTGACTTTCAGGGTGGTAACATAATCCGGCTGTTTCACAAGGAATTGGAGGCTTATATAGTGTCAGAGGGTTTGTTTGAAGACGAGATAACGGAAGATGGTAATTATATAATACAATTACCAATCAACATATGCACTGATTGAAGCAGAATCAATTTAAACAAAGTATTCATATTTTGTTTTGGGTAAAACACAGTAAGACATTTTGCATTATATGTAACGATGGTAAGAAAGTGTACTATAAACGCAAACCTAAAATATTTCAGTTTGAGAACCTAACTATTTATTGGCCTAATTTTAATTTGAGGCGAGGTCTCTTTTTTCGATTCTAAGACTCTTTTTCTCGTTTCCATGTTTTACCTTCGCCTGTATTTCTGGGTCAGCTTTGTTTCAGTTTTATTCAGTGTTGCGTCAAATTATCCGGATATAAAGAAAGACCGACTGAGTAAAAATGCAGCAAAGGTTCTTTGAAAAGTGACAGCCTAATTTATCTATTTACTGGCTAATTCAATTGACTGAATGATTGTTTTCAGTTCATTTCCGTATACGTATTATGGATCAGCATAAACCACGGACACTGTCACCACCAACCTCTGGAAACACTTTTTGGGTCATAGAAGCTGAAAAGGGGATATTCTTTGGTAAATTGTTGTAATTGTAGTTGAAACTTCGCATTTAATGTTCTGTATGGATATAAAAACAAAAAGAAAGTTGTTCACAAACTACTTATACACAGAAATTTGCGTAACCTTCACATGTACCTTTATATTGCATATTCAGCTACATGCACTTTAAATGTACATGTATCTTCTTCACACATTTTACAAGTAGATTAATGTTAAACACTTTGATATAAAATGTGAATAAATAATTTCTCAAATAAGTATAGAATTTCAATTCTTGCATCGCTAGTATGAAACATAGAAAAAACATTTCACTTACCGGTATCTAGCTTTTAGATGCCCACGTTAGATAGAAGTTTCCTGTAAAAGATATACAAAATGTATCACCCATAAACATTACATTTTTTTAGGGGAGATTATCCAGTGGGAACAACAGATTCGACTTCGACACATGACAACCCGGACGTACATGTGTATTACGTCAGAACATGATGTCATTTTGGTGAATAGCAATGAGGACCCAAGGACAGTGTTCAGGCTTCACAGTGTCATAAATGTATACTTATTAATGTATTATATTTATCAAGTCTTTTTTTAATGTCTCCGAATTATTATTTTCAGAGATGTTTTTGTTTTGTTTGTTTCATAGAAGATGCCATTTTATACTATTCGTAAAACATTAACCAATACAACAACACAAACCAACAAAAACACAACATCCACAACAAAATTGAGCTTGGTACATATTCAAATTAGCAGCATTCCAGCCCATGGACATGACAAAATTACGGCAATAAATTTGCTTAATTTTTGCTCTACGTTTACACCTTCAAAAATCAAATGGCACTTAATAATGAAATGTAGAATATCTTTTATCGTTTTATGTACTTGTTTAACCATTATAGTCATTGATTTTGTGTTTTATCTATGCTGTTCTAGGAGAAAGACGAAATCCGGTTTGAGAGCTATTGTAGGATTGAACATGTTCTTACAGGAACTTGGCTACATGCGTTGAAAGGTACGTGACTGATACAGGTTTCTTCATGTCGAGTTTTCATTACGAAGGTAATAGACACTTAGTATATCAAGTGTGCGTCATAAGATAAGGGTGTATATTGAATATATACCAGTTCTGTACGGTGACATTTTCTTTCTTTGCTATTAATGAAGACTTTTAGTAAAACTTTGCAAGGGGAATTTGAATTTCGATTACGATTATAATGTTGTCGAAAAAGCACTTGATTACCGCGGACCTAGAGAGATGTTCTTTATTATAATTCGCACGAACGTCCGATTTTAATACACTTGATATAACTTTAATCAGCCGATAGCACAATTTGACGAGCACTTTGATACTTCTGAATGGGGAAATGTGAATAGGGAATCTACTTTAGTATCTAGTTATTTTTTATGAGTGGAAAGTTACACCAAAACAGTGTGTGTTTCCGTTTCCCGGCCGACCGTAACATTTTACTGCCGAATGCAAACTTTTTTATAAGACAATGCTGGAAAAGACCCACTTTCAAATGTTACGAGTAAAAAAACCCGCAAATACCAAAAAGTTTGTATAACTGTTGCCCGACCAACAGGAAAACACACATGTTTTTGTTTAGCCGTAGTTCAGTTGCAACTATTACCATGCTATGTAGTCAGCAGCATTTTATCTATTTTAGACGAGGACTATATCCGTAAACAATTCAGAGATGAAGAAAGTGTAAACGATCAATCTCTCAAAGGCTTGCGAGTGTCTAGTGCACCAGTGAAACGGGTATATAATGATATAAATTAGAAAGACAAACTACAACATGTACATTGTATATGCTTAAAATCACTGAAGTTTCGCAAAATAAGGAATAAACAAATATAATATTAAATTCAAGCATAGTTCTATACATAACTGCTCAATAAATTTCTTTTAAGGAAATATTATCACTAAAATCACAAAAGCACCATTCATTTGTATTAAATATTCAAATATTTCACACTTACTAGTATGTTGAGAACAGAAGTGCCATATTTTTTTCTACCAAGTTTTGGTTGTGTTTGTCTATACTATGCATTCTGGGATACAGATAACCGGAAGTAGTGAGAGCCAATATGACGATGCCTTCACTATACAGAAGGTAGATGATGAGAATGTAGGGGAATTTAACTACGTTGCTGGCATGGTACCATTCCTTCAAAATCTCATCAAGGATGTAAGTAAATCAAACCGTGTGGTTAAGTACGATTTGAAAGGTTTACAACAGAAATATTTTTACTTTCGAGGAAACTAAAGTTGATAACATGTAAAGATGAGGAACAGAAACATTGATTATGCAACGTGAAAACAACAAACAGAATATAAGAAGTACAAATGTATATGATAATGATCTTTGTTAAAAGTCGGCAAGATACAAATCATAACAATGCTAACGCGAGTTTATAAAGCAATCACATATATATTGATGGATGGTGGCCTTACCATGGGTGGAAACCGGATAATACGGAGAAAACTTACTTGTCCGATCTGGTGGCCACCTACCATCGCATATACTACCAAGGACGGGGATCGAACTCGGGTTGCATTGGTTAGAAGCGGATAGCCGTAAACAGACGAAAATAAATCCGTAATAATACATGCCTTCATAAAGTGTAGAAGGTATACATACTCAGTGCACAAAAGAAACAATTACAACGCAAACATTTCGACTATTTCGTGCATATAATTTACTTAAAAACATAATTAAGTCATGGTAGGTTTTGTGACTATTCGACGAACCTTGATTAGCTCATTGGTTATGAAACACCTTTACCTTTAAAGATTTATGAATACATTTATTGTGTTAAAGTGCTTAGCGTCGAGATATGTGTAACACTGCAACAATATCATTTACTTTTAGCAACAACATAATGGTACAAAGTATTGGTTTCGTCTGTTTGTACGCACATGTATATATATTCTATATATTTTAGAGACAACTTGGCATTACTCTGAACTCAAAAAAAACACATCAGGTAGTGACGGTATGTATTTTATATTTTGGTTTGATCAATGTATGTATAGACTCATTTCGTAGGGAAAATGAAATGTGTCAATCGAAAATATTAGAAGCCTGAATGCACCCAGTCAATTTATTGATATTGAGCAACATAGTATTTGGTTACAAAACAGTAATTGAAAAATATTAACTTTAAGGCATGTTACCTCCTGGCGCCAATTTCTCCAAATATTTCTCCAATGTTCGTAACAACGTAACATTTGACATATCATATGCGCTTGAATACTTTGTAATCAAGCTGTTGTAGTGCTTCACCTCTTACAATATACTTTTATCTAGCTCAATTGATGGTAATGCTTGTTTTCTTGTGAAAACTCTACGAAAGGTACAAAACCGACAAAATGAAATAATTCTATCTAAATTCTTGGAATTCTTGGTATTTGGCATTTCAGGCAATGGATGAGCTTCAACACTTTATGATAGTTGAAAACATGCCGAGCAAACAACGACAAAAACTGATGAGAAACCTACGGGTAATAACAAGTTTCATACACTGTTGTGCTAAAAAAACAACAATACAGGAATATCATTCTCACATACATGCCGATTTAAGTGATGACATTTTTTTTACAGCCGAAGTGATTCAGTCATATCTTTTTTTACTTCTGTTCAACGATTGTAGAGTCTTACTTAAATTAAACTAAGCCTTGCGAAAGTTAATTGGAATCTGGCTGACATAACATAATTATCGCGTTTATATCTATATTTGATATAAACTAAAATTATTCCAGTTCCATATCAAATAATCGTACTTCGATTATTCACAGTGGTGTTTGTTCACTTTGATATATGAAGATTGCAGTTGACAGCCATGGAACATTTTTTCATAATTATTTTTGGTGATATTATTTTATTGTTGTATTGCATGTTATAAGTTTTACTTCATAAACTCTAATTAGTAGATTAGACTAATATAAAAGAGTGTGATACGGAGCCCGAAGGATCTCAAGTATATCCGATAAAACTATGCTGTAGTACAAAAGAAAATAAAAGGAAAATGCTTAAAATGTATTTTTCTAAATTGTTTATTTGTAGCCACACATTCTAGTGATACATATTTTGAATGTATGAATTTTTCTATTTAAGGTGATAGATTTGCTGGTGAAAATTTTACAGTTTCCGTTAGATGGTGCACCAGATGAGCATGCAATAATACATGTGTTTAAGGAAGCATATGAAGTGCTCTATACCTACATGATTGGCAAAAGTAGAAAGAACGCCCTGTATTTTGCCAAATACATAGAGTTTTTCCAGACACAGTTTACCCAAAAGGTTTATTTGTATCTTAATTTCATTATGCACATACTTGTATATTCTGATGCAATATTTTTGCTCCCGATTATTACGGAAGCAACTGTTAATACATTGATTTTTATTCTAATTAAAAAAATAAACTCCTGGGTTTATCAGGAAAATATTAATATATTAAGAAAGTTAATACTGCTTTAGTTATTAAATGTTCAATTTTGGTCAGTGAGCTAATACCTATAAACAGTTACTTTAGTAAATGTCTCTCGTAGAGAACTGACAAAAGTGCTTATACTGTAATTTGTGTAGCTTTTCCTGATAGATAAATGACCCTAGACGCGCGATATTTTATGATAATTAACAACTCATATTATGTATAGTTTATGTACTAATTTTCATAAAACTGTGTGAAATGTTCCTTAGTAGAAAAGTACAGAACGAACTTGCTTGCAAAAATACCAGGTTATATAAATTCTACTTTTATTTAGAGGCTCAAGTTCAACACTTCAACTTTTATGCTACATTGCTACATAATACCATTGTCTTAAGCACGATTTGTTCCTAAATTACAGGGTGGAATCGGTCTGAATGTAGCTCAAATGATTGTTGAACTTATACGAGACAAGAGAAAAATTGTAGACAGAATATCTCACCAACAAATAGACGAGTTCGTTGGTCTTCTTCAATCGACACAGGTAAAGTTGATATACTGGTACACAGGTAAAGTTATGTTTGATACACTGGTACACACTGCAACGACAGAGAAATAAGACACAAGCAAGAAACACATATAATTCCACATTAGCTCTCTCTTCGAGGCTGATTCCATCTGGTCTGAGTCTCGAGAGCGATTAGTATAAATTATTTGGCAACCGATTTTAAATAAATTAGTATAAATACCCCCCAACCCCAACTTAAACAATGGTAAAAATTAAGAAGTTACATTGTATCATAATAGTAATGGTAACATGTAAGTAAACTCAACCCCGTATAGCAAACGTATAGTAATATTTGCTGACAAGTTTTATTGCATACTTTTGTTCATTATTGCAATTGCAACTTGTGGTGAATGAAAAATTACATTAATGCAACCGGAGTGTTTTTATTGTCAACTTGTAGAACTACCGATTTCTAGACTTGCTGCACGTGTTATGTGTCTGCGATGATATTGCAATCCCTAACAACCAAGTCTACATCGTTCAGCAATGGATGCAAAATGAACCAGTAAGTTTCTGATAAATAGAAATATATTACAGTTCTACAGTCGTGGTAATAATTTCAGATGCGATGTTCTTTTGATATATTGATTTTCTGGCATGTATACACAATTGTTTTATAGAAATGTTTTAAATTTATATATTATGGAAAATACCCTAGAACGGATCAACAAAGGCGATATCTTTCAAATTGGTCAATAAACTTAAATAACTAAACGTTTTA
This sequence comes from Saxidomus purpurata, assembly GCA_022818135.1. Taxonomy (NCBI): domain Eukaryota; kingdom Metazoa; phylum Mollusca; class Bivalvia; order Venerida; family Veneridae; genus Saxidomus; species Saxidomus purpurata. The sequence goes on along the minus strand of JAFMSR010000012.1, from coordinate 33,713,896 downwards.
TGATGAAGTATAACATACATTCCAATATGATTTTGTTTGTAGCAGGATTTTGTTACAGGATTACAATCTAATTGCAAAACAGAATTGGAAGCCGGCAAGTTTTGTTAGAAAATTACTATTTAAGAAAGACGTTCTGAGATCAATATGGTTTTCTAGGAAGTATAAAATAATTTGTCAATTTACTTATGATATAGTTTACATTTACAGCCATAATGTCTGAAAAAAAATTACTTGACATGAAACCTTGATAATAATAAACGATGATAATACAAAACACCACTTTAAATTATCATGATCATGAATCTTTGTTATTTTAGAGAGGAATCTATCTGACGGCACGAGGCCAGGATATCAATAAACAACCAAATATTTTGTACATTACCACAGATGATGCAAAGACCTGGAGTGCTCTTCACGATTTTGTCAATGTGAATATTCTTTTACATATACATATAATTAAACATGTGTTTTACTTGTGCAATCTTAATTGACGCATATATAAGCAGGACCAACAAAATAGCTGTACTAAAGTTAGTACATTTGTCACTATTCCAATTACGTCTTATATTATCAACACGTCGAATAAGTTTTGAAAATCCGAGAACTTGTAATTAGATGATATTATTTAAATTTAAAGCTAGTCCTTTTTCGTCAACCATGAAAATGAATCAAGCAAAGCTACAATGTGTTATATATGGTGAGATGGGAAAGAAATATTTTTCATTCATGTAAAGAAAAAGTTAGAAGATAAAAAGTTTGAAGCGTAGATATTTGTTGTGTCTGAATTTATACTGCCTGAAAGATTAAGAAGCTGTAGTTTAAAAGGAAAGGAATGGTAGCATAAACGAAATATTATTGAACCTTTTCAACTGTTTCATTCTGAAACATTTCGTGTAAGTATTGAACTATAATAATAGAAATATTAATCAAATCATAGCAATAGTACCATGTTTAAGTAACTAAGTAATCTGAGCAAATATAATAAAACATAAGTAGATAAATAACGGACATAGTCCTTCTATTTCAGCCCGATTACGAAGATTTCGACAAGGACAAGCATGACTTTCTTTTGCACCAGCTGGACCTTTTCATTGCTCTCTGCAAGGTAAGTTTTCCTGAAATAAATGAAACTAATGCAGGAAGTTATCATATCTTTGTGATTTGTGAGAGACAGCAAAGCAGTTCTCCTCTTTAGATTTGTTTGTTTTTTTCGTTACGTAAATATATCCCATCAACCACAGAGAGTCCGAAAATTCTATGTGTGCATGTGCATCCTTTTGTGATTGTTCTGTTGTTGCAGCTGATCGTTTTCCTATGTTAATCTGCACTTGTTTTAAATGACAAATTAAATTTCTTTTGCACCACGAAACTTGATTAGCTGATTTGTTTGATATGTGATAAACATCCGATATGAAAAGACAATATGTCTAAAGTATGTGTTACATTTTTAGGGTCGAAATGACTATGCCATCAATATTATTACAAAGGAGTCCCGGTTTTTGACTTGGGAGGAAACATTTCTTGCCCTTAGGTCTACAATTTTACCGGATTCCATCAGAGCAAAGTACTGCGATATAACGACAAGTAAGTATAATCATAAACGCGATTATTTCGAACTATTAAGAAATATGGTTAAAGACAACTAGTTTTGAATAGAGGATTTTGAAAAGTGTCTTTTTTGTGGCCTAAATATCTAGAGGAATACATGTACTAGTAAAAGACATAACATTGAATCAGGAGTTGCAATGGCTTCTATTTAAAATGCATTTAAGGCAATCTGATGCACAATAGGTATTTGTTTCTCTGCCAGAAAATAAAGTGAAACTTATCTGTGGTCATCATATTACAGTCTAAATTATGTTTGTAATATTATTATTAAGAAATGAAACCTAATTTTGTGTCAGAACTGTATAGGTTTTTCAGAGATCCAGTCAAAAATCGGTACATATCGAGTGAATTTTAAAGTCGGTTTAAGGGAAAACACGGCCGTTTGCTACAATTATCTATAGAATTACAAAAATAGTTAATTTCCATCTATACATCGATCAGGCTGCATGTTATTCGGTTGATTGTTGGAATTTTTAATTCTTAAAAATGAGTTTTACGATTTTTGCGCAAAATTTTACGCTTACAATTTCCTTATTAAATTGTTAGATCTTTTCGTGGATATTGGCAACAATTATTCCGTTTTGGCATACCCAAACATCTGCTTTGTCTACGATTATGTTGGCTCGAAGGACGAAGAGAAAAGTGCAGGGGATTTTGTAAGTCAATAAGATGCAGTACTAAGGATAACAAGTACTAATTAAAAATGTAATATGATGATTACACTAAAAGTAGTGAGAAGAAATGCAGCTAAAATACACGCACCTATCTTAGTACATATCGTTAATTCATTGTTTGATTTTATTGGTGATCTAGTTTATATATTTTGAAATTCTTTTTCTTTTCAGTGGCTATCATGCCAGATTCTTTAAGTAGCCTACACAGAGCATTATGATTTTCTATGTCAGTCATATAAAGTCTGAGCCTCAGTCAAGTAATGGGACCGGTTGAGAAAGTATATCAATTAACATTTATCTTTCATATATAACCATGCAATTCTATGCTCTACTATTTTTGTATGTTAAAACTAGAAAACTAACATTTTTACACGCATTTCGATTGCCTGGATGCCTCGTTTATCGACTCTATGGTAAACGCTACTGTTTTACTAATTATTTAAGAAGAAAAAACAAAAACAAAACTGTTATGAACAAGTTGAAATTAATTTATCGTTCAAAACACCTAAATGATTTATGATTTAACAGATAATGAAGGAATTAGTGGCTATATTTCCTGTGCTCCGAGATTGGATCGCCGAGTTTCTATCAGAGAACCAGTGTATGTATGCATCAGAAATAGGACACAACATGCTTATTGAACAGGTAATGTACATAAGGCTTTTCGAAAGTTGACAGAATCGTCTACCGTTAGTTATTTTAACATAGCTTAACATGATTTACACCATTTTTACGATATTTAGCATCCGTAAATATTCTTGGTAAATGCATAGGCATAAAGTTTTAACAACGGCAATATATCTTTAATCAAAACTATAAAAAGGTTCCTGTATAGATTTGTACAGTGAACATCAGAGTTATTCAAATATTGCCCATATTCTTGAGGTACAAGGCAAAGAAAACAGCAGTGCCCAGTTTTACTTTCTACCGTTTACACATTTTCACTGGTTTGAATGTCCGACAAATAGCTATAACTAGTGTAACTGCAACATAATTTTCTATTAGGTTCTCCGCCTACTGTATTATCTGGTGAAGTTTGGGTACTACATGGATTCAGAAGACGTTGAGAACCTTCTGCCACCGCTGCTGAACCTTCTGGACGGTAGACATGATTATCCGTTTCCTGCGGGTGAAAAAGGTTCGAGTTACGGTACTATTTCGTGAAAATATGGAATATCAAAAATAAATTCGTTTGGCAGTTCTTCTTCAAAAGTAATTGTCTTCTGGAAAAAAGTTAGCACAGTCTTTACAACACATGCATCGAAACATTTCAGAAAAAGAGAGAGCTAGACATTTATTCGATAAAATAAGTTATGATGGTTTTAAAACGCTTGTGCAGTATTAAATTAAGATGATAGTTGTGCTGTTTTATAATGACCCTTCCTGCAGGTTACACAAAAGACGAAAAGAAGAAGGTACATTTGTATCAGCAGACACACAGATTCGAGAAAACCAAAGAAACCGTGGCTATTAGTCGTGCCAAATTTCAGTGAGTCAATCTCTACTCGGATACGTATACTACCTAGAAATGTATTCCAAACAAACTCAAGACCAATGCCATGTCTATATCCTAATTATCACAAATGTTTCTTTTTGGTAACATATTGTATATCTTGAATACTGTGAACTTATCATACGAATTTGTAAGATGTATTCTTCCCGTTAGGTTATAGTAAGTTATCTAACTGTAAGATAGCAGTTATTTAATTTTCTCTACCTTCACATCAAGTACATTTGATTTTGGTACAGACTAAAGCATTTCACTTCGATTAGTTTCATGTTTAGGTCTAACATTTTACTACAATTATTTGTTTAGAAAATAAAGGTTTTGAATTTGCATTATTGTAAACAGCATTTGTTGCAATGTGATGATTTCTAGGAAGAACAAATCAAATTTCATATCATGATAATTACAGGGTTTTGGAGGTGCTTGACCTACTCCTGACATATCAGAGGAATTTGAGACTTCAGGTTTGTAGAATAAGAATCTTTAGTTTACTTTCAACAAACTCTAAATTTAACAATTTGCAATATATCCGAAACAAGTGTATGTTTTAATCTAAGGTTATTAATGAGGGTATACTTTCACATTTTGAATATCTATTAAAGGTCCACTACTAAGCGAAAATTAAGTGACAGTTTGTCAGGTTAAAATTTACAGAAAGTGTTTGGAACACGAAGAAAAGTATGTGTATAATGTTGAAATCTCAGTAATTTGACAAAATGACCACCCAGGTCTTTTTAACTTTCTTCATAATGCATAGAAAAATAAGTGTACATGTACTGTGGTTTATTTAGAATTTCTACATACCAACTTTCATTTTTTTATTAAAAATAACTGATTTCTGTGTTTTTTAAAGTATATTTGAATTTTCGCTTTCGTTAGTATTGGACCTTTAAATATGACAGAAAAGTGTGTGCTAATGATCAAAGCGAATACCAAAACACTGTGTGCAAGCTTTAACTGATTTTTAGCTACGCCAGGGTGAGCTTTTCTGATCGATGATTGTCCGTCGTCCGTCGTCCGTCGTCCGTCAACATTTTGATTCAAATGACATCTCCTCTGAAACCTCTAGGCCAATGTTGATAAAACTATGCAGGAATGTTCCTTGCATGAAGCTCTACCAAAATTGTTCAAAGAATTCCATTCCATGCAGAACCCTGGTTGCTATGGCAAAAAATAGGAAAAACTTAAAAAATCTTCTTCTCTGAAACCACAAGGCCTAGAGCTTAGATATTTGGCATGTAGCATTGTCTAGTAGACCTCTACCAAGATTGTTCAAATTATGACCCCCGGGTCAAAATTGACCCCGCGCGGGTGGGCCCTTAGTTTTTGCATAGGAATATATAGGGAAAACTTTAAAAATCTTCTTCTCTGAAACCACAAGGCCTAGAGCTAAGATATTTGGCATGTAGCATTGTCTAGTAGACCTCTACCAAGATTGTTCAAATTATGACCCCCGGGTCAAAATTGACCCCGCACCGGGGGTCACTTAGTTTTGCATAGGAATATATAGTAAAAGCTTAAAAAATCTTCTTCTCTGAAACCACAAGGCCTAGAGCTTAGATATTTGGCATGTAGCATTGGCTAGTAGACCTCTACCAAGATTGTTCAAATTATGAGCCCCGGATCAAAATTGACCCCGCACCGGGGGTCACTTAGTTTTACATAGGCTTATATAGTAAAAACTTTAAAAATCTTCTTCTCTGAAACCACAAGGCCTAGAGCTAAGATATTTGGCATGTAGCATTGGCTAGTGGACCTCTACCAATATTGTTCAAATTATGACCCCCGGGTCAAAATTGACCCCGCACCGGGGTCACTTAGTTTTGCATAGTAATATATAGAAAAAACTTTAAAAGTCTTTTCTCTGAAACCACAAGGCCTAGAGCTTAGATATTTGGGATGTAGCATTGCCTAGTAGACCTCTTTAAAGTTTGTTCAAATTATGCCCCTGGGGTCAAAATTGACCTTGCCCGGGGGGGATCATTTGTTTTACAAAGGCGTATATAGGAAAACTTATTTGGTATATAACATTATCTAGTGATCTTCCACCAGGCAAGTGGACTTGTACCAAGGTGAGCGATATAGGGCCATCTTGGCCCTCTTGTTTATTGATCAGAAAGAACGATGTTAGATTAAACATTTCATTTAGTTATAAAGACCTATACACATATTTTCGCCTTATTCATGCATTGTTTTAGAGTTTCATCGGGAAATTCAAGATAGCAGAGCAACTCGAGGCTGATCACAAGACGTCTATTATGGTCCCACTTCTTTATGATACATTTAATCCGCATGATCAGTCAAAGTAAGTGTTGATTACAGATTGGATCCTGAAATGAACTTTTCGCAAAATCCAATTGTTTACTCTTTTATGTAGTGATGTTTTATCTCATGAACGATGTAGTTGACCTTTGCAGTCGTGTAAAGTAACTGGAGCACAAGTTGAAGTTACTGTATCCACGAAAACTGTTTAAACTTACAGGCTTTAATATATTAATTATGTGAGTTGTAGAGCTCGAATTAGATATTTTCTATTAAAACTAATTTGTTTACATGAAATTGAGGAATAAATATTAAAAAAGAGAATGAGCTTATCTTATAAAATACAACTTTAACATAACAAACCTTACAGTAATATAATCAATTTTAATATGTATATCAATTTAGAAAAGCTCTTGGCGTACAGAAGAAAGTAAACAAAGAGCTAAACGACATGTTCAAGTTGTCAGCATTGTTTGATCTAGAATTTCTCACAAAAGTTCTCATGGTAAGTCATTTAATACTGCTACTTACTTGGTAAACACTTTCAATTTAAGGTCATTGCGTATTTTAGGACGGTTGACTCACTTACTGAATACTGCTAGTTACTTGGTTAACACTTTAATTTTAGTGTCATTGCGTATTGTAAGACTGTTGACTCACTTAACGAATACTGCTAAGTACTGGGTAAACACTTTCATTTTTAAATTAGTGTCATCGAGTATTTAGTATTTTGGGATTATTCTATGCTGTGAATTTACATGGAATACTCTGAAATATCTGAGTAAATAAAAATTCAACCAGTACAAGTACTGAAAAGTTATAGACTCTATGGAACGAGGTACTTTTGCAGTCTGATGACTAATTCGTTCTATGTGCGTGGAAAAAGATAATAAAGAAGAAAACTTATTTATTCTATGTTATGTTTTCCAGTGAATTATAGAGTTTTCTCGGTGAAATAAAAGTGATAATCCACAGTTTTGAAACAGTGGATTACCATTTTTATTTTCACTGTTTTTGCAATCTTTAGCCCGGATTTACGTCAAAAAGTATATCGAGCGTAATTAATGCTGGAGACCATGCGACGATGACGTTGTTAAAATGACGTCATTTGTGCTATGTTTTCTGATGATTTTTCCCGCGATTTACAATGATTTATAGAAACAAACTCAATAAAAGTAGAGTTTTAACCATAAAATAAACAGAAAAATTGTTGGTATCAGTGTAATATCACGTTAATTTAACTCGTGAATACCAAAAGCTATTATTTTAATATCACTTTTGGTGCCCACTCGGTGAAATTATAATGTGATCTTACACTGAAACCAACAACTATCCTCTATACTTTATGTGATTTTCAACAACATTAAGATTAAAAGTGATCTGTGGTAAAACCGGTCTTGATCGTCTAAGAACGAACGGATAAATACTTCACAATCGTATTTTTTAGGAATAAGCATCTACTTAATGGACTGTCCAAAGTAACCAAAGAGATAGTATCTGACATGCTCTGCAAATATATATGTACTTTTAAAGAGCTTAAATCAAAAACACAGTGAATAACTTCAAAGAGACTATATATATACATATTCTTAAGCAAGCTAATAATGACTAAACATCTCTTATATTCATGGATGAAAGAATAATTTTTCACAGAGTCATATATCAAAATTTGCGTGTTTACATCTATACACATTTTAAAAAAATATTTCAGGACCTGTCGATGTACAAAGACAGCAAGATGGTGTTGAAATCAATGACAATCATGAATAAACTTTACTCGACGAAGTGTAACATGTTCAATATAGGCAGCCAGGCCCAGGTAAGTGCATGTATGTTGTGTATTTAAAATGTAGAAAAAAGCTGCTCGACAGTTTACACACTTAGTAAAAATTACTTGATTAATTATGCTTTGCATAAACGCCATCTTACTATATTTTATAAAGTGGGTAGCATTATACGTTAAATACACGTAAGACACAGTATTACTTGTCAGTAGAGATAACTGAATAGTTAATAAAAATGTAATGCTGACTTAAGTATTATACTCTAACATAACATCATGCCTATTCTAGTTAAACATGTAGAACTCTTTTCGAACATTTATGATTTCATTTAATGGTGCTTATTTCTTAAGCTTTTTACAATTTAGATTCTGCTTACACAAGATTCAGCTAGAGTGCACAGAGAGGTGCTGAAAAACATGCCTGTGTTGAGGCGACTGTCGAATGCTAAACTAGATGACTTACAGATCAAAATGATGGGAAACATCCTCGATGACCTTGCAGAGTAAGATTTTGGTTTTTGTTTGCTTTACTGTTGTGTTGATAAGTTATTGCCTTTGGAGTCTCCGTTTGTAGATACAACACGTGACATAAGTTAGTATGTAGGTATGCTGTTTCATATCTGCTCGTTGATTTTCCATTGTGCTTTTGCTTTTAAGTACGATATGCTGTCTTGTGGTTGTTTGTTTTAGGAATTTCACCAATCGTCTTTGAGTAATTAACTTTGGACTGTTATCTGCAAAAATATACTTACATTCTTCAACTTTTTATATTCTTTTAACAGATTCTGTCATTTACCTATGACACCAGATGAACCTCACCCTATGAATCAGAATATACTGATAAGTAACGGTATGTATCCCTTTTAAATCTTAAAAAAAGTGCTAGTACTTCCTATGCCTAAATACCATCTTCATTTAGCTAAATGTAATGTGACCGAAACAAACATTACGAGTTGAAACAGTGCAAAGGGCGAAAGCTCCTAAAAGTATGAAGATAAGAGAAAGTGTCAACAATGTCATTTTGCGGTCTTGTTATTGTCAGCGAGAAAAGTGTGTGTTTAATTCATGGACATTTCAATGTATTCATTTTGTACATAAATTAATATTAAGAAATTAAAATCAATTAAACTGATTCGATTGAAATTGACATTATACTGAAATGTTCTTTTTGACTTTGTATTAAGTTTTGTTACATTACTGACTTAAAGTTTAGTGTCAACAATTATTTAAATACATGGTGTTCTCTTTGCAGGTGTTCTGGATGTTTTGTTCACAATACTCGAACAAGACATTGATCCAAAGTTAATGGTATATGTTTGTTGCATATCACTAAAATAAATTGTGTGACGAGAAAAACTTTAGGCACGGTCTTGTATTTTTGAGAAAGAAAGGTTTCCTTTCACAATTGGTTATATTAAAACTTACATGTGTAATTTCTATTTCGTTGATGTAAATAAAACTGTTTATTTGTAGCGTCGATTTAGCCTGTACTTCTCAGCAACTTTCTGTTGCCTCATTTGTCTGAGCTTGAGGTCAACCTTTATATCTGGTACAACAGTTTCAAAAACTTATACTGAGGACACCCTGTGTCTAGTTTTACTTCATCTCAGTTTCACAGAACAGCTAAAACATTGTGGCAACTATCAGAATGTTAATTCGAGTTCTGTTTTTAACTATTCATAATGCGAAATATATCATACGTAGTTATGTATATTTTAAGAGTGTGTACGGTGGAATGGCAGATATTTTCAAAAAGTCATTTTATCTACTGAAGCTATTGGCCAGAGAAAATTTCAGTGTACAGCATAAGATAATGGAGCGTTTGGACACCATGCTGGGTGTCAATGTGGTGGAATCAGACCTCGCTATCGCCCTTAAAGAAGTGTGTATTTGTTGACTAAAGTTTATAAAAAGAATAAGCGTTTAAATAATTTTTACTTGGCATAAAACTAAAACAAACATAATCACCCCTTTGTACTAAGTAACAGATAACATTATTCTTGCATATCAGATATCTGCAGTTTTTACAAGTGCTGGAAAATCTCATTTTACACCCCATCCGTGTAAGACGACTTACGTGAATTACTTATGACGTAACGTTATAAACACTATGACGTCACTTTCCCAAACACAGCATCTAAATAACGTTTGTTTTTATATTAAAATGCATCACTTCGATAAGTTTGTATTTAAATACGAGGATTGTTTAAATATGAATGCATTAGAACGTTATCTCGCTCAATAATGCGAAAATCATGAGGAAATCAAGATTATTGGGTAGATAAACAAGTAAGCTTTACATTCATACCACACCTAATAAAATCCGTTCACTTTAGCTGTGTCTATCGCTCGCTAAACATTACCTACTCGTGTATACTAATACAAAAATGGTTGGAAGAAGGTCAGCGTACGCCGTTGAAATACGGTCCTATATTAAGAGTTGTTGTATTCTTGACATAGGGTTTAAAGCCAATTTTTATAGAATATGTTCTGTTTATGGGTATAATGAAATGTCTTTTTCGACAGTTATTCGCTGGTTTAAGAAATTCAAATGTGGGTTAGTTTCAACAGAAGATGCACCACATGGCCGTCGGCCGAAAACAGCAACGTCTGCCAAGATGGTAGCTAGAGTGAAAGAAATAGTTGCTGCTGATGCAAGATACACCGCTAGGCCAATAGCTAGTATGGTTAGCATCTCATTAGGAGCAGCTCATGCAATTCTGAAACGTTATTTGAAAATGAGAAAGATATGTGCTAGATGGATTCCCCATCTGCTGACAGATGAGCAAAAAAGACACGCGTGCTATGCGCGAAAATGTTGCTTAAACAGTTTCCAAATTACAATGCACGGTCTTTCGCAAATGTCGTCACTGGTGACGTACATGGGTTGACTTTTTTAGCCCAAACACAAGATTTAGTACAAAATATGGGCAACAAAGTCTGGCAAAAGACCATGCATTGCAAAGCGGACCATGAGTGTCAAGAAGGTAATGTATGCCATATTCTTCACAAATCAGGGTCCTGCCATTCAGGTTGCTGACCTAAAGACAAATCCGTATATGCGAACGTTTTCAAGACTAAAGTTCTTCGAAAAGTGAAGAAATATTTTAAAAGTCGAAGACCTGCAACTGGTTTGGCCAATGTCAGATTGCTACATGACAATGCGTCATCGCACAAGGCGTCTATTGTACAAGACTTTCCGAAGCAGGAAAAGGTTGTTGTGCTTCCCTACCCTCCGTATTCGCCTGACCTTGCCCCGTGTGACTTCTTTTTGTTCCCAAGGCTAAAAAAATACCATTCTGGTCGAAATCTTTTCCAGCGCAAACACTTCGGTTCTGCAATATTCCACTGTCTTCATAGTATACCTAGAAAAGACTATGAAAATGCCTTCAAGGATTGGATTAGAAGACTGAAACTTTGCATATCTGTTGAAGGTGAATACTTCGAGGGGACAAACTAAAATTTTCATTGAAATCTATCAAGCATACATTTTTATGTGCTTAGATGCATTCATATTTGAACATTCCTCATATCTATTTCAAAGTGCAAGACGGTATGCAAGAAAATGTTTCTGCCATGAGATTCTTGGTTCAGATGGAAGTATCCGTCACTTCGAGTTTCTGTTTTGCTGGAACTCGGCAGAGCCTCGTACCCGCCAAAACAGTTACCCGAAGTGACGGATATTTCCATCTGAACCTGGTGCTCATGACAGAAACTAATATTCTATTGGAATGATTGAACAAGCTATGTACAACTTAGACTAATTATTAATTAGAATCCCTATGTTGCTATACCAACATCAGACACTTTTGATTATTGTACTCTCATTCTTTATTCAAGTTTCATGGTAATATCCTGTAATTTTTTAACTTTCACAATTCATGTTTCGATGATAACATGTAATTTTCAGCGAAAACGTTTTGTTTTATAGGTATTCAATGGAAACCAGTTCACGTGTTTAAAGATTTCACAAAAACAGATTCAGAAAATTGTAATCCGAATTGCAGAACTACAGGAGAAGGCACCCGAATTTTTAGACCTACTTGGTATGGTAGTCAAAGTTACTGGACTGAATCTGACTCTGAAAAGGAATCAGGCATATGTCATGAAATACGTAATGCAAAGTTACCGCAGAGTAGCGTTTGTTCTTGACATGTCTAGAGAAGAAAGGTAGTTTGTCTTAAATAAACTTAAAATAGAAATCAAAAATGCATTAATTCGCTGTTGTGTGAAAGGTAGAAATTTCTCTTTCTTCCTTTGACTAAACCTATAATTATGCTTTCGTTCTCTCTCACATGACAATGAGTATTAATATTTTGTGGCAAAGTTTTTGTTTTATCTATTGAAATAAATATAACAATGATGCTACTAAACAGATTAATAAACACTTGTTTGCTATGAACTATTTATGTACAATTATTCCGTTTTATACCTGAAATGCGTGTGTATTCTTTTTGAGCAAAACATTTGTTTGTGCTTGAATATTGTTCATATAGTGAAATTAATATAAATCTACTTCTTGATCCTAAACACAGAGTTAATTATTTGTATAAGTGTGTTTAGATAGTTCTGGATTTTGATTTATGAATTATTTGCAAAAATAAACATGTTTTTCAGAATAAACATTCTAACTGATCCAAGTGAAATTGCACGTTTAAGATACTACATTAGTTTACTGGACCTACTTGCAGCTTGTGCTGAGGTATGAAAAGAATGTTACATACTCTGATATCAAGATCATATTGAATATTGACACACATAGAACTATTTGAGTTTGCTTTAACAACATTCGTTTTATGTCAAATTTTATAATTGTTGTGAATAAATTTCTATAACTGTTTTATTGCAATCCTAGTGCCTTAATACAAACGCGATATGAGTATCTTTTCAGCAATTTATGTGAATTTATGTAATATTTCAACATGAGTTATATGCTAATTTCATATTTCAGGGTGAAAATATGTTCATTGAATCACTGTGCCAGACAATTTTACCAATTGACGACTTGATGATGGTTTTGAACAGCGACAAAGTTGACAACGTGTACAAGAAGCCATTTTTAAGATGCCTACATCATGTGTATATGAAGGTAGGAGACACCAAAATGGACACAGGAGCCAGTGAATTATCACATTTTGAGTAAGTAAAGCTGATGAATAGAGCATCGTTATTTCACTAAACACTTACAACATTTGGGTAAACCTTCTTTCGTCTGTTAAGCAGTGTGTTTAATTTTTTTTCGTAGAGACTGTGAAATCCTGCCGTTTAGGTCAGATACTCCTATTGTTTTCCCCATTGACTTACATTATAAATCTAGTAAAAAGGTGACCCTGTATCATACCCACCTAAAGAGTGTTGACTAATGAAATTGCTTATTTCGAACAGAATAGTCTCTCAGACACCAGAAAATGCTGTTTTTATATGGGCATGACCAACCCAGTTTTTTACAATTTGGCAAGGGAGACAACCACCCCACTCAGTCAGGTGAGATTTAGGGGTCTAAACCGCATGTGTACACCTTCTATTCATATGGCGATTTCAGTGTTATTTATTATGATAACCAGTCCTAAAATATTCATTCGCGTGCAGAAGACATTGCTTTTTATTTTTCAAATGAGTATTTTTCATTTGTAAACACAAACTTTTCTACCAATCAGGTAATGCCTGTTTTAATCTTACGGTTTTCCCTGTACTTTTTTTAGCCAATCCCTGATCCGGCCTGCAATAGGATCATCTGACCTTTAAACTTTTATGTTTATAACAAAGTCTTGAGGAGTTTAAAGATATTAATGGAGTGAGTGCGAAGTTCATACGAAAACAATAATTCACAAGTCGCATTACCATGGTTACAGCAAGTACAGAAAATTGATTTGACCTCCAGGATACTGTAGCTATTTCACTACACAATAGTATGCTAGTCTTATATAAGAAATTTGATCTGAGTCCAACTGGCTATGTGCAATTTTAATCTTTCTTGTTGGGCAAAAATAGTATCAGGTTTCGAAATTAAAGGAAGTTTTCCTGAAAGGTACCAAGTGATGCGTTTTCACATTTTCACATTATTTATATCTGAAGTTAATGTAAAAAATCACAACTGTTTTCACATAACTCATATAATACAGCATTAGAATTGTGTGGCAAATAATGCGGAACTGTACACCTTTTTTGGAAGGAAACAAAATATAACTTGTTTTTCAATAATTGCAGAGATATTTGGCACTTCATATCAATCATATCAATAGAGATGAATAAACTCACAGACCACATCAAGGCAGATCCTGACAAGATGGCTACTTATATAAACTGTGCACCTGAGAAAAGGTGAGAAATGCCTTTATGCAAATATTTCCCCAGCAATATGTCATTACATTGTCGATGTGAATATAGATTTTGTTTCTGTAAATACACGCATTACGCTTTTCTGTGTTGTCTGGTTGTATGATTACATGACTGGACTGTCATTCATTTTCAAATAGCAATGCGGAATTAAGTGTAGTTCTGTTAAAGTAAACATATCCAGTGCACGATGATAAGCTCGTTTGCGATTTCTAAAGAAATATTTACTTATATCTATCTTTTCAGTGGCCAAGCTGCAGCTCCAGACTTTGAGTCAAGTTCATTTGGAACAATGTTGTATTTCCTTGAAGGGGTTTTACCTTTTCTGACATCGTTCTACCAGTATTTCTACTACCCAGAAAGACAGAGCCATCCAAATGAGCTGGATGAGACGGACCACATTGCCAAAGCTGTTGTGGTGAGCTCCGTGTTTTTAAAGGATATAGCATAACATATTCGTGTCATGCAACTACTATTATCCTGGCATGAATTGTGATATGTATTTCATTTCAGCTTGCCGCTTATTAAAATGCTTTACTAGTATTCTATCTTTCATTTAATTACTCAAAATATTTCAAAACATATTGCATTTACGAAAGTACTAGTTAACTGATTAATCCATGGACTCTTTGTTTTTCTGAGAGTAAACTGCCTAGAAAAATAAAACCATTCTTCCATTTATAGCTTTTTGGTGAGATACTGGGGCCACTTATCCACAAACCTCTTCACATGAAAAACATCAGTGAAGCAGTAAGGACCCTCGTGCCGATTTCAAACATGCCCAATTCTGTAAGTATTTGTAATAATAAATGCAAGAATGGAAAATTCAACAACACATTTTTAAAATAATAAATGCTGCAGATGTGACAGTAGGTGTGTGCACTGCCTAACTCTTTGACTTGATCAGGCAAATATTCCAATGTCTTATTAGGCTATTAGTGTGTTTAACTAAAATGCGGTGTGGTAGTTTAATTGGCAGTATAAAGCGAATACACATATTTCTAAATTTCCTTGGGATGGCATATAAAATTTACAATTCAAATGAATGAAAACTATTGATCAGGCGGTAATTTGTTACAGAATATAGAAGGCATTTTAGGTCGTTGGGCAGGAGGCATAACAGCCGAGGACACTTCTAGTGCTATCCGAAAGGTATGTTATATCAGTCATAGCTTTTGTTCTATTTACATTCACCTAGCTCCACACTTTTATGTATTATAAATAAAGGCTAAATTATTGACCATTCTAGCTGTATCTGAAATCAACAAAATGCAAAATTATAAATATATGTAATATATCTGAAATATTCGTTTCAAGTTTGATGTTACTTTAAAAAGCAGTAAGCTAAAATGATTTTAACATAGTTCTGTTGAACATGTTTTATAACAAACATAATAATACACATCAACAAGCTTTCTGACTATTAAATTATGGTCATGAAATTATTAGTAGATCTATATACACGTACATTGAAAGCATTGAGTTATTACGATTAGTAAATCTTAATTGTATTTCAGGTAATAAATATGAAACTTGTCTTTTGCATTAGAAAATCAGTTTTTTAATATGGATTGGTATACCGAACATTGATATCCAGTACAATCTTAATCCAGTACATACATACATACATACATACATACATACATACATACATACATACATACATTAATTAAGTCAGCTACCTAATAAATGCGATAAAAACCGCCATTCCGAAACTCGAGTCTTGATTCAACACAGAGATAAATATAGAGTTTTGTTTAAGGTTAACATAAATGTTTTTACATTTTTGCTTATGCATTCACTTCTGTTCGTATTTCAGGGTAACATCGAATACTACTCAGACGAAGTAGAGATAAACGCGAAATTCCGATCATTTACTAAGAATTGTTCTATAGTGTTTGCCGGACACAATACTGTTGCAGCTCAGCTGGGCTACAATTCAAATCGAGGTAGATGTAATGAATACTAATAACACTGTTCAACTTGTATTGAGAAATTGTCATATAAAGTCCTAACATCTGCCTCTTTTTGAGCGTCGTTTATTATCATAATAATGACTCTGTAACGTTTGAAGCCTGTTGTGTATCTTCCTAGAAGCATTGCATAAAATCAGCTTGTATCTACTACTAAGTGGATTTTGGCTATGCAATGTCATGCTGCTTTTTCCAGAATTGGTATCGACCTTAATTCTAAAAACTGTTTTAGAAAAATATGTGAAAGTTTTCAAAGGGTAGAAAGGTTATTTTTTCTAGAAAGGTTTCCATTGATAGTGAAAACAACATTTCTGACATGCATTATAAATAATATACAAATACGTTGTGTTACTATTTTACTTTCATACAACAACATGCTTAGTTCATTCTATAATTATATTTAATCATTTCAGAGTACACGGTATTAGGAGGTGACGAAGAACTTCCACTTGGAGAGGAATTTCAGAGTCTAGTAAAATGTTTTATCAACTCGAACGAGAAAAAAACTGCAAAGAAGTATGAGTGGGTGGCAAAACTTATAGAACAACTCCAGTATGTAACTCTTTATGATCGTGAATTATATTGGGTCAATATACAAACATCTCAGCTGTGATCTTTACTGTTCGGTTACCTCAAGCTATGCGTTGCATTCTTGCTGTTTATTCTTTAGATAAAACAATATACTTGAATATCAAAACTGACCGTTTGTAAAATGATGCATAGAAAGTCATTGTACGAAAATTTACATATCAACGTCTTTAAGAATTAAGTATAAAATGAACACAATAACACGTTTCGGACATTAATAAACTTTGTCTTATGTGTGTAATTGACATTAACATCATTAATATGAATAATCTACGTAAAGAGTCTAATTGAGTGTAACTGATTTACATTATTAAAAACTGAAATACAATATGCTTAATATATGTTTTTAAAACTTTAGTATATCTGCGGGCTACACGCGTTTAACAGAACATGCTCGGCAGGAGCTGGATGAGCTGAATATAAAATGTCTACAGATATTGAGAGCCATGGTGCACAACGAGGAACGGAGACTTCCCGAAGAGTGGCCAACAAGGACAACAGAACCGAAAATTGCCAAGTATTGCTATAGTTACTTTCTTTTTAAACGAATTTATTTTAGTTTATTTTGCATTTAAGTTGAATTATTCACTAGATTGTAGTGTTATTGAGTCAAAATCATTGTTATAAATATATATAAACAGTATTATCCAAATACTGTATACTAGTATACTATATGTGACTGATACTGACACATCCACTTAATAGTATTTCCTTTTGCAATGTCGCATAAATATAAGCGATACTTTTTCTTATACTATGTGAGTTATATATTAAACACCGGTTAAGGATATTACTTACTGATATACCTAACCTTTACGACACTGTTTAAATAGTTGATTCTAAAATTCAAATAAAATTAAAATTTGTACCGTTATTCCATCTTTATCAGAACCCTGAGGGTAATTGGCAATATCCAGAAATTCTATGATTCACGCGATGCGATGATGAAAATTTTGCCACATTTGGCAACCAGGAATGAACAAGTAGCTAAGGAAACGCTCGGTTTCCTATGCGCTCTACTATTGAATGCAAACCGCACTGTTCAGGTTTGAAAATGTTTTGTTAATTTTTCTAATTTTTGTTAAAAAAATGCTCACAATTATGTCTGTAATGATTATTTGTTGCGATCAGTTAGTTATCCTGCTTTTCAAAATCAACCGTCTGATTCGAAACAGTTTTGCCAGAAACGACGGTTAAGTCATCCGAAAATGTATCCAGTCAAGACCATGTTCATCATACAGATGAAGTACAATCTTACCATAGAAAATAATTCCATGATATAATATGTTATACTCAGCAGTCCTATCAAAAAAGTTTGCTTGATGTTATTTTAATTATGTACATGATACTGCCTTTATATTTTGTTTATCTACTAGAGTAAACTCATCAATTTAATATTGGAAACTTTCGCAGGAATCAATGATGCAGTATTTTTTGTCAACAAAAGAGGAAGTGTTCTTTATGGCAATACGAGATCGAATGGCTTGTTCGACAAATACAATCAAGGAAAAGTGAGAATTATCAATCAGGCTAGAATTAAATAATTACTTCATAATATACGGTGATCTCATGATGTGAAACTACAGTTAACAATATTGCAACAATGCAAACACCTTTTGCCTTGAAACCTTCTTTTAAATAAGTAATATTTTAACCTAAGTTATGTATTTTGGCTTTGCTTACTTAGTCCCAAAAGTTTAAATGCAGATGTTTAATTCCTTTTATGAGAAGACTTACTATTTAACTTTCTTAAAGGCGATCACTGCAATCTCAAATGGATGTACAAAAGAAGAAATGTGCCACAAAAGGTTTTGTTTCCAAAGCCGAGAAAGCTTCTGTGGCTGCAAAAGCATTAGAGGTACGTGTACGATTAAAAACTACGACAAAAGTCAGGACAAATTAAGGTTTGATTCTTTCTTAACATGTTAGTGACTTGTACTTATATCATTAAAAAAAACCTTTTCCAGGGATATTCAATGTGATGCAACCTTTTGTTTACGATGAGCTCGCTGAGGCATATAAGTTTGAAAATTCGGCATTGGATGTTAGATTCATTTAAATTTACACACACATGTCAACATGTTGCATTAATTCAATCTTTTATGGTAAATAATATTCTTACAGGTTCATTACTAACACCAAATCAAATTTTCGTTTACATTTGGAATTGTAAATAGCGTCTTCTCAAAAGGAAATATGTGACATACTGCATCGAATGTCACAATATTGTGTTGTAAATTTAACAAAAGTTTAACAAAAGCATTAGCAAATTATATTTTGCCTATCCAAAAACGAAAGTAGGTTTTCCAACTTTCAAATATTTTTGTAATTGTTCAGAAGTCTCCAAGAAAGAGGCTGTAAATAGGTTGTACATCAATAAGCATGCCAATTTGAATTATGACTGAAGAACTTTACTTCCAATGATGTGCAAAGTATTTCTCTGAGTGTTTACAACATTCAATAAAGCAAAAGTAAGAACCACCAAGGTTAATCTAAGGAAATACAAAAAATCGCTAGTTTTTCTGCAGCAGAATTTCAAACAGAAATATATTCCACGGCTATTGCAAAGTTTTAGAGGCCAGTTTCAAACTGTATTTCCCTGTTACTATTCAGATTTAAAAGCAAATTCGATTTGGTGTTAGTAATGGACCTTTGATATAAAATATTGTTTTTATTACAGCAAATTCAACTATATGAGACAGCTTTGAGGCTGCAGAGACTGAACGGATGGGTTTGTATTTTCATTTACCACAGGAAAATAGCCATAGTAAAAATCATTTCTAAAAGAGCTGACTGTCAACGATCAGGTTCATGCCACAAACGCACAGGAGGGTGTTCAAAGCTGTTGAAATATGTTGTTTAATGTATTACATGCTATAATCTATAATTTTGACAGCCTACATACCACATTAGGTGAGTTGCTATACTATCTAACTGGTAGTTTTTATGTTAAGTGAGACCAAAACGATACCTGTACATGTTATAGATTCCTACTTTATTTTTGTTTGGACAGATATATATTTTATTTGTGATTTTAAACAGTTCTGAAAGACTTTAGTGAACATTCTGTACAAAAGCCGTGTTTACAGAACAGTGCTTCAAATGCATTAGGCAAGTGACATGTATCATGGTAAGCCTGCTTTAACTAAATACACAACATAATATTTCAGAAACCAAAGAGAAACGGTCCAAGAAAACTTGAAAAAGCCGGAGAGAAGAAACCAGATGACGACAAAGCAGGTACATCAGGAAAAGATAAGAAAAAGGCTGAGAAAAAGAAAGACCAAAAGCCTACTAAACCTGATGGCAAATCGAAAAAGAAAGCGGATGTAGTAGATGTTGTTGAAACTGGATCCACAACAAAAGATGATCTAGCGTTAATAAATGACGCCTTTGAAGACAGCGAAATGGGTGAAGTAAAGGTTGAAATTCCTGATGATATAGATGAGAAAAAACACGGCGAAGGCGTCGAAAAGGCTGAAGAGGTAAATATTCTAGACACCGTTTATTTTTGTAAGGTATACTGAATCACCTAAATCACTTTACTTCTTCAGACAGATATAGAATGGTATTAGGAAGTCGAATAAAAAAGCTTACGCTTCTCACACTTGCTTTTTACATGAAAATCCCCCATGTTGCAATTAGTTACTAGCAGTTGTGAATTTAAATTTATTCTTTACAAACAAACTGTTATAAATAAGTATATCATCAATTTAAGGTTATATAAACCTTCATTACTTTAAGCAATAGTCAGTCGCTATATGATAATGAACAATCATTGCAATCAAAGCAAAAACATAGACATTTTTTTTGCAACGTGTGTATCGAGGTAAATGCGACATTTGATGAAAACGTATAATCATTGTTAATACATTCATCATGTCAAACTACAATAACTCATCTAGTAGTAATTGTGATTGGCTTTAGTCAAAAGAAGAAAAGTCCGAGGATACTCCGTCTGAAGATGAGGATGGGCAAAATGCAATGATGTCTGGCAATGACGGATATATAGAACTCGCATTGAAAGTCATGGCCCGCATGTGTGACGGGCAGAATCACACTTTGCAGGTACATTGTTAATCTTTTTTATGTTTGTTCAAATAAGAAAAATATAAGCATGTTTTTCCTGAAATATACACCAAAAAGGCTCATTAGTTCCTGTTTTCATTTAATTATATATATTTTTAAAAGATAGTATAATGTAATAGACACATAATGATATAAAATGCGTTTTTAAATTAGTGCTATGATCTTATATGGTCAATCGTTGAAAAACATGTTTTTATTGCATTCTTAGACAATTTTGGCGAAGTGTACGGGCTCGAACTCTGGTTTCTGTTGATTTTCAGATAATTTCTGTGAAAAAAAAATTGTGTTAACTTATGTTAACTGATTTTGTATTGCTTAGATATTCGCTCATTATGAAAACATATTGTGTATAATTTTAAAAATATAGCTGATGTGAAAATAACATGAAATAAGAAAAATCGGTAAAACAGATTGGTAGCTACATAATTTGAATTGTACATGTGAACGATAACTTCTTTTTTCTATTCAAAGTATAATCAGTGTAAGCGTCAGGGGATGATTGTGTTGATTTGATTATTTATGCCGAAAGTAGTGTTTTTCGTAGCCAAAATAAATCCACTTGATCTTTTATGCCTCTAAGAATAAGAAATACCTGTTTAGAGTTTTGTTTATAAATACTTTGCCTATACATAATTTTGCAATGTTTCATGTCGATTCTTTTCTTTTTTTCCTCTTAATGACAATTTTAGAAGACCAATGCAAAGATTACAAGAACCATACCGAAAATTATATCTTCCTTATTTCTATCTCTTAAAGCTATGTTTAAAATATTTAACTAATCAGCTGCTAGAACAATCAAGAGCTTTAAGACCTAAGGTACGAAGTGAAAAGTGTTCTTACGTACACCGAATGTAAAGTACTATATCACGTTTGGGTATTACATAATCAAAATAATCTATAAACAAAAGTAGATTTATGAAAAGTGTTAGAAAATAAAGAAAAACGTTTTGCTGTAAATGTAAGATATAGCCCATCATATTGCACCATAAAAGAATTTAAGGAAATGCCCAAGTCTTAATCACATTCACCTTCCGATTCTACTGAAGACTTAAAATAATTAACTTCAGTTTCTCGAAGTGTTCAGCGCAATTGGACGGTAACTAAGATTGAGATCTGTGAACTTGTAGAATACGTTTAGGTTGTAATGTGATAGGTGACATTTAACATTTACATAGAAACGGCCTTTATAATTTTCTTACAATTTTCAAAGATTTACCTCCGTTTACAAATTATATTGATCATGTGATTCCCCTAGTGTAAATGACATGTTTTGAAATTTATGCGCTATTGGTTATAAAAATCACACAAATTTCAATACTGAAACTTCATCTAACTCGTTTTTTTTTTAAAGAACAAATAATTGCAAAATAATGGTAACTTTCTGAACCGTGTTATGATATATGTAAAAATAAATAATATTATGTATATCTATAAATGATTGGTTGGTGATAAAGTGTTTTCTGTTGTAAAACTTTCACATTTTGTGTTTTACTTAATATCGGACGTTTATAATTTTATGGTCCATCTTCATTTGTTTTATCATGAATTATATATTTTTGTCTAAATATTTATTTTATGTTTTCGTGTCTATCCACGCAGGACTACCTAAGACACCAACCAGATAACGTGAAGTCATTCAACATCGTAAGCGAGGTCACACATTTTCTAAATGTGATGTATTCAAACATAAATGCTAGGACAGTCGACTTGGTAATCCAAATCTTCGATACCATGACCGAATTCACTGCCGTAAGTGATACAAACCAATGAAACAAGCGCGGATATATGCGTTAGCTCGTTTGCAGTGCGTCTTTTCATGAGTTCTGTGGTACCTCTCCATAGATGAAAGTGATTTATAAACGAACACATCGTTTCAAGTTTTTGGACACTTTTATAAAGTACAACGTTTGAGAACAGTTTTGAAGCATTACGGCATACTAAGAATTTATTTCTCTCTGTCAAATATACATCACGTCACTTTGCAGTGGTACCACAAAATTTTAAGCAAGCTATTTGCAGACGTTACATCTCTTCCGTCGCATATCCACTCCGAAACGACTATCCCGTGATGATAGTGTAGTTGTGTGTCTTGCTAAAATGGTTGACTGTGACAATAGACTTTTGTGAAATTTATACTTCTAAATACATGTAAATACTGCTCAGAAATGGATGATGGAATTTAAGTCTAAATGTCATATGAAGTCCCCTATCATTAAATTAACGTTAGATTACACAACTACACCAATTTCACGTAAAATTCGTTGCGGCGCTGGCTTTTCAAGGGAAGTAACCTCTGAATCTGAGCATTATCAGGCACTTGATGGAGTATGTGTGCTTAGATTATGGTAAGTAAGACGCTTAATTTATTTTACTTTTGCCATATATTTGCATCCAGGACTATCTAAGGGAGCAGCCTGATAACGTGAAGTCGTTCAACATTATTGGGGAGGTCACTCAATTTCTTAATGTGATATATTCAAATGTAACGGCGAATACTATAGATCTGGTGTGCCAACTCTTCGATACAATGACTGAGTTTACGGCAGTAAGTAAGCGTTACAAGTTCACTAGACACTGCGAATTCCATTATAAGAATTGTGTCACGTTCTGCACAATATTTATTGACTGTGTACATAAATATTGGCATCACTAGTAATTCACAGATTAATGTAATCGAATAAAGCATGGACGACGCTTTCAAATAATATTATTTTATACCACACTTTAATTATAATCTTACACTTTCTAAAGATATAATCAGTCACTTTTGTCACATGCAATTCAAATTGAAGATTATTTCATTATGACGAATATCTTTCGAAATTTGGATTTTATATGTGGAGAATTATGTTTGTGGACTTTTAGATTTCATTTATTTGCATTTATCCAATAAGTACATGAACTCTACTTCAAATGCTTACCACAATTAATCACCAGTGATCTGCTTAGTAACCAGGTATTCGAATGACGAATGAAATTAATCAGATAGAATAACATCAGGTTAGAATTGAATTTAGTTACAGAATTTGATGACTTACAGTTTTGATATTGAAGCTCGATGCGGTTTAAAACTTGAAATTGAAATCATTAGCTCACCAACGCAAATATATAATTAAGGCTGTATTTGACGAACCCTCTTTTCCATAAATGTTTGAAAATGTGTTATGGAAAAAAATGGCATTCTTTTCTGTACATAGTACATCATTAGAAATTGAAAACCAGCATTCGTATCGTATATAATTCATTAAAGCCAATCTTGCAGAGTATATTTAACAAAGTATTTTCACTAACTCTAAACGCTTATCATATGTATAAATGTTAACTAAGTCATCTAAATAGAAAACATGTTTATATATCTGAAAACCTTAAATTAAATTCGTCTTTAAAACCTTTACTACGAGGGTCACTTGTACGCCAAACTGCATTAAATGCCAACACATTTACTTAGACGAGTCATTCATATGAATAAAACTTTATTTATTAATTAATTTAGCTGGATTTGAATGGCTTTCTGACATCAACATCTTCATCCATAACATATTCGTACATTATAGTCGATGATTTATTCATTTGGAGACAAACTCTACTGTATAACCCAGCTCTTTAATGTAATCCATAAAGGATGCACTTGAATTAACAGTTTTACAATCATTTGATATGTGGCATATTGAAAGTACTCTTGAAACTCTGCCGAACAAACCGAAGAGACCTACTACGTTTTGTATCGTAGAACATCTTATGGTAGGGTTTTATTTATTATTCATATACTTTACAAGAAAATGGGTAATTTATTTCATTGCGAGCCATTATTTTTGCAGAATGACCTATTAACCCGACTTGATCTTATGAAATATGATTATATATGAGCTTTGCTCGACAGAAAAGTGTCGTGACTTTACAGTGGTTGAATGTCTCTTTTTTATATATATTTTGAATACTAATTTCACCAATTACACCATCATTTTAAGTCAGTTTGTCTAATACACGCAAACGTATGAAAGTCACGCTTTTCGTCGTGAACACATTTGCTTTTCCTTCTGTCAAGTTATGTTGATAGGCAGGTCTGTCAAAATTGGCTTGGTTATGTGTATATGCTTGCTATATGTTGATGATATACCTAGTCACATTCTCTAAGCTGTTTGTAAAAATGTTTTGAAGATACTACTGATTGGGATGACCATATATGTTTTTTTACATATCATGTTTAACGCTCTAAAAGAGCAATCCTATTTTATCATATGTTTTACATACTTTAAAACGGAGCTGTATTGCGTGCATGTAGTCCTGCTTTGTTGTGTTTGGATATGAAACGTGCAAAATGTGTGATTAATTGTCTTGCAGGGTAATCAAGAAAATCGAATAGTGATATATGACAACAAAATTATCGACTACATCAATTTTATCATTAGAGCAAGTGAAATGGGAGACTGTCCGATAGACAAGGTAAGTAATATCTTTGCGATAGATAATTATGAAAAAAAACATATTTACGCCCCCTTCGAAGAAGCGCGGTCGGTAGGTGGGTTTAGTTACTGCTCAATAACTTGAGAAGGCTTTGAGCTAGATGTTAAGGTTATAGTGACCTCACACTTTAAAACGGTTTTGGCTAAATGACCTAGAGATCTCAACCTTGATAGGTACGGTGGACATGGACAGCATATTCACCTATTCATTTTGAAGTTACTTGGTCAAATGTCAAGGTCACGGTGAATTGCAATAAACTGTTTCCACTCAATAGCTTAATAAAGAGATCTAAACTTCGGTAGATACATCAGGCATGGAGAGTTGATGAATCTATTCATTTGAGGTCACCTGGCCAAGAGTCAGGTCACGATGAACTCGCATTCAAAAACGGTCTCAGCTAGATAACTTGATAATGATTTTACATAGAGTTCTCAAACATCAAAGACACATTGACCACGTACAGTAAAGACCCTTATTGATTTTTGGGACACTTGGTCAAAGGTCAAGGTCACGGTGGACTCACATTTCAAAACTGCTTCCGCTCAACAATGTTTTTACCTAGCAAAAGTTTACATGGTTGTAGTTTCTGGAGATAATAAGATGATCACTATTTAGAGGTCACTGGGTCAAAGTGACAAAAATGATAAAACTAGCTATGAGAGCATGAAGAGTTTATCACCTCTACTGACGTTTAGGTCAATAGGTCGAGATCACAGAGACATTATATTTAAAAATCGATTATGCTCAATAATTCGACAATACTTCACACTAAGTCTTCCAACTTTCTAGGTTTACACTTCATGAAGAGTAAATATCCTCTATTGGATTTAGAGAGTAACTCCACTCAAATACTCAACAACCCTTTTGATCTTCAAACGTTCTGTAATTATTGTTAATGAGAAATAGGGGATAAGTGTTTGTTTCGGCATAATATCTCGTTATACTTTCACCGAGGTGGTACCAAAAGGGACATTTTCACGAGTGGCGCAACTACATTGGTGTTCACAAGTGAACTTATCGTTATATTACATCTATACCAACATCTTTTCTGTATATCTTATGTCTGAAACTTTAATTATGTTGAGTTTGTTTCAATATGACCAGCGACACCGGAAAATGGGCCTTCGGACAAAATACTTTGAAACTAGCTTTCTTGCATATTTTGAACAAACAATATTTCAATGTCAATATTGGAAAATTTCAGTTACCTACGTCCATTACATACAAAACTACAACACTTTCAAAAAGTATACCTAAGGTGTCATTGTTCACTCTAAAAATGACGTCATATACCACAATTTGACGTCAAACTCTCTTCACTTTTATTGGGCAGTAAACTATTCCGGTAATCATTTCCTAACAGCATCATTTATTTTTGGTTGCAACATTACCTACTCTTTCAATATATATCATATCTGGAGAACTATTTCATGTTTTCTTTCAACGATAAGCCTTTTTTCATAGGGTATAACAAAATAAGAAAAGAATCATTTCAAATCGCTGTTGCCATAGTAATGGTCTTGGGGACTTTGAGGCAAATAGTTTGTTTCCGTTGAGGAAAATAAAGTAGCTATCAGCTTTTATCATTTGTTTTGCATTTAAAGAGGGTGACAAAAATGTAAATTTTATGGTGTTTTTTTTATCAATTCTTGTCGAAAAATGTAAAAAATGTCCTAAAGTACATTTTCGCGCGTCGAAGGTCAATTATATTTCCAAACATCGCGGGAAACTTTATCAGATAGCAAAGCAAACATAATTGCATTTGAACGACGTCATTGTCGTATGGTTTCCGTCATTTAGTACGCTCGGTATTCATTTTGACGTTAATCCGATTGGAACATTTTGATGATTTTCACTTAGTGAGTTTATCAGGATATTATCTATCGTTATATTTCGAAAAGCATAAAGAAGTCGTTATATACATTATTTGTTTATATTAAGCTCGTAACATTAACAGGTTGAAGATGCCCTGAAGTCTAAGACACCAAATCGATTCATCTGAAAGTATTTAAACTTCTTTCGTACACTTGGCACATTTAATGATATCGAATTCCAGTCTCGACACTTTCCTTTCAAAAATGAAAACAACACTGTAACCGTTTCATTGATCAATTTGATTGCAAACTTAAATTTCTGATCCAAAAGTTTACTGAACGTTATAATTTCAGTCAATCCATGGTTAAATATTTCAGGTTTTGGATCTTAGACAGTGTATTTCAAATCTAGTTTTGGCGCTAGTCGAAGAAAATGGTCTTGGAAAAACACAGGTCGCTTTGGTAAGTGTTGTTTTCTCGTCATTTTATGATAACTTGACACATATCACGTTCACATGTTCTTTAAAACACCATCTACAGGCAAAGCACCAATGTTCTGTTGTGGTCAGATTTAAAGTTACCTCATTACTGATACAAATCGATGTAGATATTTTATGCTAGCTTGACTTACACATTGCTTTATTCACAGGAAGTGAAAGATTCCCTTGATAAGAAAGCTGTCGTACGTCTAATGACTGAATGTTTTGAACATCACGGCATAGATAAGAAAAAACTTGCAGAAATGAAATATATAGAAGAGGAAGGTGTACTACCACAAAAGAAGAGCAAAGTGGCTGTGTTTAAAGAAAAACTTTTAAGATCGTTTGGGGTAAAACATGTACTGTCAGTACTTAACATATAATATTTAAAAACAAATACATATACACGGGATTCCTTTACCGCTTCAATTCTTCAACAAACTGTCGCGTTTGAAATTAAATTTTGACTTTACTCCTAATATACCACGCTGACGATCAAAATAATCTTGAGAATTAGGTAATCTGGTACACATATGCTTGTGTTTAGGGAAATAATTGTATCGGATCAGTATGACATGCTACATGTATTGTGTTTAATGTTGTCTTGCTTTATATTATAATAATGAAAAATATAAAAGGAAAATAATTTTTAATTTGTCAAAGGTTTGAGTGTCAAATTAGATTTTGACTTGACATAAGTCTTACCACTGTTAGATATAAATTGCTAATAGTAAAAGAGATATTTATCAGGTCACACCAAATTGAATGATGTACAGGAAACATCTTCTTTTCAACATCACTTAAATACTTTAAATGATGCATTCACACATTTACAGCTATGAAATTATATGGTCGAGCTCTGTTGTAAGTAAGATATCACATATAAAACTGTAAAAATATCAAAGTTGAATGATTCTATGATTGTGTTAATGCTTAAATAAGCTTGATGTATTTGTAGAAAAAAGACACTGACGAATTTGCTGAAGAGTATGAGGACGTTGGGTATCGCTTGTATCTGATATTGGCACGAATGGTTGATATTGATGTTCATCTGTTCGAATCACGTAATCTTTTCAGCAATATTCTTACACAATACTTACTGAGCTCTTCAACAAGACCAAAGCGTATTCAAAAATAACTATGTGTTTAATATTGAATTCATGGCGCCTTGTTTGCAACTTGTGAGCAAAGTTTAGAAACTGAGTGAACATTCTGTGGTCAAAAAAAGATTTTTATAGCCTCGGGATCAAGTTATCTTAGACATATTTCTTCACATTTCCGTTTTAAATCAGTTGTCAAGAAGAAGCATACGTACGTAAATAAGGAGTTAAATACTCTTAAACTCATATCTGACAATGAATAGACACAAAACATGTCAACTAATAAATAGCTTTCTCAAAATCGTGTTTTGTTGATGAATGTATATGTTAACATACGCATATTTATTATGCATAAAAATTATGATATATTCCCCTGAAAACATGAATATAAATGTTGTAACAATTAGAAACACAAGCAATGCATGTAAAATTATGTCGACCTTCTCAAATTAAAATACTCTACTCCAGAATACATTTTTAAAAGACAATGTCCCACTGAACGATAGTAATAACTTGAAAATAAAGTACGGGATGATTCTTATCTATCACCGCGCAGACTGAAGACAATGGACATGACCTGTTTCATTATCCTTTACGGGCCTTCCATAGAACCAACGTTGCTGGTAGGAAACTAAAATTATCAAAATCTCTCTAACGAAAAAATGCAGTTCAATAAAACTTTGTCGGTATAATATTACTTATGTTGGTATTTTAAACGATGTTCTATGTTGTTTAGTTTTTGCGTTATGATTTAAATAAATTTTTAGGATTAGCGTTTTTCCTATACTGTCGTAACATTTAGTAACATATGTAAAATAAAGATACTTTAATAACATTAACGTTTTATTGAACTGCATTTTGCTGTCAGAGAGATTTTGATAATTTTAGTTTTCTACCTTCCAATCCACTTTGGTTCTATGGAAGGCTCTTAAAGATGCGAATCGAATATGACTAGAACATAATGGACCGTTTTGTTAAAGTATTCCAGAATTTATGAGCAGATCACCTAGGGCATTACAACCTGAATATAGTAAATTCATGCATGTCCCATTAGATTTGATTTAGAAGAGAGACATATCCTTATACACTGTCCATGTAAATATATCTATTATTCTAAATTCTTCTTATCTCTTAGATTTGTAATTTTATTTCAGTCCGAATGACACCTCTGCAAATCAAGGCTTATAATTTTTACAAGAAAAATTGCCAGTCGATTGAAATAGTGAAAGACGACGAGCTGCAAAAAGCAAATTTCCGCGTAAAAACCACGGTATGATACACGTATTCTTCTAGTACTTTTTATTGACATTTCATAGTTATATCATAGTTATCTTAAAGAATGTTACCAAAGAATGAAGAAGACATAGTTTCTGCTCCGAACGGGCTGCAGTTTTGGCATAAACATGTAAACAAGAGTACTATTTCTGCCTTAATAAATTTTATTCAGTTTTCATTTTTGATTGCTACTGTTTCAATAAACTGTGATGCGCGATGTAACATGTAGGCAGGTTAAAGAACGGAAGAGAGAAATATTGTAGAAATAACGTTAGATTAAATAGCAACTTTAAACTAAGTAATTATATCATGAAAGGATCTTTGGTTTTCTTTGACACTGCATATAAGAAAGTTTTGTTAGGTGACGAACTATATATGTTAGGTGAGCACAGGTATAACCATAAATATTTGTCAGTTTCTTAATTTTACAATTTCCTGTCGGTTAGCGCAGCTCAGTCTGAACACTGACCGACTCAAACTTAGTGGTGGCTAGTTAAAGTTTTTTGATAATGACTATTTTTCATATCTCTTCAGATAGAAAGTGTGTTAATAAAAGAGAGGGATTTGACACTGTTTATAGAAATCAAACTCGTTACGTATCTGACAGCTCCCAATTACTGAATCACGTATTTAAATCCGAAACAAACAAAAACCCCTTCAACTAACATAACGAACTACAACTGCTTTGTGATAATACATGCAGGTTTATCTTCATATATGATTTTAATATTCAATACAACTGTTATGACAAATAGACTAAGTAAATGAATATCATTTTGAATCCAACGTTTTGCCATAGATAACGCTGATTTTCCAATATAGCTGTTAGAGCAGTTATTCCCATAAAATGTTGGTTTCCTACATAGAATAGAAATGGATCCCAAACCTCCCGCAATAGGTGTTTTTTTTCACCGAGCTGCAGAACAGAAGAACATACTCTAAAACATTGATGCATTGATGCATATAATTATGTGTCAAAAGTTTAATCGGATGCTAGTTAAAGATTTATTTTCTTTTGTTAAAATCTGCAAAAGACCGAGTAAGGAGTCACATGTTATTATGCCAGTGATGATTTACGCTACAGTGTGTACATAGTATGTAAAACACGTTCAGTCGGCACGTTGTTCTCTTATTTTGCCGAAGACATCATATGGCCCTTTCGTTTTCAAACATTATCTGTATTAAAAGTCGTCTCTTTTCTCTCCTAAGGATACAACTAAACAGTATTTAAACCAAAACGAAAACGTACATGAACCGATTTTAAGCTTAACTTGTGCTCACTCATCGTGAAAAATGTGATAGTTTATAACAAGCTTTGCATTTTCCACTAAAAGGATTTCAGCATAAAATCTGCTCAGATAAGGTAAGGGGTAATTTTCCAATGAAATACATGAAGTAACACCTTATGAATGAAAAGCGATTTCGTCAGCTGTCAATCCTTACAGTCTAAATGAATGACTTCGTTCACCTAAAGATTCTTTTTCGAATTGCATGTTTTTTTAATGTAACCATGCAACCATTCTTTACACAAAATTGTACGAAAACTTAATATTTTTAAGTTCGTTTTAAAAGTAATAAAATGTTTCAAGAATGAACTTTCCCATCTCCATTATGTCCAGTCTTACTATAGTTTCTATCAAATCACATGCACGTACACTAAAATATCTAACTGTTTCTCTGCTAGTCTATACAAGAAACCGTTTTCAGTAATCCAATCCAAATATTTTTTTTTTAATAATGTAACTTTTTGCCATATAAA
This sequence comes from Saxidomus purpurata, assembly GCA_022818135.1. Lineage (NCBI taxonomy): Eukaryota > Metazoa > Mollusca > Bivalvia > Venerida > Veneridae > Saxidomus > Saxidomus purpurata. The sequence goes on along the minus strand of JAFMSR010000012.1, from coordinate 33,682,185 downwards.
TGTCAATTTGCAAGTCCGTCTGAATTGTTTAATGCAGTATGCATTGATTCTGCAAAACGGTCGATTTGTATCTGACAGATCTTTCAATTTAATAAAATGCGAATTAAAGGTCATTCGAACCCTTCCATAAATAATTTAACTATGCAGTGTTCGTCTTTTTCGAAAAAAACATTTTTAGAAGTCTTTTAAAACAATTTACAGGGACACCCAGCGATACAGGTCATTAATTTGTTGTACTATTTTACTAGTGCCTCCTTTAGTAGTGCTTGTGTGCGGTACTGCTAATGTTTTAGATCGTTACCAGCTGAAATTTACGTCCACATTTCAGTTAAAGTAATATAGAATATAGAGCTTCAGAGCTAGTCGAACACAATTTTACAAAACACGTTAGATTTAGCTGATCAAACCATGTCATCGTTTCTAAAATCAGTGTTTCAATATATTTGCTAAATCGCTTTTTTCAAATTATTTTCTTAGCTTAACACTGGCACATTTGTAAAATTACAATTAAAGTTTTTATGAAATGCCAGATAAAGCGTTGGAATTCATTATTGTTAAAATTTATTTTGCTTCAATCTACAAATTTAAGTTCAAAATTTAATTTGGCTTTTTTCAAGATCCTCTTGTAGCAGTTCTATCTTGTAACAATATGTTCAGATATGTAGTTTATTATACTCACTAAATTCTGTATTTCATTCAGCTTCTATGATTTGTAAACATCCAAACATAGTAGTGCTTTCGTTCGCTATACTTTTTTTTAGCAATTATCTCATTTTATTGCATTTCGTTGCAGTGCTTTGTCTTAAACATTTACAGCAAATGGCTAAACTCACACCTTTTAACAACAAACTCACAGAAAATAAAAGAACAATAAAAATGCATTCATGAAACTTTCATTTACTAATAAACAAACGAGATTATTATTGTGTTGTTTTACTTTTATGATACTGAAATTATAAACGAAACATTTTTATGCGACCATGTTTTTCACATCATGTGATTTTATATGATCACAGAGACTGATTCTAGTATCAGCATATCAGATGTATGTTACTGAATATTAACTGATACATCTCTGTGTTAATTTGGTATTCTATTGTCACCGACAGCCATTTCCAGATGACCGGTAATTTGTTTAATAGAGAAAAATAGTTATTTTAACAATTAAATTATACGAGTTAGACACCGGATACGGGTTCTACGAAGAACTAGTCCATCACATATTTTATGGGTCATTCTAGACAATTGTCACGGTAGCACGTTGTATTGTTTTGCGTGAAAACAAGCATCATGTTACTTTAGCATTATGGAGCGAAGTCAACATGTAAATAGTCCTAACGCGTGCATGATCTATGATCAAATTTGTTTGTCATTTGCTTAACGATAAGTCTAAAGTGTCCACAAAATATGTAATATACCATTTGTTTGCATGATGAAACTGTAAGGTACTGTTTTCACGTGTATATTGTAATTGATAGACATTTTGGATTAACTAAGTATTAATGTAATTAATGTTTTAAAAGCTAACCTTTTATCTAATATAGAGAGTGCTTCGCGAAGAAGTTAAGGAAATGTTGAAATGGAGTGTGGATAGGTCATCACCCAGTAACAAGATACGGGACCTTATGGAATGGTCTGTTGACATAATGAAAGATATAGCATATCAGCGTAAAATACTTAACAATCCTGTCGCAGTGGTTGTAACAAAGGGATGGTAAGTTTCTTTTTTTACCATTTATGTATGAGAATATAATGCTTAAAGTCCCAGGACCACAATAAGAAGTAGCCCTTATATTACCAATAAAGATGTCTTACCGGTGGAAATTGCCTTGACTTGTACTAAAAAGTTCCTAACTTTACTTTTTCAATCGATGTATATGTTCAAAATTTGGAGCAGAATGTTTTTCAATGATATTGGAAAAATAAGAAAGGCTTTCTGGCAACTCTTTTTCGTGAAGAAACGAGTTGAATACAAAAGAAATGAATATGTCAACATCGTTTTAGAGTGAAAAGAACATGGTTCTTTCTATATCCTATCAGTATATTTATTTTACAATATTAGTAAATTCAAACTGATCCTGGACTTTAATACATCAAGAAAGATACGATGTGGTGTTAAAGAAATAAATCATTTTGGAGGAGAACCTGCCAACGTATGTCCTACCAATAGATATCATCAAGTTTTACCGATAACAATTTTGAAACTACTCGACCCACACTAAAAGATTGGCTTAATAATTCGCTTACTTTAAGTAGTGTTTCTCAATCTGTTGTCAGTGGTCAGAATGTGATTTTGATGACACGGATTCTTGTTACATGTATTAAAGTTGTGTATTTATCTACCGATATTATTTTAACAGTATTAAAAAAAACTATAAAACTGACATACAAGTAAGTATTTAATAAATTCTTGTTGAAATATTACCAGTTCATGGATGTAGGGATTGTAATGTGTTCGTTTGTATCTGTATCTTTGTTATCAAAATATTATCTTGTCTTTATTTCATTACAAACTTATGAAGGCTTGTTTGGAACAATTTCGTGACAATTCTTTCTTTCGCCATCAATATCTTGATGCTGATGACGTGGAATGCTAAAGCATCTCTGAATACGCCAGGCATCTACAAAAACACAACTGCCATACCACCTGAGGTTAAAGAGTAAGTATTGTACACCAGCTTTAGTTAATGGTTATCAAACTAAACAGAATTGAATATCGAAAAGTAAGAAGAGAGAATATAACACTGTTTCAATAATCTTCAAAACTCGTCTTTACTGAAATCTTTGAAGTATCTTACCTTTCCAACATGTAAACCTATTTCATTTGCTGCAAACAAACTTTTTTGTTTTTAAATAGGCACACATTAAGTGAATACTCTTAATTCTCTGACGTGACAAATAAATATCTAAGCGGTGTTTTAAAAGTACAGTACCTACACTGATTGTGTGACCTAGATCTAATTGGAATTCATTTAAATGAATTTGCAAAATGTTGCTAGTGAAAATCCTCAAAGACGACAAGAAAGTGCAAATGTCTTCAAATTTAATATCTCAAAGAGAATTATTTCGTTCAAAGTATTAATCAGCATCAGTTTAAATCATTTGTTTAGCAAATAGTTTGAACATCTTATCATAAATAAAAAGTTTCACGATAACTTACTCTCTCATTGAATAATTGTCAGGTGCAAAAAGTGGGTTAAAATTAAGAAAATGTTTCTAAAACAAAATTGAAAACAATGTTCCGAAATGTAGTTAATGATACTAAACTGTATTTTTACAGCCCTATCCCAAGGATTAGCAATCTAACTGCCGATCAGTATGCGTTGGCTCTGTTCGTTCTTGGTGGTATGCACAATGCTTTCTGTTTTCTTGTTGTCATCAGTTACTTCATTGGCAATCATCCAAGGCTGCCGGATCCCAAAGCTGCATTTCTGGAAATGAAGTAAAATGTCTTTTCTTTTCAAAATCAAGTACTCTTACTTGCTTAGCTATTACTATGTCTTTGTTACACCATAAGGTCTGCTTAGATGTTGATGTAGTAGGCCGGTTTTCACATTTTGTTAATTCTAGTTCTTTCGGTTTGTCATACATTAAAATGAAGCATTATTATAACATTCAGTATGGTTACTTGGCAAAAGGTGTAACATAACTTTAATATATGGGCGCGAAATGTAAATTTACTTCTTCAAGAAGTATATTCAGTGATATGATGCTCCATCTTGAGGGAAATCACCGTCTCTTAGACAGAATGTTTTCCTTCTTAAATCAATTTATTGAAGGAATCTAAGCGATTGAGAAATTGCTTTTTTATCTTGCTTTAGAAGAGGTTGGAAAAATCATTAATGTTACGACGTTGAGATTAATGCATTATTGTAAATTTTCCAGCATGAACGTTGTAAAAAGTAAGAACTATTTGAATTAAGACGCGGGTATTAACATCTTTTTTTCAGAGAATATTTTCTTTCGAAGAAGAAAGAAGACGACGATGGAGACGAAGATAAAACAAAAGAGCACGTTCCTAAAATGGAAGCCAAGCTCCTTAGCTTTAAAACATTCTATTACCTTGTAAGTTTTCAAGCCTCTACATATTAACTTAGAGGTTGCCTAAAACTCGAATCATGATTGGAATATAAAGATGATTAAACATTATGATAATTGCTTTAAAGTAATAATTGAACAAATCTTGACTATGTTAGAAGAGAAGTACAACACATTTACAAAGTGTATTAGAATGATCATGCAGAATTGAAATGAGTTACTATAAAATATAGATAGTTTAGCGTTAACTTGAATAGGAATAATTTGACTCAATCAAAAACAATTACTTTTGAACTTTATTATAAAACGCTAGCCTGAAATAAATAATCTACAGTTTATACAACAATGTTTTTTGAAACACTCATTCTTTCTCTTCCTGCTTCTTGTAAGTGTTGTTAACATGTTTTAAAAGATATTTAGGCTCGTCGCTTACTGAATTTCTATGTTTACTGTTATAATGTTTTTCAGTGTTTCTTTGCACTTTCTGTTGGTGGCACACAATTCCATGGTTACTTCTTTGCATTTCATCTCCTCAATATTGTCAACGGAAACCAACTTCTAAGCGGTGTTATCAAGGCTGTAACGCAAAATGGTGTGTTATTTCAAATATAAAAACAAACCTTAGTTAGACATCGTGTTCAATACCAACACCCTGTTTCGCAAAGTAACTAAAACACAGACGCTATTTAATCTAAATCTTAAAACTTCACGAATATCATCTTTTTATATGATTGTTATAACGAAGAGCAAATACATGAATTACTAGAAATTAATTCTAATATCATCCATATACGTATAATAAATTTATTCCGTCGACGAAAACCCAGTCTCTTCCAGATTACCATATTCAATTGAACAATTAATTGTGATATTCATACTACAACCAAAACGTAAATAAGTTACATTATCTTACTTGCTGGAAAATTTAGTTGTTACAAGGTCACAAACTTTATTGTAAATGTACACGTATCTTGTTTTATAAACACTGTCATTTTAATGTTACTTTCATTCAGCAGTTATATACTACGTTTACACTTATTTAGTTATTTGTATCAAGAATTCACAGACAGATATTGTCATTTTGTAAATAATACGGTTTTTATGTAAGAGTATATATCCCAAACCTACCGCCTTGAAACATATGTTTGCAAATACATGTATATTCAAATAATTATTCAGTTGTACAATGTCTGTTATATAAGTAGTGTTTTCAAGCATTTTGAGAATCCGTAAGCTTTTAATATCGTTAATGTTCCAACACTGTTCGCCAGACGTAATTTAATCATGTAATATTTCAGTCTACGTTTTCAAGTGGGATTTAATACTTGTCACTTCTTTTGATAGGACGGTCGCTAGTTTGGGTCGGTATACTGGGATTGTGTGTATTCTACCTCTACGCTATAATTAGTTTTGCTTTGATGAGAAGCATGTTTGATCCCAATGATTATCTTTATTGCGACACACTATGGCAATGTACTCTAACAATTATCAGATATGGTCTGATTGGAGATCTGTTTGATGTAAGTATGTCACTTATTCCACAGTCCTACCATAGCCATTTTCGGTCTGCTCTGTCAAAGTGATGAGATAAATAATGAAACCAAACTCAATATTAAAGTGAAAGTAGATGACTTTAGTCACGTCACTCCTATATATTCAATAAACCTATTCAGAATAAATGAATACATTGTTTTCAAGTATGTAACGACTAGATGCTTTACTTATTGTCTAATTGAAATGTTCATCTGAATGTAACATTAAACATTACTTCATATTTTGAAAACTGCTATAAAACGGAAACGTTTAACCGAAGTGTTGTTTGATTTGGCAGAACTCTCAAAAGACAAAATAAAAAAGCTAATTTTTGTGTTTGTTTTTAGATGGCCACTTCAATAAATTCGTTTTTCGGAAATTACTTACTTCAGACTCTACAAACGATCTACGTAAACATGCACTTTATAAAATAAAAATAAGGATAAAACAGCAGATATTAATTTAATCATCGATTTTTATACTACAATGTATCTCTTTAGACCATCAAAGCCCACAGGACAGAAAAGAATTTCCGGATGTTTGGATTTGTCGTGTTGTACCACGTGTCGTTTTTCATCTTTATTACTACAATTGGCTTGAACATCATCTTTGGTATCATTGTCGATACCTTTTCTGAACTCAGAGATTTAAAGGTAATTTTTATGACAGAGGTTATATGTAGAATACTTTACTCCTCCGACAATAATTGTGTAATCCTTAAAGCAAACCCCGTTCAGCAGTCGATAGGTTTGATGCAGTCTTACCATTCCAGTTGAAATGATCGAATTGTCTTGCTTTTTAACCAAAACTATCCTTTAAGTTAAAAAATTGTAATTTTTAAATATGTCTGTTTTGGTTTACTAACTCAACAGCTTTTGTTTACTAGTAATACGACTGACTGTTAAGGGGAGTCACTGCTGAAAATCAAAATAACAATAAATTTTATCGACCTTGTTTCTTATAGAGACTAAACTATTGCTACTTAGTTTCCAGAAAAAAATAATGGGTCCATGACTTAAATTTTTGGCAACATTAATATTTATTGATACACTATTAAATCAAGGTGGTAAATGCAGAATTAGCTAGAAGTTTGGTATGGTAAACTTTTATGTATGTGGTGTATTTTTAAGAATACGTATAAATTTTCCATCTTTTCCAATGTAATATGTCATACTTGGATACTAGGATGAAAAATTAGAGAAAGTTATATTTCTATCATCATCTGAATAAATATTACGCTCCTTATTATTACCCCACCCACTTTACTCAAACACATTTAAATTATCTTTTTTCATGAAAAAGGAATAATAAGGTTTTTCAGATATTTTGCCTACAGTTTTATTTAATCCTTTGTTTTACAATGCAAAAAAAAAAAATGGGGGTCAATGTGCATATAAGAAAGAATTTCAATAAAAACTGATAAAAAATGTGTATTTTAGATTCCGACGAGCATTGAGATATGACGGCATATGTCTGTAACAAAAAAATGTAAAATGAACTTATTATTACTGTATTGTTATCTCTCAACCATTTTCTTTGTAATTAATTTAGAGTTAAGTAAATATCTTATACAGTTTTCGAGAAATTACTATTTTTGTATTCCTACCCCCATTTTGGCATATCGCAAAATTTGTCAATATAAACACAAAATGTGAGGTCAAAATACTTTCTCTCAAAAAGGGTTAATTTTTGCGCTTAAATATTCCTATTGTGCTTAAGTTTACTTCTAAATAGTTTTTCCCCTCAGTTAAATATAAAACATGTAAATTTCCGGTAGTGCAAAAATCCAAAACCTCACCCTTTATGTACAATGTACATTTGTTGATAATGGTGTACAAAACATGCAAAAGCTTTAAAGAAGCAATGTATATATTATCTAACTTTTATTCCTCCATTTTCTGAAGAGTTGAAATTATGAACAGTGATAAGCAATGTCACACAAAACGAATATACAATCAAACAAATGATAGAATGGCGTACTTGCATCAAGGATGATATTATAAATGTATATAAAATAATGAGTCACATGTACACATATTCTTAAGAGTTCCATAGCCGTCATTTCCCCTCGCACTTTCAAACAACAAAAATAAGTATAGTAGTGTCGGATATCTAACAATTTCATTGTATTCAGTATACCCTTAATATATCATGTTTATGATTAACCACAAATTATTTTATAAGTATACTGACTTTCAAGACTGGCTCGTTTAATTCGAAGCACTTTTCGTTGCTACCAACTCTGATATGAATATAACTTTTGTCATGTACATTATTTTGTGTTCACTTTTATATTTTAGTGGACTGCCGAATCAGACATGAGGGATACATGTTTCATTTGTAGTCGGAACAGCTATGACTTTGAACATCACGGCAATGTAAGGGATAGCACTTTTTTAAAACAATATTATCAACGGTCAGAATGCAATATGCCAATATGACTTTTGTCAACGATTAATAGTGTCTATAAAAAGATAGCTTAAGTTATTGAAACTCACCCATAACCATTACTTACCATGACCTCAAAAGCTATGTTGTAATTTCAAAGGGCAAAGTTGTGTCTTTATATGTTCACCACGACTCATAAAAATCAGAAAAAACTTAAGAGTAGTTTCCTTAACGGTTTGTCCATCAAAATCTCAAATGTCAACGCCCCTACCAACAAATCGAAGCTGGGTACGCAATAGTTTCACACGAAACAGATTTCCTTCTAACATCAATTACCATATGTACCTGGTTGAGACCGGTTCATTCACAGAAAGAAGTATCCGGTATTGTATTCAAATGATGAATATGTGCACAATACCTTGAGAATACAAAGCCATGAAAACGTTAATTAAACGTTTGAAAATTTTCGTTTGTGTCAAGGGGAAGAAATTCAATCATTTATAATGGAACTTTAGTTGCAGATAGTGTGAGATTGTATTATTTAATGAACACCCGTTGTTAACAAAGAGTACAAAGAAACTGAAAGAAGTACTCGCTCAATTAAATCTTTAATTGAAATTCGCATGCCATACAGAGGTATAGAGTAGTCTTTTTTTGCATTTGTACAGAAATGTTTTATTTGTACAAGTAAATTATATGTAAGAACGCACTTTTCTTACATATAATTTTACTTGTACAAATAAAACATTTCTGTTAAATAAAGAGTGTATAGTGTAAATGATTAACAGTGGGTTATATGTGGGCCTATATTACGCTATTTGTGATGTAGACAGTATTCGTTGTAATTTTGTGAATGCTTAATAAGCGTGCTTTATGTTACATGTACTTACCAATGCTACCGTTTAAGCTTTTTGTATCGATTTTATCTATTTTAAATTACATTTTTCTTAAAGGGGTTTGAACAACATGTCCGGCACGAGCATAACATGTGGGCTTACATTTTCTTCTTTATCCACTTGGATCAAACAAAACTAAACGACTACACAGCTCTCGAGATGTACGTCTTTAAACACGTGAGTATCTATATAAATGTTCGGGTCATACTTCAACATAACTCATTTCTTTTCAAAGAAAGACCATCATTCTTTTAAGGATAGAGTTATTTCATGGAAAGTTACAGAAGGTCAACAAAGGGATAACATTAAAATGTCAAGACATGTATATCTTTGACAAAGAAAAAAATACAATATTTAAAAATTGACGACACTATTTCATATTTACATAAAAGTTATATCTGAAGATAATGAATATTCTTATTATAGCTTCAAAAGGAGAATTACGACTTCTTCCCGCTTGATCGGGCTTTGTCTCTAGCAGCTATGGGTCAAGATTCTACTGAGGTCAAGATAGATGATCTCCTCTATCACGTCACTTCTATCGTTCAAAAACAGAAAAAAGAGGTACTTAGTTCGTTATGTTTAAACAGGATATAATATGTAACATAAGTCCCATTTGTTACTTGAACAACTTTTTGGTTGACAAAATTTGTATTCGGTTAATACAAATATTTAACGTAAATCTCTAAGGCACATGTAAAGATAATATATACACGATCCAGCATACGAGAAATAAAGCATGGCGATGTGCATTTTGCTCTGTATAATTATTTTGCATTTCCTTTCATAATCAAGGAACTTGAGAAGAAACGACTGGAAGAGAAAATGCGACAGGCGGCATGGGAAGAGATACATCGCCTTGTGCCAGTACCTCCCGGCAATCTGCACAGCATTATTGCAAATGAGGACTACCTTTCTGTAGCACAAGAGCAAGACGATCAAATTCTAGATACCTTAGCAGTTGGCAGTCCACCACAAGGTCTATCCCCTACATACTCCAGAAGAACGAGTGTTGCAACCGGTACAAGAAGGCCAAGTGCCGCAGGATCCGGTTACCAAACACCACTCAATCGTCATGACAGATACCGACGCCGGCGTAGTGTAAGTCCAATGGATCAGTCATTGTTCCGACTTGTTAGCCCTTCACGTGCCATGGACGATGACCAGATATCCCAGGTGTACGGATGGGAAGAAAGAATCCATAGTCCTACTTTATTTGGCTTGGATGACGATGTACTTGATATGATCCCCGTTCCGTATAGTCGCAGGCAGTCTATTGATATGTTACGAAGTCCAAGGCTGAGTATAGCGCAAGGTCAGAGAGAACTACAGACATATTATTCAGATTCGGACCCAACTCCATATCTTAGGCAACTTGCACAACAATTCTCCCAAGAAAGAGAAAGACGTCTTTCCCAGCAGTATCCAGAGGGCCAACCGCTCACTTTACCCCCGGAGAGGGACACGGACAGAGGGGATGTGGAAAGCATAGTATCTGATGATATGCCACCAGATACACAGTTCTAATTAGGGAGTTAGCTTCCTTTGAAATAATTATTATCTTATTAAGCTGAAAGTTTTCACCGGTCATAGCAATTTATATCAAAGAGTATTTTAGATCACCATCGCTGTTTCGAAACGGTTTTGTCTCACATGTAAAATCATAAAATTGTGTTTAATTTAGAAGTTCGCAAGAACAGTTACTTGAGTCGTTGATGTAGAAAACACTATGCTTATTTGCTACTGTTGTGTATGCTTTCTGACGTACATGTACAATAATTCTGTAGAAGAAGCAGCTGTGATATTATAGTGATGTATGAAAAATAACACCTCCCTGTATGATGTATTGCTAAACTATAATATCTTATATCTTCATCGATTTTACAAAAGTTATAAAGATCTTGACAATTTGTTAACTAAATGTTAAGTTTTCACTTCCTGTGAAGCTATTTAACGGACTGCAAACTGAAAAAGTAAGATCAGTAAACATTTATACAAGAAGACGATCATTCTGAATCTTTTAAATGTTAACCTGTCGTCATTGTTTAAATTATGTTATGTATTACAATGCACTAGACACAAATGCATTTATCGTTAGTATTTGTAAATTTTTACAGACATGCAGTAAAACTAACTGATAAATAAATTTAGTGTATATCACTGTGTTACACTTAAATGTTCAAAACTAAGTCCGACAATGTGTTCAAGTATATGTTTTATGGTAGAAAGCGAGAAAGTTCCAGTTGTTACGCTTGTTCCGACATTAATCAAAACATGTAAAACGGTATCAACCTTGTCAGTTTTCAAGGATTCAATACAGTTTTCAGTAATTTCTGAAAAAATATCTTGACCTCTCTGCATGGTGACCTGTCCACTGTTGCAATAAATGGCCGATAAAATGATCACGTGATAATGTTTTTCATGTTTTACTCAAAGTTTAAGATTATTTTCATTATCTTTTCAGTTTCTAACAATAGGTTTTTATTATTGATATGAACACACTCTATCCGCCACCTTGTTATTAAAATGATAGATTATACTAAACCTTTGCTATAAATGTTACTTTTCTGTAGCCTGCAGAGAAATATAAATATTTTGAAACACAAATATTACCAAAATCAGACGTTTTGTGGTGTAAATAAAAACCCAAATTACATTAAATTGGATTTTATATATCGTAGGAACATGCAAGTTGTAATACAGAACACGGAAAGTATACTATTTTAAATTCGTAGAAAGTACAAGAAAACGCTTGATATACCTTTTATTGGCTGGATGTAGACAAAAGTTGGTAAATCACTTATTCATAGATTTTGTGTCGCCCTTTCGGACAAAAAGCGATACATAGGGATCGCTTTGTCCGTCAGCCCGTCTGTCCGTCGGTGCGTCACATTTACTTAACGTTGGCTATAACTTTGCCAAAATTTGAAGGTAAAGGTCAAATTTGGATTTGACCAAAAAAATTCTAACAAAGCGTAAGAGGGCGGGCGACACAAGCGTTCCACTGAACAACCATTAAGTCTTGCAAATATATTCCTATCGACTCGAAGTAGTTGAGTCATGTTAATGTTTTGCATGAAAATATAAAATATTGTTACAACTCTCTTTCTTTCCTTTATTAAGTTATTATAAATGTAAATTGTGTGTATTGATATCACCTGTTTCATTATTGTACTACATTATTTAACTTACAATATGTATGAAGTATTGTTTTTTCGATGTAAATTGAACGATTTATGTGATCAATACAAATAATTAAAACACGAGAGATTTTAAAAACGTTCACAAACGTTCCTTAAAATTGAAATTTTTAATATATTATGAATGCATTTTAAATGAGTAGTTAATTCAATCTGGAAGATAGTGCTATATAGCGATTGTTTAAGAATGGAAGAAAAGGAAATATGGCAAAGCCTATATTTTACATTAATTGCTTTCAGGTCATGTGATCCGATTGTTGTTGTAAAGACGATGTATTAAATATGTTTGTGTTTGCAGTGTCGGCAATATTATCTGCACCATAATTGTTCTGCACAATTTCTGAGGTCAGTACTATGCTATTTCCACGTTGCCGATAGTTGTGTTCTACAGCAGTATTCACAGTTATCTTACAATATAATTCTGTATTAAAATGCAATAACTGTTAACTTAAACTTTACCCTGCTACTTTTTACAGGTGATTTTTTTGATAAGTTATTAATTTCCCCAGTTCTATTCGGTACATATTGAATATTTACTTACTCCATAGTCCAGGCCAAAATTGCAAGAAATGTACAGACTTGTAACTTCAACCAGGGTTACAAAAATATAACTGATAGGAATAATACAAATGTGTAACATAAAGTTCGATTGATAACAAATATAAGCGAATAGATATCAAAAGACGATTTGTTTTTATTATGCTCTATACCTGTAAAAGACCATGTCTGTGATAAAGTTGATAATGTTTTAAAACATCAAATGGAGAAAATGATGAAAATCATAAAATAAGAACTTCGTCGGTTAGCTGTGCTTAAATAAACAGTTTGTATAACTACGGATACATAGATTAAAATAAGTGTAAGCCCTGTGGAATACATAAGAAACCCTAAATTTCAGAAAAATAGCAGATTACAAAACATACAGTCTGATGAACATGAACACTACTTGCCATCTCCCTTTTATAGGAATTTATTATATGTCATTGGTTTATAATGGTTAATGCAATGCAAACATTATCATGATTTAGATTTAAGCAAAGATACAAAGTAAATAACATAACTTTTGCCTATCTCAATGAAAGACTCATTGAAAGTGAAGATCATTATTAATCCGATATAGGTGATTAATAAAAAATGACAGAATTCCACTACCTGAGTTCATTTTTTAATAATATTACATAAAAGTTTTGGGTTAAATGCCAACAGATAATCATTTTGAAATTAACAAGAATTAAAAAGTTCCGAAGTAAAACTATAAATCTTTAATTCAGTATAGCAGGAACATGAACACCGTCAAATTATCAATCGAAATAACAGCAATTTATGGATATATTGTTGTAAAATCAATTGCTTCTTAAGCCTTGTGAAATGACTTTGATACGTGCTGTTTGTTGTCATTTACTGTCTTGTCATTTCGCTGAACTACATGTCATATTTTGTATAGTTAATTACATGTAGTTATGATTCGTTCTGCACCATGTTTCAATATTTCGATTATGTTTTTGAAGCACGTGACCCGAAAGAGTGTTGCCATGATTTCGTATCTTTTCACATCTCTAACAACTTTTTTTAGTAAAACTTCGTATATAAAAGGAAATTTCATAGCATCCATATAAAGTGGCAGACCATCCCTTTTACAGATTTCAGTTAAACAAACTTGAAACTCATTCCATGTGTTGATTGTAAACAAAAATGATAATATCTTGAATTTAGACATCGATGTTAAATTATTTGTACACAAAAAGTTGAATGAACGGTTAAAGATTTAAAGGTAACATTTCGGAAGCCTTTCGAAAGTTTAAAATATCCCAAAAGTAAAAAATGTACTTATTCACTCCAAACCAACTGTTATGTGCGGTACTAACACCAGTTTAATTTAATTAGTTTGATTACAGCTTTTTTTTATATATCTTTAAATAAGATGAGCTCATTTTTAAGTTTCTATTTAGTTTTAAGAGGGTTTCAAATACACGTTATGGTGAATAAACTTACATCTGGTTAAATAAGCAAGATAATTATATTTGCTAGGATACTAGAAAAGTGATTGTCTGCAAGAAAGTAAATTCAGATGTTATGTGCTGGACTTAAACATTACAATCGGATTTAGATATCCCTTCGTGTCGGAAGCTAACATGAAGTGTATCACATTTAGATACTTTCAAGACATAATGTCACAAAATATCTAAATCAACAAAGAATAATGTCACAAAATGTATCTAAATTACGCCAAAGAAGCGGCAGACAAGAGCACATAATTTACGGCTTTATTCAACAATGAAACCTATTTTGGCAGTGTAAAAAGTTTTTGTTATTCCCTTTACGTAAACAATAAGTATTGACGAATTGACATAGATCGTCTAGCTGGTAGATTGAGGAAAGATGTTGCAAATTTATCACCGTCTAGATAACTTATTTAACACTAAGTTGATTAGGTCGATTGCTAAGCAAGTTTCTTTAACTCGTATTTATCGAATTTGTATTCTAGATATCACCAACAACCGTTTTATAAAAATAACCAGCAGCCTTCACACTGGTGCCTATTCAACAACCGGGTGGGTCAAACGCAGTTAGTTCCAATTAAGATGAATACTTGGGTATAAGAAAACGCTAATATCCGCTTTAATGTTACGTTAATTTTGTTGAAACCCACGTATTGCAAAAATAAATATGAAGTTTTGAAAACTGTATCATACAAGAAATTTGACCGAATTTGTTTGCGCATTTTCTTCATAAAAACTAACCAAAAAGCCCTTCATAACCCTCAAAGAGGTTCCAATATGGCTAGAAATGCACTCTTTTCGTCCATGGCGACCCATTTCCGGACAACGTTACGGTAGACGATTTTAGGTGAAGTACGAAGGTACTGGTGGGAGAATCGAAAGCCTGTTGTGACCGCTATCTACGAGAAGAGACGAAGACTCTTCAATTTCAGAAAAAGATAGAAGACGCAAGGTGTCAAGTCTGGGGAATAAGGAGGATGTAGTAGAACAGAACTGTCTCCGACTTTAACAATGTTGTTAGTAATACTATGAAAGAGGTGTACGCTGGAGCATTTGCAATAATCGAACATGTTTGAGGCCTGTAACTGGGCGACGTTTTTCGTAATATTGTTTAGTTTTTGCAATACTACATCAAGGTGATACCTTCCAGTTATACTTTTGTCCCTTTTTAGTGGCAGCTGTATTGCTATGCTCTCGTCAGAGAAGTATATGGCATTCTAAATCTTCTTTGCACTTAAAGTGCGTTTGGCAGTGTCTCGCCCTTTGCCATGTTTTGGGCCCATTTTTAGTTTGGGTTAAATTAGTATACCCAGGTTTCTTCATCATGATTTGCAAATTTCTTTTCGTCATATATTTGA
The DNA here is from genome assembly GCA_022818135.1 of Saxidomus purpurata. Lineage (NCBI taxonomy): Eukaryota > Metazoa > Mollusca > Bivalvia > Venerida > Veneridae > Saxidomus > Saxidomus purpurata. Next base: position 33,666,772 of record JAFMSR010000012.1, on the reverse strand, counting down.
GACACCTTCAGCATATTAGGCGGTTTCAATAGGCTTCATAAGGCGGGCCACACAACCTAGCAGAAATCTTCCTAATCCAAGTAGAATAACTGAGCTTTTTGATTTGAACAAAAATGCGTGCAATCCCAGGCGCTGTTTCGCACGTTTTGTAGACCCACATGACTACGACCTTCAATATAAATCCGAAATTCCTCATTCCTTGCTATTTGATTTCCAATCATTTTTACAGCAGTGGTCAACGACTGTCTATATCGAGATGACAAAAACTCTACAATTATTCAGACGATACGTATATACCATTGTGAAGATGTATATAGGTGTAAATGTGTATAAATATCGATGTAAAATCCCCCTGGATATTGCGTGACAGCACAATACACAAAACATTTCTAACACCCTCCGGTGTAGGATCCGTATTCCTTATGCTAGCCGCTAATCGTAACATATATAGCAATCATCAAACGTTCGTGATGAATCTAGGTGAAAAATGAAGCTTAAAACAGTAAATTATACGAAAACATGTAACTAAATAACAGTTACATTGATTATTTCCCTTTTTGATAGATATGAATGGCAATATGCGCTAAATTAAAGTCTCAATAAGCCCCCTTATACGTTCTAAATAGGTTAGATTCTTATATTAGTTTACTAGGATAGCAAAATCTATTCACTGATTTAGTCTTATCTTCAATAGGCATTAAACTGTTACACAGATTCATATATTTTGTATTCAACTACTTGTTTTCTTTTGTTTATATCCATGGATGTATTCAACTATTTGTTTTCTTTTGTTTATAACCATGGATGTATTCAACTATTTGTTTTCTTTTGTTTATAACCATGGATGTGTTCATCATTCTATAAGTACGTGTATAACTCAGTAATTTATGTCTTTTTTAAAATGATCATGGTCACTTGGAACAATCATACACTTTAAGTGACTCGGGCCACTTTTCAAACACTATTTTGCAAACAAATGTTTAGAAATTGCTGACGAGTTGCACTATTTAAATTGACCGACTGATTTGTTCATTATAACAGTCCTTATAACATGATTAAGCAGCAGGAGTCCGCTGTAACTGGTTTATTCAACATGCCAATTTGTTGAAACGATCACTGAAACATAGTATAACTTTGGCAAAGTTATTGAGAGTCGCCTACCGACAGGTAAAGGAAAGCAGGACCATATGTAGCGCTCAAAAACAAAATTGCTAAAAGCATATAACGCCATTAAAGCGGAGAGGCTTTTAATTTGATTTCCCTAGCGTAGTGACTTATTGTCCATATGCTTCAACAGAAAGCAAGCAAGCTGTTTTCACCTCTGCCGCTATGATGCATGATAATTGATTGGATGCCTCTAAACAGCTAATTACATCCTGTAATTAGTGTAATGTATATCATCTTGAATTGAAATATTTTATTGGTGTGGTTACGTAAAGCTGAGTAATAGACTTCTCAATTAATATACTTGAATTGATATCGAACACGTCTTTCATTTCTGTTTCATTCTGATGTAGACCCATTCAAATCATTCAATTGATTAATAAATTGTTTCATAACAGTAGAACAAAACGGAGTTATTTGTCTTATAGTAAACTCAATATAAACCCACTGTATATGAAAGAAACAATTTCTGCGCTACGAATTCTAAAACATACAGCGTCTTATGTCTTTATTTTTATTTTGTTATGATTATGAAACTCAATGTTTAATTAATTTTCATAGACCTATCCCTGTAATATCAATCAAACAAATTATAATTCATACAAAATGTACATATAACAAAACGGAACAGATATATAAAGTTTTTTTTATGGTAACCTACTAGATACACTCTTACTACTCTAAAATTTCCATCATCCTGGTATACTTCATCCTCTCTCCAGAGAGAACAGTAAATTGTACTACATCACCCAGCGCGGAGGTAAAATACATATTAAGCGAAATAATAGGTACCATAACAGCGGTCAATGTGAGACTTTTTTTGTAACAAGCGGAAGAGGGAATTCCAATGATATTACATGGTGATCTGTGTATTGTATGAAATAATTAGACAATTATTGCCATTCATAAGTGATTCTAGTTCTAGGAATTATTATTCAAAACTCCTCTATGAAGTTATTCTGCTAAACATATCATACCGCCAGACAGTTTTGACCAAAACGGAAAAAAAACTTAATATCAGCTCAATAGGAACGTGCCTCTTGGGTTATTCGTTACGAATACTAACACCGGTGATTCAATTTCGATTTTCACAGCTGCCCTGTCTTATAGTGTCGGAAAGCGTGTATATCGCTTATCGGCTGTTGTGTTTTGGCACAACATTTGTTTAAGAGTCTGAACGTTAGAAAACTATGGTTTTGTCAGTATTTACTTTCCTTTGGGAGTGTTATCCATGTTATAGACCCAGACTTCTCAGTTTTACTAAGATCCTGTTTGTAGGTGAATACTTATAATTGAAAGGCAAATATGTTACAAAATTTCTTTCAGGTCTAACTGCTATGAACTAAACAAGAAATATTGTATGGCCTAACCTGAACATTAACAGAATTGTGTTTGTGCATCGATTGACATGTAATGTCAGTAGCAGAGCTCACATATGATGCCTATGATAGACAAATTTAATTTTACAAATTACCGCGATACACCCAAAAGTAGTCCATATTAATAAATATTTCAAATTTTCCGCTGCGTGTAAAAGCCATTTTCATGCAAGATTTTCATTGATTGGTGTTAAAACGTTATAAGAACTGCTGCAAGATATTCTAATTCACATTATAGGTGTCTGTAACTTTATCTTAAGGATCAAGAAAATGGTACTGAATGGTTTTTTCTTGCATACATAGTGGAGCATATAAATTATGTTGTTTCTATCACAAGCTTAAGTCACGTGAATACGACGTTCTTGCCTTATGGAAGACGAACCTTCTCTTCGCTAGTTTTCGTAAGTTGATAAAAAAAATCAAGGTTGTCTTGAAAGACGCGAAATACTGGAATTCATAATAAAATGTAACATTTTACAGTAGTAACTTGAAGTGACTTGTGTGTTTTGTCAATGATACGTTCTTTTCAAAGCTACTCTGATTTTGTAAGAGACTAGTTTCCATAAAATATACTCCAACCGATGTTATATTCCCACAAATAACTTTAAATTCCACGTACCCTTAGCACTGCAACCGTTTAATGACAATGGAAGAGAACACGAAACTAGTTTTTCACTTGTACTTTTTGTAATTTTTTTCTATTTAGACAAAAACAGTCTTTGTTTATTTCAAGTTTAAAACAAAAACAATATTCTCATTTTACAGCATTTTACTCCACTATTTGGGAGCATTTTACTTACCTATAATTATTTCGAGAAAGTTGGTGGACACCTGTGTCCAAAATATTTGTTATAGTAAGCAATTCATCTGTCAGAAAGGAATTATCGTGATTTTATTTCAAACAAAAACAAACAGAACTCGCTAAATGCAACCATAAAAATTTATGAAATACGAATAAAGCTCCCTTTGGTGTGTTGTGATTTTGAATTTAAGTGATTGCAGTTTTTTGTTATCTTCGTACAAAAGATATAGAGCTATACAGAGATATTTTGGTAAAATGTGTGTTGAAAAAGCGTTATCAAAATTATTAAGATAGTTTATGGAATATAGGCTGTTGGTCCTTTCATATAAAGAAGTTCGTCTTGGTGCGATAAAAGAACGTCTGTATTTTTTTCGAGTCTTTTTTTCTTGTGTTTTAAGCCTGTTTCAGCAGTAGAATTATTTAACTTATTTACAGACGAACGTTACCAAACCATCGTTCGCGGGGATGAACAGTAAAGAATCCCACCTTCTGTTAGAATAAGGTCTACTGTAAATAAATTTCTAATTTCGGGATTTTGAATTAGCAATGAAATAAACCATATGTCATTGATAACAAGTCATTAAACAATTTTACAATGAAGGTATTAAAGTTAGTCCTTTGTTATCCCAGATGCTTTAGCAACAACATATAGCTTCCCTCTATCATTACAGACGGAAATTAGGTAAATACGATCGCAAGTATATTACCCTTTTTATTTCCTTCATGCCGATACAAATAAATCGGCTGTCATATTGGGCAGCTATCTGATAGATCATCATAACTACAAGTCGCCTCTTTAATCACTGCTTTTCTTTGACACAGCGTACTGATCTCTAACTACTGTCACAGTTCCGTAACATTTTATGAAATATTGGATAGTAGATTTCTGTGGAATAATCTCATTTTTCTCAATATGACGTTTTATATTTAAACCTTTAATGAGGTATAGGAAGTGTGACGTTTTATTTTTGACGCGTACATGCAACAGACCGAGATTACCCCTTGATTGACAGCTGAGTAGAATACAACTATCATTTTGATTGGTTGTTGGGAGTTATTGGACGGTTATCAACTTGCGGATTAATCTGAGTGACAAACGGCTAAGAAATTAGCTGTAGCCACATATGATCGTTTTTCAGACAGATATCTTTAATAACATAATATTGACTTTTGTAGAAATAAAAACAAAAATTTCTTTGAAAATGTAATGAAGCAATCTATCGCCTCATTTGTTTTTTCAGCAATGGGAAGCTGCAACATTGCTACATAAACTGTGTTTGCTTAATCAGAATTAATGCAAGAGAACACGAGAATGGAAGAGTAAAGTCAAATATGCGGTGTTCGGAGTATTGGTGCGTTTAGAATTTCTGTAGGCAACAATTTGTGTATTTGATATTTGGAGTTTTAACTCAAAAGGGTAAGCATTCGTTTATATGGTTATATTAATAGCTAAAGATGTATTTAATCACTTCAACCAATCTGACTTTCAAATAACATTAAACCAGCAATTCTGTTTTTAACCTACTATAACATTTTATTTTTTCTCATAAGTTCTAATAGTAAATATTAAGGGGGGTCACTGGTGAGGTTTTGGATTTTTGCGCTTCCGTTAATTTTCAAAAATCATGATTTAACTGGAAAAAATAATAATGCAGTATTAAACTTAGGCACAATAGGAATATTTTGGTGCCAAAAAAGATTATCTTTGAGAAAAAATAGTTTGACCTCGCATCTTGTTACTTCATTGACAAATGTTGCCAGATGCCAAAATAGGGGTAGGGCTACAAAAAGGTCATTTCTCAATAGCTGTTAAATAAATTTTACAAACTCCTACTTTATCACAAGAAGAGTTATTATATGTATATTGACACCCTTTTTAATTTTGCATGTTTAAAACATAGGTTGTACTCATGCTGTAGGCAAAATATCTAAAAAACCTTGTTATTCCTTTATCATGAAAAAATCTTTTATCAAAAATGAATTATTGTAAAGTGGGTAGGGTAATAATAAGGACCTTAATATTTATTCAGGTGGTGATAAAAATGCCACTATCCCTAATTTTGTATCCTAAAGTGTGACATATTACATTAGAAAAAATGGAAAATTGATACCTATTCTGAAAAAAATACCAAATAGTTACATAAAAGTTTACGATATCATAATTCAAGTTAAATCTGTATTTAGCGCCTGAATTTGATAGTGAATTAATAAACAAACATGCAAAAAGTTAAGTCATTGACCCGTCATTATTTTTCAAGAAATTAACTAGCAATATGTTAGTTTCAGGGTCAATAAAATTTGTTATTTTGATTTTCAGCAGCAAAAAGACATTGTAATGAATACCTTAACTAGATTTTCTCGTACTTTACTATAGATTCGAATCTTTGAGACTTTCATTTAAATGGCATTTGTTTTGTGTCATATGAATCTTATTGCAAATGTTGCGTATCTTTTCATTTACCATCTTCATCCAGTACATGTGGACAAAGGTTTATATAATTATGTCACACCACTTGCGTTCTTAATATTAAGTCCTTTACAGAAAACTCATCTCTTACTTTTCTGGATAAATGTATCTTGCAGCGACTACATTTATGCACCATTGAACTAAATCTTTTTGATTTTGTGTTGTTTTGTTTCATTTATGGCAGCAGTGTTAATATGATAAAGCTTTATGACTTTTGTAAACCAATTTATCTCAATATACCACGTGTAATGCCATACTTTCAGAACGCTATATTTTATTCATGTTCTTATCAACTTTTCCCCTTTCTTTTCCGTTTTAAACGAATTTCGGGTAACTGCTTAAATGACTGTTTAAACATAACGTATAAACTAACTGTTCGATGTGAATATATACCTCATGATTTTAGTTAATGGAAATTCATATAATAGCATTTAATTTAATACCAGCTTATATTTTCTGAGTTTAATGGTATTCTAGAACAAAATGTAAAAAAATATTCTTGTTGGGAAAATGTTTTCATTGACAATGACTCATCTTCAAGTTGCATACTACATGATATATAATTTGTTTTCGTACGCTATCAATTTTAAGTACAAGATATCCGATCACTTAAGAATGTTACACAAAAATGAAAACCATTCTATTAAGCCTTTTCATGGGAGTATATCATTCTGTAACTAACTTCCAAACAGTATTTGTCAATATCTATTCCTTCTCAATATAAAAGAGTCTCATAACATTACATCTTCGTCTAATAAACAGGATATGCAAATATAAAAGCTTTTTTTCTTAGTGCTGTTAGAATTTCAAAGACTTTTGCCATTATGTCGTATTTTTACTCTTATTTTGACGAACTGAATATTTGCCATTTTATACTACTATTGCTATTGTGATGAAACTTTAAACCAGATCATTATGTTTTGAATGCTGGCTGGATTGCAAGCGTGTCTGATTTCCGTTTATTTAAATTTGTTTCATGCAATTTCCACGAAGCTGCACTGAACAAACCTTATTTGAAACCACGGTAGCCAACGAATGTGACAGAAAGGTTGAATTCGGGACAAACAGAATGAATTGCATACAACTTGTCTTAATAAGTAAATTGTTTCACACGAAAACTAATGCAGGTTTTTCTCCGTATATTATTATTGCAATAATTCTCAGTGATTGTTTTTTATCAGCAGAATTAATCACATAAAACACTAAAGACATTGTTTTTATTTTATCAAAGAATAAACACTGTGCAACTTATGATAAATAATACAAGCGAGGTTCGACGGACAACACGAATTTCGAAAACTCTATTTACTTCTTTTGCAGGAACGCGATCATGTTTATTGCGAAACCATCATTCTGACATTCTATGACAGAATTCTATCATTTCTCTATTTTTTTCCTTCAAGATTGATAAACTATTAAATTGTTCAAAGTTGAAATATTACATCTAATATAGCATTCTGGATGATTCTAAGATGAATTGTTATATGTGAATAAGCCTAAAGTCCTAAAATTCCCGACATTCCTGTAACATGATTGTCATGTCTAAATATCAAGTTAAACTTTAAATAGATTCTTATCAATAGTAACCAGACGCATAGAGTTTTTACAGTCTATCGCTATCAAATTTAATATAGTGCAAATCAAGAGGCTGAATATAACGGTGTATTCCAATTTTCTCTTAACGGAGACATCATGCAAACTGTTTGCTTATATACACGAACTCACAGCTAAAATGTAAGACTTTGTTTAATTATCCTGACCTAGATTTGAATTTGATGGTGCTTGATCTTGCCTCTAACAGACGAAAGCATGAACTATTTGATGGCTAATTTGTGACGCAAATCTTCGCATTTATCGTCAGTGACAACCAAAATAGCAATCTTAGACCTTCGTCCCACACGTAACCAGACAAGACGAGACATTCGTCCCACACATAACCAGACAAGAGGAGACCTTCGTCCCGCACTTAGCCATACGAGACGAGTCGTTCGTCCTAGACGTAATCAGGCAAGACTCAACAAAGGAACAGCTTTTTACATTTTTTATCTGCTACCTGGACACCGAGAAGATAAACGCTCAAAAAAGATATGCTGAGTATTTGCTTCTGAGGCAAAGAAATCAATACGACAAATAAAGGGTACAAAATCTTAAGTCTTGTCATGTATTTGCTTTTGAAGCGAAGAAATGAATACGACTTAAAAAAGGGTACAATGACATTTAATTGAATAATTCGTGTGTTCGCCTATGAAGTTTCTTTGTTTTACTTTAAAGAGTATAGCCCCCCTGCCCCCCACCCGACATATGTCTGTACAATTTTTGTGCAATGGTGTGTTTGGGGCGAAATATGAAGATATCATTGAATCATACTTGCATGGGATTTAGTGAAATTAGTAGCAAGAGCTATTAACCTGAGTGGTCCCATTACAATGAAATAGTGAAGAGTTGTGAAAGTCACCTACATTCACTTTAGCCTAATGCTAAGCTCTTATTAATAAACTGTTAAAGAATTTTAATGTCTGTCCATAAGCATACAATCTTCAGCTTTATATTAAATCGGGTTTAGATGTTTTAATCCAGGCCACATAAAAGGTAAACTGAAACTGAAAATCATATTACTGATATTTTCTCTGTATATGCAATTTGGGATTCTCTCAGTACAATCACTATAACAGAAGGATAGTCAGTGTGCATTTTTTTCTATTTCAGAAGGCGAGTGGAAGGCTCAGCCTTCACTAACCAAAGGAAAGAAAATGATGATGTTGAATACAACAAACATAGGGGAGTATCTATGTGTTGGTGACTACATTTGCCTGTACTCTGTCGAAACTGAAGGCTACACATACAGTCTCCAGACAAGGTAACGTATCTTACCAAGAAAGGCAGTAGATTTTCGTAGGTGAAAGTTACCTCATGTTATACATTAACGATATTACGTATACAGTATAATATTCGATGCTTTATCCAAAGTCTCAAGTAGTTTACGTTTATGTTTCAAATATATCCTCTAGCAAAACAATGATTTTTTAACACAATTATTTTGAAATGTTGCATAATGTAGAATCCATATTTTCTTATCTCCTGTTTCCATGTGGTATTGACAATTTCTTTGCGCCATTATGATCACCATCCTTTCTCGCGTTAAAACTGTTTACTTAAAATAATTTATTATCATCATCATTTTGACCTATATTCTGGTCCCAAACCAAAAATTTGATAATTATGTATCGCACACCCCTATCAAAACTTCATCCACATTCACGATTGGGTTGTACTGCTTAACATAGCTGCGCACTGAGCAGAAAATCTGTTATTTGAAAGGCCTTGTTTTTGTTTGCTGTGTTTAGGTAGTGTAGTAAAACACTGCCATTGTTCAAATCTTTAAGAAAACTGTCTAAAAAGCTTAACAATGAACACGCCATAACTGTGAATAAGATTACGGCAAAAGTTGGTAGATGAAAAAACATTGTTAAGTGTTGTTTATTACAAGAGTATATATAACCTTATTTGTAAAGACATGTGTTAGTTGTTAGAGTAACTTCAACATTTAATCGTTGTATTATATTATCATTTAAAATTTATACGATATCAAAATCGCCTTTTTGCGAAAATTTGTATGAGTTGTCCATTTACTACAAGTATTATGAAATAGACATATCGCAGAAGCCAAGGTTATTCTTTGACAAGACTGACAAATTTAATCGACATGCGTGATAGATTGCCTATGCCATTCTTGTTTGTCAAGCTCATTCATTAAGTAGATGACTCAATAGATTCAACTACTGACTGCTTCTTTTTTCATGATCTGTTTCTACGTTTAGAACGGAAGGTTCTATAAATTGACCCGCATAAACAATTAAGAGATTCGGATGTTGTCAGACTTGTTGAACTATTTATTTCCTATTCCTGTAGCGGAATGCCAAAATTATGGTGGTATTAAACACCAAATAATTCTTTTTTGTATCTTCCGTTAGACAGGACTATAGCAGACTAGATTAGCTGTTGTTTCTCTGATCTTCTATGATATAGACTAAGACTATTAAAATAAGCGAGGTGAAAGAATCTCAGCAAAAGGGGTATTCTAACTTAGATTTATGCTCCTTATGATTAAAAATAAGTTTAAACACTCTTAACTACAGTTGCTTTGCAAATACAATACAAGCTTTTATGTACCCTGAAGGCAAGGGCTACGAAATTCATTATTTTCTTTGCTGTAAAAATACATTAACAAAATAAAAAGATATGTTTAACACCAATACATGTAATCATGGTTATCAAAATAAAACATTTGAGGCAAGAGTAATAAGTTATTCGTCTTTCAGCAAATGAGGCCTGTCGATACATCGACGTAAATGTCAGTCTAAAAATGAATTGCGCCGTTCGGAAAAGAAATATTGACACGCAAACATGAAGTACATGTAATTACATAGATAAATAATATGAATTAGTAAAAGACAAATCTAGTTCTTTTGAGACGTAAAATCCTGTGAGTTTATCAGAGTTAAAATCTTTTTAATTTGTATAGTATATTTATTGTAAAATTGTTACGTGTTTTTTAAAGTTTTATCTAAGACAATAAACGTTGTGTCCTGATTCACGTATTGGTAAATTAAGTCTAACCGCCGAACATTTGTGTTGCGTATTCTGATTTATTTCTAGTTGTATTACATTTTATACGATCAAAGATAAAAAACTCCTTGATTTTGTATGTATTCAAACGAACTAATTGATAGATGTGCCAGTCATTGATTTGAGTGGTAATTCATTATCACTGACGAATTAAAAATAAAAATTAAACAATCCGTACATATGCCAGCAGATGGTATTTTATTTTTCCAACTCTGATTTACTTGCTTATCATTTGCCGCGGGCAGGTAATTGTCACAATGGAATCAGAAACACGTTTATTTCTCATTTGGAAACAGTTACAAATTGAATGAATAATGTTCCAACAGCGTTGCAATACGTTTGGTCTCCTTCATTGCTAGTTAAATTAATGAATGGGACATTAAATTCACATATGTTTGCCACGGAGCTTCGCACATTTTTCCCACAAAGAGCATAAAACCAGCAAATTTATAGAATTCCGCATTCTATCTACGGTAATCAAACAATCTTACTTTGTTTTTATGTTCGTTTTGTTTTTTATGAATACATTTATACTTAGTAATATATTTGAAGGGAATTTACTAGTGAACAATAAGTACAAAAACGACACATGTTCAACTTTATGCCTATACCCTTTGCCATTGCATGATACAATAAATATCCCCGGAGAACCAAATAAATGTAAATTGCATAAACCATGATGATTTAGCACGATGAAAATGAGTTTTCTATGACTAGTTGCATGATATACATTTATTTCATTCAGTTGTGTGGGACGTTTTGTCTGAAGGGATTAACATGCTCAAAGTATTGCCCGGCAATGCTTTTGACAATGCTTACAAATGTAATAAATAAATATAGGATTATGCAAGATTGATTCACAGCCACTCGTGAAAATATCACTTTTAGTGCCCACTCGGTGAAATTATAACGTGATCTTACACCGAAACCAACAATTATCCTCTATATGACTTGCATAAATAGATTGAATAGAAAAATGGATGAAAGTGCCAACAAATCAAGTAGTAACTTAGTGTTATTAATTTAAAAACAGTTGTTTTGTCTTCAAAAATCACCAAATAAAAGAAATTTTAAACATAGATCAGTTGCATATCGTCAGGGTCATCTTCACCTTATTGGTGTGAAGAAGTCTTAATACGGATAATCACAAGACATGGTGGACACCGGCCTCTGAAACTATTCAGAGTGAAAATTTTGAATTCTTATTCTTATTTGGAGATATGGAAAACTGATATCTGTGGCCATATTGGTGTTTATATTAGCTTGAAATGTAAAACTTGGATATAAAAAGCCTAAATATACAGAAAAATACTTTACAAGGTTGTTATCTGATTTCGCACAAAGGTCAATTTGAAGGCAAAAGAACCGGGTATCAACGTATATATAATTCTACAGGTGGGGCACTTCAACCTCTAAACACCCAAACTATAACAAAAGCAGAATTTAGCAGACTTTTCACTAATGAAAAACAACATATTAAGTTCTTTGAGCTAATAGTTACACGAGTTGACAGGATGCAAAGTGGATCAAGAAGTACATACAGTCCAAAACGTTGATAAACAGACTGTATATATACTCAAAGTTCTCGAGTACAGGAACAAAGATTGAGATGCTAGAAGACGAAGGAACAATCTCATTTATCGTGGGTTTAAACAACAGCTAATAAATGAGAATTTTGAAAACAGTTATTGCAAATTTCCTTGTAGATACTTATTCAACATAGTCGTCGAAGTTTGTCACCATATTGGACGCCCGTCACATACACACTAGACCAATAATTTGAACATTCTTAAGCCGATGTAATGTCGAATACATTCTCTCCGATAAATAGTAACAATTCCCCCCCCCCCCCCCTCAAAAAAAACAAACAAAAGAAACCGGAACAGAATTTATTTGCTACCCAGTATTGTATGACTGATAAGAATGCAGTCGAGAAATCGCGTGTCATTTTTAATCCGGACAATCAACAACTAAAATCAAACCTGACACAAGAAACAGAAAAAATGAGGCATGCCCAGCAAATAAGTCGGTTCAAAGTTCATTATTTGATGACAAAAGGTAAACGAGTCGGAATCATCACCCGATACAGAGTAGGAAGCAATGCATACAGAACATGATTCCTTTCTCTATAGTGAGAAAATGTTGAAGCAAATTTCTGAATAGAGATTCCGCCGTTGAATTTGTCACACAACAGAACAGGTAGCGCCCACAGAAAATCCCTAGCAAAACTATGTTATTTCCAATGATAATGGATTGCTACAATATGTAGCAGGGGAACGACAGGTAGTAAGTGTTTATCAGAAAAATACTATAGGTATGTAAACGAAAAGGTCACGTGTTAAATATTGGAACACTTACCGTTTGCTGACTAAAACATAGAATTCTTTACCATGAGTTTAAACATTGATATCAAGTGATGATACCTTTGGACTGTAGAGACAAAACGCGTCGAATACAATACAATTCTAGGAAAAGAACATTCCGAAACATCTTTAATTGCTTATTTCTTAGTTTCAGTTTATCAAAGCATATCACTAATTGAATTATTGACTGGTTCATTGTTGGATACTCTTGATTCGCTTCTTTAATGATACTTAACTTAGCACATAGTGTGAAGCAAAACAAAACTTTACGAGTAAACTTAAATAGGACCAAAACAAAGCTTAGATTTTCTCATGAAATATTTCAGATGATGATATACTAGATTATTTACCTCAAATCAAACAGGTGTCATTTGTAAACTTGCTAAATACATTTAGCAAATATAAAACGTTCTTGTAATAACTAATATCTATATATGTATTTTAATGTATTGTAATGTCATAGCTAATATCTCTAGTTTAGTAAAACATATACCGGTACACACGAAAGTTTCGTGCAGTAAGTGAATTAGTTCAATCGTAAAACTGCAATATACTGTATTTTGTCATTCCTTAGTATAAAATAAAGGCAAACACCAGAGTATCATACCAATGAAGTTACTTTTGATATTGTATACATATATTTATTCATGCTAGTAAAAATGCAAAACACTAACATTATGTCATGTATATCTAAAATTGTGTTGTAACTACTGTTTATGTTGTCATGCTCTTCTGATGTTTTGTAGCCGCCGAAATATATATAGTAACGGCGACGAACATGTTTGTTCATAAGCTGAATAGATAAATTGAATTGAGTTGAACTAGTAAATGAATTGTGCTAGGAAAATGAACAATGGGCAACTACAAAACGATCAGTCACTTATTGACAGAATAGAGAACAGGTTATCAACTAATTACATTGAAAGTGCAGCTAAATATTTTTCAAGTTATATAGATATAAACCAAACACATAAAACCAATCCATATAAATAGGCTGAAAACATGCCAATTTTGTGTTGTTTGTAATCAACTATAGTGAAATAATGTAACAAATGGTCGAAGGCCCATTTTCCCATGACGCCAGTAAATTATATTGTATATTATAACCCCTTGTTATAGTATATTTAGCTTGACCAAAAATATGGATGTGCCGAACCTTGTGGCTACAATTACCTAATTTCCAGTCCAAATGCGCACTCGGCATTAAAAATATTCTAGCAGAGATAAGCGGATATGGATTTCTTGGAAAATCAAGCCAGTATTCAAGTAAATTTAAATATGTTACAAAACAAATTCTTCTAGATCAAAACTTACAAAATTGGCATTTATTTTTACTTAATTCATATAAAGGACTTTTGTACTCAAATTTCAAAGAATATGTAAAAAATTTGACAGACGATTAATATTTGCCATTATTAAAACTCAGAACAATTTTGTTTTTCAAAATGAAACTGGCAGGAAGCAAAATATAGAAATTGCAACACCAGTTGTAGCAGATAATTTTCATTAGTTAATAAAATGCCATTCTTCTTAGATATCAGAAAACTATATATCAAGCCTTATTTCTACACCAGACTAAATCTCATGAAGCTTATTGAACCATGGACCCAAAACATCTAAGACGAATTGACTGGAATAGTGAAATATATTAGTTTTGCAAATCAGTAAAAGTCTAGCAAGCCAAACATTGCTTCTGTAAAATTCATAAATGCACCATGTCTTTGCTCTTTACATTATTAGTCAAATGTTGAAAGTTTTCAGACATTGGAACTGTATTTCACAAACAGCTACATTGTAATAGATTTCTTTTTCGAACAGGTCGACATAATTGTCTTGAAGTAAACATTATATATGCATATACTAAATTATTACCAATTGCTTTTATTTGTCAGTATTGGCTCCAAACAATATCCATTTTTGAATCCGTTTAAGAATTTAATCATGCAACTTTAAGTTAATTCACCTTTGACTCATAAATTATTAACCGAGTAACATCAAATTCAAGATACAAAACATGATTCTATAACAAGTTTCAAAATATGATACCATTTCCCCCCTTAGTTACATATTTGTATACATATTTTTACTCCTTTTTGATTACATAGCGCAACGTGTTTGCTATGACTCTTTCTGTTAAACTGTTAATTCGCTTGTTATAAATTTTCCAGAGATAGATGCATACGATTATTGTTTGTATACTCTTGTACCATTTTGGTTAGAGTTAACACAGGCTCTGTTCTGATCTGTTATGCAGTGATTTAAAATGAAAGTGAAGTACTTCTCATAGCGAACATCACAACTTTATAAAGAACAGTTAGCTCTGATTTATGCTCTTAGAAAAATTTATAACAAATTTTAAATGATGTGAACTGTTTGTTGTAGTTTTATTTCTATTGTTTATAGTGAATGTGTGTTTGCTATTCTCGCCAAAACGCAATTACTTCGTATGGTCTATTTCTCATCGCTAATAAGAGAAATATCTTATCATGATTTACTTGTTATATGTTTTCAAGGCGTACATTGAAAAACAACTTGTCTAGTCATTGACAAAAATATTTAGGTATTCTAGATGGTGACAATGCGTTTCTGTTTGCAAGTATGATACAAGTCAATCATTTGTAAAAAATTTCGCCCGGTTGATATTGTTGTCCTAAATTTTCTATGCAGACGCATAATTAATCATATAAAAATGAGTACTGACCACTTTGAATGGGTCTTATCCTAGAAAGCAGTGGTATCAACACCATCTCATAAACGCATCAGCACCTGGCATTTTCTTTGAAAAATGCAGACTTTAATCAGTGAAGAATTTTATCTTATAGATGTCTAGAATTGTGCATTTGTCTTTTTTCAGAGTTCAATTCCATACAATAACGTGATATTCTTTCTGATACATAGCTTTTTTTAACAGAACACAACTTTAAGAATGCTTAAAGCAGGTTTTTATTTTGTATCTCACATATTGGTTATTCGTTTTGTAAATGTTTAGTACGGTACATGTGTTTGTCAATGATGAAGTTTGGTTGAAAATAAAATGCATGCTACAAAAATCAATAAAATTGACACACAGTGTCTTACCTGTTGAGTATATACATTTTTCTTTTACAGCTCAGTTCACAGCCAAGTTTATAGCTACAGGAACCAAGATAAAGACAAACCGTCTAAAGTGCCTTGTGCACAAGGTAAACTATGTGTGCATGAAGCAGACCGTATTCACAAGATGCATGACATATATGTAAACAGAGAGTAAATATTGTTGAGTTCTTTTGCTTAGAATAAATCATTCATTTTCCACAAAAAAATGAACAAGATAGAATGGACAATACCCAGTATGTTGTTAAGTATGTAAAAATGTAATTTTATCATTTCACAATGGATGGCAGTAAAAGTCTACTTACTTAGGATAACAAGTGTCTGGCCTAGTATGCAATTGGTAAAACCGTAGGATGGATTGATTCGCACATTCAGACACTATAACCATTGTCAATGTTTGCGGTACACAGTTGCTAGTGTTTCAACGAGCATTCCTCCAAACAATAAAACGCCCTATCTCTGTTTATACAGGATAAAACGTACAGCAAAACAACTCTGTAAGTAAGTCAGTGCATACCTAAGAATGTTCTAACGACATGTTTAAAGTGACATATCTGGCTCATAATCTGTAAGTCACAACAGTTAAACTGCGAGTTAGTATAGAGTCAAGTTAAATTATTCAAATCCGACTTTTTCTGTGTAATAATAAATGTGAATACAGCCCGGGTGATGGAATGGATTTAGTCGATACAGTCACCACATTTTTAAAGTTCCGACGAATGGCTTGCATGTACCTCTTTTGAAAGTAGTTTGTCATTCATGCAGCGTTAAAGTTTCGGTTTAAAATGCAACTTAGGTCGAGTCAATGCCATTATAATAATTTAGCAAATAGGGTTGCATCGGAATATTTCTTTTTCGTTGTAAAAGAGGAGTCCAAAAGCATTCTTTCTCCTACATATGCATTGTATCTTTAATAAGAAAGACAACACAGCTCTTTAGTACTACATGGCAATATAATATCCAATTCACAATTCCTAATTATGAGAGTGGTTACGCCAACTTACTTCAGTTATTTATTACATGTCTATGACTGTCAAATTATTCCAGTTCCGAAAGTAGGGACAATTAAATCCACTGTTTTTGTACAATACGATAACTGAATCAGTAACCTTCTGTTATTCATCATTTAAAAAAACAGGCACATAAAAGCAACATAAAAACAATCATATCTCTGCATCAGAACTTTTTTCTTTTCAGTACACGTTGGAAAATTACGTTAAACATTTTACAGAGTTTGAAGGCCCATTACGAAATGTAATGTAATTGATCGATCATTCTTGATTGTCTTATCAGGGCTAAGGAACCTCGAAGTAAAATGCTCCCGTTATAAGTCTCAATTCACAGAACAGACATTTCTGTACTTTTCAAACACTGATTTGGCCTCAAAAGTACAACAAATGCAAACAGCAACATCAGCAAAAACGAAAACAAGAGTTTAGTAGGATTAAATACATACTTATAAAATTAAATGCAATATTTGTGAGCTGCTCTTTAATGCCCATTTAATGAGCTATGTCTATTTTGATTACTGATTCCCTATGTCACGAGAAACTGGATATTGGAATATTTTGTGACATGAAACACATTGTTTTTATTGGTTGTTAGTTACATTGATACAAGTATCATTATGTTGTAGATTAAGAATAACAGGAAATGATCATGATTATTGATAATTAAGCCATGGTTACCGTACTGTTTTGTTTATCCCCAACTTAAATGTAGTAGAAGCAGTGCTGCATTAGAGTACGTGATTTTCCTCCAAATTTCATTAGCTCTGAGTTTCAAACAAAACTAATACATCTTTGCTGTTTCTGTACATTCCAAATTGGTGTAGGTAAAAAAATCATAGAATCATCTTAAAGCAAAAATTGAATTGATTGATCAAACATTTTAAGAGAAACGGCATTTCATGGACAAAACCTCAGATGAGTTGCTTTATTGGATTTTTAGAACATGTAAGAATATAACATTTGAACAATTTCTACGATTAAATTCCTTTAAGATAATTGATATAAACCATGCGGACTGAGTAAAAATGTTAAGACATTAATGGAATTTGAAATACAATACAACTTAATTCCTGTTATTATATTGAATTTTATTTTGAATTTAAAGTCTGATTTTAAATGCCTATACTACTTAAGAAATCTCTGTAAAGTAAGTACTAGTAATTTATTTGATTTACTGTAGAAGGATATAACGCATTCTTGGCTTCTCTGAATTGCTTTTGTTCGTTTGACTACCAACTCTGATGGCAATAAAGATTGATTAAATTACATGCTATTACACGTTATTATTGGTTCTAAATTATAGAAGATATCTGTTACACTGTCTTAGATGCCAAACAAAACTACATTTGCGTATAGTTCATAAAACTATATTGACAATCGACTTAAGACAAAACATATCAGTTACATTTTTTCATTACTTTCGGTAATGAAGCATTGGAATAGATTCTTTTAAACCAATTATAGATGTAAAACTATAAGTGTATCATATAAAACACAATAACCGTAAACGTTTCCTTTAAAACATATTTAAGTATCTATTTGTTCGTTTGTTTTAAATGTTAGGGTGTTTCTGTGTCCTCAGTTTAATTTCTTGGTCTGTGAATAATATAATGTGCATGACGCGGTTTCCTCCAAAACATTGGAAGGACAATGCATACTTTCGTGCTCTGTTAAACGCTTATAACATTAAAAACTGGTTATTTTACAGCATGCGTTTTTCAAGTGAGCATCCAGAATAGATACAAACTTAACAAGAAATATAGAAAGCATGTGTCTCAGGCAAACTCCAGTGGCAACCTTCTGGAAGACAGCACTGTTCTCCAACAACACAAGGCAAGAATGTATAAATGTTGTATTTTAGTTGATATAGATAAAGTTGATCTTAGAACAAAAAACGTAAATTGTTTATGAAAGCTAGAGCAATAAAGGTGTTATTCAGTGTAAAATGTATACATTAATATTTTACTCAGAGAATGGATTAACTAACTGTTAACTTATGTGTTAGGAAATTTATACACACACATATTCAATTTATACAACTTATACCCATTGTGTTCACATTTTAGCAGCTGCTTTACAATACACGTATATAGCGTTATGCTTAGCTTGGTCATTGATATTTTATCAAAGGGTGTATCTTTCATGAAAACGTTTATATTTGTCTTCCACATATGCAAACTAGTTTATTTTATTGTCGTGCCAGTAACGGATTTTGGTATAAAAAATCCTTGTAATTGATTTACATGCTATACTTAGCAAAACTAATAAGTATGTGTTTTTATATATATCTAAACAAATTGAGAACGTTGCTTTCAAATTTTGTATAGTGTTATTTAAATACATGTATCTTTATTTACCTCATGTTAAGTTTGAAGAAGATTGATTGAATAATTATTAAGATGTGACGTCAAAATAAATTGAATTATTAAAATTGCGAATTACACACAGCTGATGGAAAAAGTACTAGACATTTGAAAATATTTGAAGCCGCTCTGCAGAATACATCAAATGTTGATAAATATTTCAAAGCAGCTATCTCTTTCAATTTTTAAAGATATCTTAAGATTAGACACTGTTTTAATAACTGATATATAGCATGCCGTAATATGACTGTAAAACATTGGGTTTATACCAATTTACATGTACAATATACTATTCATGTGACAAATACTATGTTATCGATCTTCTTCAAACTTCACATAGCTTTTTTAGGAGTGTTAAGGTCAAACTTCGAAAGGCTTGACAACTATCAGCTCATTAGTTTTGAAAATATACAAAATAATTACCAGCATAGTAACAAGTCTCGTTGAGTGGTACGGATATTTTAGCAGATATATGATGAAACAATTTATGCATAAAAGCATACATGTCCAATTATTACATGACTTTCGATTTTATATCTATAAAGAAAGAGTAGAAAAATCATGTTTTAATATGCCATAAACAACACAGGAACTGATATGCCGTAAAAATGACGTCATATTGCTTCGCATGACATTAAATAAATATACGAGTAGATCTAGAAATAACGGTTTGCATTTATTCACTTTTTGTAATATCTGGTTATGTGAGAAGCGAAATGACTTTCTTTGTTGTTCTGATGCGCAATTGTAAACCAATCAGACCTCCGGCCTATACGGTTAATTACTACGCATTTAACTAGAAATCATTGATGATTAGACGATGAATAGCGCTGGAGCGGATATTATTTCATAATTAAAATGTATTTTGTATTTTTATCTTTAAGTATGCTTGCCTCTTTTCTTCACAGTAGTTCTTTAAAGATACATTCGGCTTTCAGTTTTTTTCACGAAATTTACCATTGCGGGCAAGAACGTGACAAATGAATATATTTGTGATAAATCATGCCACATTACGCTGGTGAAAACGTGACAGCTGCTGTTTCTCTTGCTAGTAACATCTGATGAAATGCCATTAACAAGAAGTCTGTTATCAAATTTAGTAAAATGAGGGTTTTTTTAATCTCGACCGCCACCAAATTATATTTTTTTCAAAACCAAGTATTTTTAGCCCGTGTTTGAGTACAAGCTTGTTAGAAGTGGGAAATGGAGTAGCGATATATGGTTTAATATATGTATGTATCTAAATCAGACGTGCTATATCGTGGACTTTTATTTTTCTTATAATGAACGTGTACAACAATCCTTATCGTAAGAGAGTTAATAATCGGAAACATTTTACATTCGTGTCTTACATCGTTTATCCTCATTGTTCTATTAGTTTTTCTGTAAAATGCAATACAGAAAAATACAAGGTCTTGTTTTCGATGATCCCCGTGGGTTCTTTAACATAGATCAGGTCCAACTGCATGTTATAGTGCATATTTAATTAAATGTGCAACTGCGCATGATTTATCGATGCATTTTTTGTTGTGCAAATGGTAGAATACAGTGAGTGGATTTTATCATTTAAATTAACAAAACAGGAGAGTTCAAACCTAGAAATGTATCGGTCTGGAAAACAGCTAATACCGAACAACTTATTAACAGCCATGCATATCTGACATTTTCTGAAATTATTTTAAAAGCATAGCAGTTGTTTAATTAGATACGCAGTCTAAAACCTTTCCCACATGACAGGCGGCAGTTTACACGTTATTTAATCATGGAATCGAAATTGAGTGGTCTTCTATTGCGCGACATGGCGTGATAACGGTGCCTAAAACTTGTTATTTAATTTCCACAGATAAATAATTGATTATCAAAAACTGGTCATCTACAGAAATGTCTATGTTAATCAGTTTGAGTGACATATTTATTTTGTACCATGCATGATAGATAAGACCTTGATTAATTAAGTACAGCAGTCTGTTATCAGTAAAAGTATATGTCCTGTTTTTTGAAATACATATGTGTCCTGATATCAGCCAATGCATTTCAAAATACAAAGCATGCATTGTTGTAAGCATGTTATTACTGAATAAGATATGAGTCCTGGTGTAAGCCCATATATATTTTAAATACATGTGTGTCCTGCTGTAAACCAATGAATTCAAACTAAAATATATGTCTTGTTCCAAATAACAAATGGTAAAGGGATTACAGTATTTATTTTATCTGATGATTCAAGCAATAGTATGGCTATTTAAATAGTTTAAACAGTCATTTCAAAATCTGTTATAGTTAAACATGTTTTATTTTATGAAAGGGCTCTTTTTTAAGAGCACATAAAATGTTATTATGAAATTCCAAACTCGAAACACTCTGCACGTGCTTTACATCAAAAATAAAGTTGCTGTACGATCCATGAAACTTAACTTTATTCGTCTATTTAAGAATTTTACTTCATCTAAGATATTTAAACAAAATATGAATTTTTATTCAAATAGAAATCATATCTTTTGTCAGAGATACTCACTTTGCACATCTGACTGCAAAAGAAAAATTAAAAACACATGTTTATATATAATGCAAAGTACTTTTTGTATCGGCTTAAAGTTTTGCATGATAGACAAAGCTTAAACTGTTCTCATCTGCCTTCACATACTAATTTCGGATTGAAAACAAATTCACAACATTTTTGTATTGTTATCAAGTAAATGGGCGCTTAAAATAATAAGGCTTCTAAGACTGGTAAATCAATGTCTGGACTCCTTTTGTAGATGTACAAATCATTTGAGTTTATTGAAATGAACTTTATACTTCTGACCATCTAAAATACTCATTTTGAAAGATGAATATCACCTCTTTATGTCTGAAATCAATGTCTTAATTTAACACATATACGACGAGTTCCAATATCTATCATTACCTCAACTCTTTATACCCTACATCCGTAGTGTTTCTGTAGTGTACAAAGATACTCTTAAAATTAAAACCATCACAAATTAATAAAACGACTAGTAATTTTATAATAATAAACGCTCCCTTAATGTTGTTTTGACAAAGGAAATATAAATCTTAACAAAAGGTTATTTTATTAGTCCATTTATTTTAGCTTGCAGCCGAGGCGGAGAACAGTGACAATGCCCAGGAGCAAAAGAGACAGATGGGCAAAAGAGTAAGATATGGTGAAATAATACAGGTTAGTATATGTATATATATATATATATACAAGGGAAGAAAGATAACATTGTGGACAATGTTGTTTACGTCTGAGGTATAAATTTGCCTTTCAGAGAAGAGTAAAAAAATGCTTCATAAGTTTAGTCATTTTGAAAACCAAATATAAACTAATTATTATCCGACCTTTTCATGACAAGAGTCGTTCTTAAAGCACATATTTTTGAGCTTATTCCTTTCTAAGTTAAAACATACATTTTAGTACATTCTTTTGTTAGTTTAATTATTTCAAGCGATTCATCGTTTCAGTCAAAACAGATTTGATCATTTCTTTTTTAGTTGAAGCATGTCTTCACGAATAAGTTTGTACATATGTGCACGTCTCAGACGTCGCAGGTTGACAAGAACAACATGGTGGTAAGTCTTCTACATTATACGCTAGCAATCATAATGTACATGACAAAGTTCATTTGATATTTTACACGTGCTGGCATACATTCTTTAACTTCTATTCAAGAATATTTAAAAGCATGTACATGTATTATAATGGCTTGGACACTTTTTGTTTAAATATTATGATTGCCAGTGATACCACTGATCACGTAAAGTAACAATAGATTTTATTGCATTCATAACAATCTCTTACTTCATGTACATCATAGTCTGTCACATTGATATGTCCATTACAATAAAAGTTAAAAACAACTAGATCTATTTGCCAAGAGACAAATTGTGACAACAGATCCAATTACTGGTAATTTAGAGATGCATATACAAGTATTGTAACTGCACTCTGGGATTATTCCTTTTTCATTTTTTACTTAATATAGAGATTTCACTTGCAATATGCAAACACTTCAAAGGCGAGCAATGTAAAGCCAGAGAAAGTTCTGTATAACAGACATTGTTGTTGCATGTGTAACGTGGGTATGATGGTATATAATTGCCACGTGCTGTCCATAGGGTATATCTGTTTTATTGCATGTCCGCCAATTACAGTGGGATTATATGGTGAAATTGGTCTTTTTGGCGGCAGCTGTATAACTGTGCATGTGACATGTTATAAATTGAAAGGAGAAAGTGTCATAGATAGATATGTTTTCGCTACAGCATTTCTATCTATCACAGGACAATGAATATTATTCATTTTATTTCAATGCTGCGATGGTTACCGACCTATTTTACAGATACTTTACCCTATGCAGCGTACACAATCATTTCATATAGTTTCTGTTTAATAATGAATGTCCTAGCGTGCTGCAAATAAGAGTATACGAAAATGAACACAAAGGTACAATGTATTTAGGAACGAGATACACTTTTATTTATAATAGTTAAACAGTAGATTGAACACATGGATCAGCACATACGGAACAACGGAAAGTGTATGTTGTACTCACTGACCTGTTTATCATAATAAAAATCATGTTTTAAAGCGATTCTTATGAAAACCAAATATCAAGACTCAAGCATTCAGTTTTGGAAATTAATTTTCTTTTGTAAATAATAAAAATGAAATATCATTTAAATATCTGTTTTTCGTAGATTTTCTTAGAATAAATGCAGTTTCTGACCAAAAACAAACAGACACAATATTTCTGCAAGAAACGTCTTTATTTTACGTTCTTGTTCTGAACATTCAAATAAATCGGAAATTCCAAATTTTGATAATTCTCAGCAGTGATGCGATCTGGTTTGTTTATACTCTGGAAGAAAATGTCTGTTATGTTTTCACTGGTATGATTAATGTTCTCTGCAATCGATATATCTTGCTTTGCACAGAGACATTTTTGCCATGGTTTATCTCATGTGTTCATTATATGTAACCTAGATTCATAATATGTCAACGCTTGCATTACAAACCACCATCTTGACTATGTACAATACTTCAGCTGTGTTGATATGATTCTGGTATATTTACGTAACTTTTTATATTCCCGCATCAGTGCATATTTTTAGATGAACTTATTTAATCTTCCTGTATGCCTTTGCTATAGCATACTATTTTAACAGTCTTGGTGAAAAAACTTTATATACCTTAATCATGCGTTATCAAACGATACCTGATACATCATTCGTGCATTATCAGATTTTCGCTTGCTCAAATGTTCCACGTTATCTTTGATCAGAAATAGGAACATAACACCGGAACTGGTCTGTACGTAGTTTAATTGTTGTTTAAAACTTCCATCTTCTGAAAGTTTCTCGTTTTCAACACATGGTTCAAACATGTTTTACTGAACACTTTAATTACATTGAAAGAATTCAATCATTATGCTATTTTCTTATCCCAGGTCATGCTTCAAGAATACAATGCTAAGAATGCACAGTTTCGAATTTTGCCACAATATAAAGTCAAATCAGAGGGCGAAGTGGTAAGCAAAATCTCTTGTTAGCTTAATTAAAATACTGTCATTTTTCCTTTTATGCATTTTGATCAACAAAAGACAACATTCAATCATTAAACTACGTCTGTTTCTTTGGTTAAGTTGGCAAACAACAGTTCTGAAACCGATCATGAGAAGTGAGATAAATTATGTACGATTAAATTGTGTCTATATTTTTTATATATTTTGGTTTCAGGTACAAATCTATGACCAAATTGTGTTTGAGAGTATCAAATCACCCGGTCATTTCTTACATGCTAGTTCGGGATTTCAGATCGATCATTTTACATTCGGGTAAATATTTAGAGTAAAAGGTTTCGTTTTATTAATGTACATAGGTACAATGATATATCTGATAGCTTTTTCACCAACAGAGCAAAGTCATATTGTGACTGAAGTTCCTCATGGTCGCACATGCATTGACAGATACTACATATACAACATTGTTATTGTGTCTGACGTTCCTCATGGTCGCACATGCATTGACAGATACTACAGATACAACTTTATTATTCCGTCTGAAGTTCCTCATGGTCGCACATGCATTGGCAGATACTACATATACAACATTATTATTGTGTCTGAAGTTCCTCATGGTCGCACATGCATTGACAGATACTACATATACAACAGTATTATTGTGTCATAAGTTCCTCATGGTCGCACATGCATTGACAGATACTACATATACAACTTTATTATTCCGTCTGAAGTTCCTCATGGTCGCATATGCATTGACAGATACTACATATACAACATTATTATTCCGTCTGAAGTTCCTCATGGTCGCACATGCATTGACAGATACTACATATACAACATTTTTATTCCGTCTGAAGTTCCTCATGGTCGCACATGCATTGACAGATACTACATATACAACATTATTATTGTGTCTGAAGCTCTTCATGGTCGCACATGCATTGACAGATACTACATATACAACATTATTATTGTGTCTGATATTCCTCATGGTCGCACATGCATTGACAAATACTACATATACAACATTATTATTGTGTCTGACGTTCCTCATGGTCGTACATGCATTGACAGATACTACATATACAACATTATTATTGTTTCTGAAGCTCTCCATGGTCGCACATGCATTGACAGATACTACATATAAAACATTATTATTTTGTCTGAAGTTCCTCATGGTCGCAAATGCATTGACACATACTACATTAAACTACATTATTATTGTGTCTGAAAATCCTCGTGGTCGCAAATGCATTGACAAATACTACATATTCTACATTATCATTGTGTCTGCTCTGACAGTATAGCCAGATCTAACGTGAACATTGTTTCACTTACATTTAGCTTATCTAACTGTTCCATGTGCGTGACACCAAACAGACCAATGCATAAATGATTGTTGTCTGCCAAATATCCAATTATGTGTTCACAACCAGTAAACACAATAAAACTGTCGGGCTCAATCGCGAAACACTTTAATATATCTAATTCTTTACTATTGCTGTAATATCTGTCAAATCGAAAATTATATACCCGATAAACTGTCTCGGCATTTAGAAAGTTTCGAAGACAGAAAGTTTTCTCCCTGTTTGGACGGTTACTCTAATCACATCATAAATATTGAATAGTATTTTAGAATTCCAATGCATTTTTCCTTTTAAAGTTTCCACATGTTTCGAACCGTAGTCAGGCGTAAATATGCTTGAAATAACATAATTATGACATCTATTTTCTACCAACAGGTCTGAGATAAATCTTGGAGTTGAAAGATCTGGTTTTACCCTTGTTCGCTTCAGGAAACAGGGAGATACAGAATTATATGTCCGGGTATGATATACATGTGTATAGAGTCGAATGTAGTTACAAGGTTATTGCTATCGTTACGACATATAACTATTAACTTTATGCCAACTTAAATAAAACCAACAGTCAACATTGTTCTTCCTATTATTTCAGTCTGTAACTTTCAAGGTAGGGTCTAAATAGGAAGATTTTAATTGCATTAAGACATTGTCTGATACAAGCATTAAGATAAGTCTACTTATGCAAGGTTACAGTAGAAATAGCATAATATGTCCTAAAATTTGCCTCTGATTCCGTTAAGGAATGTAATGTTTACAGTATGAACGTGCATTTTCAGGGTGGAAGCATAATACGACTCT
This sequence comes from Saxidomus purpurata, assembly GCA_022818135.1. Taxonomy (NCBI): domain Eukaryota; kingdom Metazoa; phylum Mollusca; class Bivalvia; order Venerida; family Veneridae; genus Saxidomus; species Saxidomus purpurata. The sequence goes on along the minus strand of JAFMSR010000012.1, from coordinate 33,639,812 downwards.
TTCACAAGGAGTTGGAGGCCTACATGGTCGCAGAGGGACTTTTTGACGATGAAGTAACTGAAGACGGTAGTATATTACCTTCGTTTTAAAATGATATTTTGTTTGTATGGCACAAAAATGGTTAAGATGCACTAACTCATCTAGGTGGACTGTTTATTATTTTTGATTATCTGGTCTATCTAAGACGTTGTTATAAACATATTAGAAAATGTAAAATATGTTTTCTTTTTCTTTTATGTATTTTGTAATCATCAGTTTTTATATCACAGCTACTTGACTTTGCGATTCTTATACTCATGCCATAATAAGGATAGTAAGTATCTTGTCGATACATCGTATAAAATGGATTTTATATAAAATAGAAATCCTTTGCCAAAATGTTATCAAATTACTCGTAATTACAAATATCGCCAAATAGTAAACATACGTTGGACTCGTTTTAGTTCATTTCCGGATCCGTATTATGGATCAGCATAAACCTCGAACGCTGTCACCACCGACTTCCGGTAACTCATTCTGGGTAATCGAGGCCGAAAACGGAATTTTCAATGGTAAATATCTTTTATTTAATGGGATATCTGATATAACATCCCAAGAAAACATTTGGGACATTGTCCTGTTGCTGTGAGAAGACACCAAACACTTTATTAGTCTGTAGATTGAACATAATTATGCAGTGAAATTTAATGCAGAAAACAAGTCTTTCTCTACAAATTTAGTAACATGATTATCCCTAGAATTACATGTCAGTAGTCTTTCATATACCATTTTTTTACAAACAGAGGTAAAGTTTATTTTAGAAGTCTTAACGTGAGAAGTTTTCATTGCTTATGTGAAGTTGAATATGATTATCTTAGGTGAGGTTCTACAATGGGAGCAGCAGATACGCTTACGTCACATGACAACCCGAAAGTACTTGTGCATAGATTCAACACATGACATCATGTTGACAGATGACAATGAAGACCCAAGAACAGTATTCAGACTTCACAGCGTTATAAACGTAATGTATCATAAATTATTCAAAAATATAGATTAACTGTTTAACTATTTATGAAGGTTTTGAATTCAGACTTCAAAGTGTTCAAAATAGTTTTTTTTTTACTTTATTACAAATCCCAACTGACCAATTATGCAATTGTAATTTAGTATTCAAATACAATGTAACACCAAGAGTACAATTGTTTTTGAGTCTCTTCGCTAATCTTATAATCAGTGATGATATTTAATGAAGGAGTAATAAACACTCCAAATACTTAAACCCGATAGATAACAAATATATATCTGAATAGATTTGCCCTATTAAAACAGAACGATTACAACGTGTATTTCAAAACGGAAAATACATGGACTGGATATTAAAACTATGTTATTTACAAAAGATGACGATATTCTTGTATAAAGCTGCATTACATTTATTTATCGAATCTTGCACATAAACAGATATCTATTTGAGCTTAAGGTTCAGTTCGAATATCAAATAAGTTTTTTTTTCTCAAATGTTCCATCACCCTTATGCATGCATGTACAAAAAACCAAAGTATCGACACCCGTTTAAATGAATAGCCATTACCCTTATATCTGTATCACAATTCAATTCAACTTTCAGTATTGAACGACGGAAAAATTCGTTTCTAGTTTGAAATGTTTCTAGTATCTGTCACAGATGGTTCAGAGAACCAAATACGTTTTACTTTTGTTAATTAGGGCTCTCAAGCAAAATCTGTTTAATTACTGCCCATATCAAATGATAGTTTTACAACAGAAAATATACTTAAACTTAAACTTTTTAGAAATCGTGTTTCAGGAGACCTTGGTTATGCTCTTTTATCCAAGGACTTTTTCACGTTAAATTTACCTAACACTTTTTTCAATAATACAGCTTCCTTTTAGTTAAGCTGATGCTGTTTAACTCGACATGCATGAAGAATATTTTGATGTATTATGGTATTTGATTCATCATGTCTTGGTATTTCGCGTTAAATTGAATACTCTACAATGTGTTGTCAATGGCTTTTTGAAGCATATTAAAAATCAATGTACCTGTTTTTCAGTCTGGTTTGCTGCTAAGCAAATCTATGAAGAATACTCAAAACAGTTGTTCTACCAAAAATAAGTATGTGTTTCAGTCAAACTAAAGAATAGTATTTTTTTTTCAAAAAGACGAATGCGAACAAAATAAAACCTTTGATAGAGAAAACGAAAAATATGATAAATATCCCAAGAAAGAGCTACATTAAGTCAACAAAAAAGATAACTCACAGTGCAATTATTAGCCAAAATAACCAATAAATAAATAATGTCAGGACACATAGTTATTTCAGAATATTACGCTATTTCACGAATGCCAAATTTTGGCAGGGTCGCTAGGGGTCTAATGATTAATGTCAGTACAGGGAAATCAATTAATGACCTGATCTCGATCTAATGAAGTTGTAAAGTAACAGAGAGGATACTCTCCTAGCCACAGAAGTAGTAAATCAATAGTTATAACTGTTATATAAATCCACTGTGTTTATTATTTCATCTTGCCGATATTAATGCAAATTTATTAGTTGATGAAATATATATAAATTGTTTCGCTCTGGCAATTTTCTCATTACATGCCAAACGCACAGTCACAATTAGCTGAATTAGCTAGTGGAAATATACTTGATAATGTCAATATATTAGAGGATGCAAAAGAAGTGTTTTTCTGTTAAACTGTACAAAACAGTTCAGTTTAGATTCCTTTGATAATAAAAGCACAAAGGCATAAAATGTAACTGATTTATATTAACAAATGGCAACAGCAAGATTGTATATATTAAAATATAACAAAAACAGAGACAGCAGGTCTTGTCGTTATATTATTGTTGTATTTTTATTTCAAAACTTTTAATACAAAATAAATATATCGGTTATATATAGGCACAATGTAGTTAACGATTAAAAACATAATAAATCTGAAATATCTCAAAGACTATAAAATGAATCTTTCTGAAATTGGACACATGTACATAGACATTTCATGCAAACTCTGACAGATAAGATCATGTTTTTCGTCAATCATGTAGAAAGTTTTTTTCTTTGTTTGATTTTGATTTTAACCAGTGTGTATTGAATGAAAACGGAGGAACAAAACCAAGCATTCCATTGATTATTTACTGTTATACAGGCAGTACCTACATTCAATGCACTTAAAAATATCATTTACGTAGAATTAATCGAGGATGAATACAATTTTTTTGATAAATCAAAATGGAAAACAGAAAAAGGCCTTTCTTTATTATAAAAGAGTTTTTGTAACATGTTTTGTAGTTATCTGCTAAAATGATGACCATGTACTTCTTTCTAGCCTGGGCCTCTTATCAAATGAAGTGTGAAAGTAATTTACAGTAAATATTGTCATATGCTCAAAACCGGCTGTTTTGTTTACGTACATTTTTCGCATAGCATGTCAATATTTTACATAGACTATGAATGAACTTTTTTGAAATTATTACTATTCAAGAAGTTACCATTCTATAAGCCACGTTAAATATCCAAATTTGAACATTGGTCAGAGTGTTTGTATTGATGATTTCGAGGTCAAGATTGAATGTTGGTCAGTATGGATTAAAAACATTTTATAGTCAATCATCAAGTAAATTGGTCTGAATGTTTGTCTTGCCAAGGTGAAACAGAATTTTTGTGCTTATGAGATATAGTTTGATGTTGAATTTAAGTTACATTGGGCTACAGTTAGGTTATATACGCCTGTGAGCAATAATGAACCATCTTTGTCCTCCTGTTTTTAATCTCTAATTCAACCTAAATATGTTACTATTGTTTCTACAGGAGAGAGACGAGATAAGATTTGAAAGTTATTGTAGAATAGAACATGTGCTCACTGGTTTCTGGCTTCATGCTCTGAAAGGTAAATTTATTATACTTAATTTTATAGCATTAACAGTGTTTAGCTACAAGTATTATTTGCAATTTATATTTACTTTGCAATGTCAATGTGATTTTGTCTTATAGGAGTAAGCATATTTTCAGCCGTTTTGAAAAGTCATTTTGATAGTTATATTTATGTTTGTTTGTTATAATAGCAATATTATCGGATAAGTCTTCATGTTCCTTATATATTGAATGTGTAATAATAAATGTTTGCAAAGTGCATTTTGTATCAGGGCTATAACTGTTACATTTGATACTAGAATTTGCATTAAAATGTACTTGTTAAATGTTAATACATTTGCAACGTAGATTATGACTTATCTAACATGTACATTTCATTAAGACGAGGACTATATTCGTAAAAAGTTTAGAGATGTTGAAAATGTCAACGATCAAACACTGAAAGGATTGAGGTGGGACAGTGCGATGGTGAGACAGGTGAGCAGCTCACGTGAATTTATATGTACTTTGCAATATTAGTTCGATGATTTAATGCTACTCAATGAATAGGAGAGATTTACAGGTAGAGGGATTTTCTAAAAATAGATTCACTGATAAGCACTGACCACAGCAACCGTTACTAGTCGTACATTTTCCCTTGTACTACCTTATCACTGATAGTTAAAATAGTGTACATGATGAGAATGGATGTTTATTTTAAAGCAAATAAAAACAAATAATGCACTTCAAAACATTATTGTTATGCTGTTTGTAACAGTGACTAACTGAATATATATGAAATGAGTATTGTATACTCTTTCCTACACCAAAAACCGAAGAAACATACCGATCCCATTCCTGCCATGTAAACCCTAACACATGTAAATATTATTTGAGATACTATAAAACATAAATTGAACAGATTGTTTGCTTTTTTATTTGCCATCTGTGTATTATTTTGAAATATGAACTATTAACAGTTGATAGAAAAAAGGCTCTAATTAACAGGATAAGAATACATGTTTATATTTAAAATAATGAGAGTTGAACCAGTGTCAAAGAGGACATTATTTGGTGCCCTCATGGCGCAGTAGTGGGGCATTCGCCTTAGGATCGGAATATCTCCTCAATGTCATTCTCTTTTAAAGTTTGATTCCATCTGGAGTGATTCTTGAGAGCAATTAATATAAGTTATCAAACTCGCAGTCAAGAATGAATAGATTTGTCTAAAGAAATCATTTCCTAAACATAGATGTTTCCTAAACATAGATGTTTTGCATTTGACATGCACTTAATTCTTACATGTTTTCCGAGCACCGTAAATCATGAAGAATCTGCTTAACCATGCAGTCTTGCTCTTTTGTCAAATAAATTGTAAGTGAGCATCTAATTAAACAATTAATAGTACCATTTAAAGTAAATGATGGACAAGTTTATTTTAGAAATTGAGCAATGCCAGTGTTGATTATTGTTTTATCATTATTTACAGGAGGTCCTGGTGATATATACCCCGCGATCCCACATAGGGTATTCGTTTACAAAACAGATTCAGACACAGTTTTCATGTGCTGTAGTGCCAAGTTGCTGAATAATAATTAAAAAACGCATAAATAAAAACACTGTTGTCACACCAAAATAGTCAAAAAGTAAAAAGCCTGAAATCCAATTGAGTTATCATTCGAAGAACTGCATTTCTTAGGTACCCGGTGTGGGGCAAGGACCCTCATCCCCCCAACGGCCCCTCTTCAACCTTGGTACCCAATATACTGATACATTATTTTTTTTTAATTCACTAGTAATTGATTGTTTTGTTTTAATATTATATCAGTCTAATGGGGCACCAGGATTGTGGAGGGGCCTCTGGTACCTGTGCTGCAATGAAGAAAATTCGTGTAGGAAATAAGCTTGTATAAACATCAATGAAACTGAAACAAAATTTTCCAAACAAAGACTTGGATTAAAGGTTTGGTATATAAGTGCTAGCACGGTGTACATGGGTTAAAGTAAAGTACACCCAGCCATAAAGTATAAATAGTATTTATTTTTACAAAATTTTGTGTAGATGCATATGTGTATATGATTTATGTTTTCATAACAATAAAATCAAAGCATCACTAAATTCTTAATTATGCTTGTAGATTTTGTGTAAAGACATAATTTCTGTTAACTTTATAGAGAGAATCTTATCTGTAGCAGACATTGTTTACATCTTCAAATGTACGACTTCCTAAGAAATGTGTATCACGTGATACACTTATCAGCTATTGATAACGTACCTGTAAATCTCTCCTATAGTAACACAATTGATACTTGCGAGTACACGGATCACCTTGTTGCATTTTCTTTTGCTTAATTATGAAAATCTTAAATGTGATGACAATTGAATTTGTAATTGTCTTTTAGTTGATTCAATAGTTAATTTATCTCTTGCAGTGTATTTGCTTGAATTTCATTTAAGCATTGTTTGGATGCATTTTCTGTGTATCCTGTAGTGTTAGAATAGTATAAAGAAGTATCTATGGCAACTGTTAATCTTCTGTCTACTTTACTAACATTCTGTATGTATAGGCTGAAAGCATGAAGGTCAGTGTTATACACGAGGTAATTTGTATCTAGAATGCCAAGATCACGGTGCCTATTAGTGTAAAGGAAAATATCTGAGCTTTTTGCAATTACATATCAAAGGAATTAGATAATATTAGCGTTTCACGCGATAGTATGAAAAGAAAAACTGCTGGGTCATCGTATAGAGACAATTGACTGTTATTTTCTCAATATTCAATGATGGTATAAGGAAAAAGAAATTCTGTCTATGTATATTTTTCATAATCTTATAGGCATAGAACTGCTTGATTGTTCAGCAAAACTTTTAAGTGTTTAGAAACATTATTTAGCGCTGAGCAATGCAAGTTGATGTACATTTCTCCAAAACAATACATTGTCCTATCAATTATGTTTCAATCAGTAAACCGAGGTGTTCATTTGCTGTTTCATAATGTGTTATATCCTTATGAATCATTACTATTACTTGGCTTTACAAGCGAAGAGTTACAAAATATTCAGATTTCTCTTGAGCTTATCCGGCATCAGGATTTTCATCAATGCAAATGTTTTGAAGCCTTTCAAATAATGCTTGAAATGCATGATAATGTCAAATCAGGGGCCATAGAGAGTGATTAGAGCATTTAGTTTTTTCAGGAAATTTAATAATCAGTACTGGAAAACGTTTGATCGATTTCTTCTTATTTGGACTCCTTGTGAAAATTCTTTTGAGACTATAATGAATTAAATTAATATGCATATATTTTCGTTTAATAGCCATTTCACGTGAAAAACTATGTTAAGGATCACCCAAAAGAGAAATTGAAAGAAACGGCAAATAATATATCAGAAAGGCGATTGCTTGAAATGTATGTCCCAGTTTCGTTTCCTAAATCAGATTTAGTGCGAAGAATCTGTGTTGCCGTTAAAACGTCTCAGATAAGACCTTACACACATTATGCACCGTGAATGTTAAAATACAATATTATATCATTATATCTAACAGTCAGCATGATGCAATCTTTCGCTGCTCGATTAAAGGCTTACTGGCTAATTCATTTACATTTATTTTTCAATAAACTATTAAATGAATAGTTGTGTCCACAAAAAGACATTTACACTGAAATGTAATTACGTCATGTGTGTTTGCCTTTACATTATATAATAGTATACTGTATTCTGTTTCTGAATCAATGGCTCATTATTAAGCTATTACATCAGAGTATTAGGTACGACCTTAAAGAAATATGGGAGTCTTTTAGAGACGAACAGTCACAACTTAATCTTATTGGCTGGCTGTAACTATCAGTTTCGGGTACCACATATCTAAGGCTTGTTCGAAAGTGAAGATGTGTGTAAAATGAAGGAAAAATTACATACATAAGCCAAGTATGTAATTATGTGTAAGGTATATCTTGTCAATTTTAGTCTCTCAATGCTTCATTCATGCCATATCTATAGAATATTTTGCCATTCTTATAAACACTCACAGAAATATGATTATGATTTTATAGCGTAAACTGCATTGGAGCAGCGCAAACAGTTTACGGGTTTTGAAAGTGTAAAGCATAAAAAAAACGAAGTCAAATTCTGTTTGACGCGAAATAGGAATACTATTCTTCTTTAAACTTGTATGCTCAGTTTGATATATCTACTTGTATATACAGTTTAGTTTTATAACATGTTGTCTTATTAAATATACCTTAATTTATTTATATGCTCATTTTAAAAACTATTGTGTGTATCGAAAATAAATACATATTTAATCCGATATAATTATACAATAACGCAAAACCTTTACTATTATAACGTGATTGTAAATAAAGATTTAATTTTGTAATATAACCGTTAGTATAAAATGTATGCTTGAAAATATATTTATTCATTCCATGATTGCATGCAGTTTCTTAAAATAAGTGTTTTTTCTGTCTTCCATAAGCATGTGTTTCAATCGTGATTGGCATTTCAAAATGATTTATGTTATACTGAAAATTGACTATCAAACATTATGTTATATCCTAACGGCCCTGTATTAGTAATTTAAATTCTATCATTTGAGGGGATTTCCCTCTGCTGTTTGTCCTTCTGTCCGCCCGGTATTAGACAAAGTTTTAGATGGAAGCTAATCTTTTCAATTGTTAAATGTCTATAAGGTCTTCAAATGCATAAAAGTTTGTAATGTTTTAATTCAGCTATTTTAGGCGTCTCTGTGAAACCTGTATATTGATTTTGCTGAAAAACTTTCTTATGAAGACTCATTTTGCATGTGAAATGTTGACTCGTTTGTATTTTATGAAACTTACGATGCTTAGAAACAAAACACTATAGATTGTTATTGTTTAGATCGTTAAATTAAAACTGTTCGGTACACTAAGATCAAAACTTTTGATTTTTAAAACGCCAGGACACGTTCATCAGTTTTAATTGGAAAAAGGCATCAAATTTTTATTACTATGAACAGTGTATATTATATATTATTTTGTTTCGGTTACATTTTCTTGAAGATTGTGGATTGTTATTGTTATAACATTCGAAATTAAAGTAGTTGAAGCATTATTTATTTCATCATGTATTTCATATTTACTCCATTTCTGAGCCTACATTTTTTTGGTATCACATTTTACAAGTAAGTTATTACTTTATTTTAAATAAAACGTGGTAAAGTGGAAACGTCCTTGTTTATTTATCAGGTGTCTGCTAGTGGTGAGAGCCAATATGACGATGCCTTCACTATACAGATGGTAGAGGACATACAAGTCAGGGAATTCAACTATGTTGCTGGCATGGTCCCTTTCCTCAAAAACCTTATCACAGATGTAAGTTCAAACTTTCATGCCATTACTATTACAGAATCGTAAAGGATTTTGCCATTTCCTTTTACTATTTCATTCCAATGAAACACAACTTGTTGTTAATACAGTTAAAGCTAGTAACGTACGAGCAGTGACGGACGTAACACAAAATGAAATGGAAACTTAGTAACAAGATACAAATCAAGTTAACTAATACGGAAGGAGAGGAGCAGATTACTTAAAAGCAGCAGGGTCCAGTTAAAGTATGTAGTACTATTTCAACGGAACAAGGGGACATTATAAATGTGAATTATGGGAATACAACCAAAGTTAAACAAAAGGCTTACCACCATCAGAAGGCTAGTAATCCGTAACGATAGTACTATGCAGTTTCTAACTTTAGTTATGGTTTTTCGCCTATTGCAGGTTAACAATTAATTTGATATTTACTAATGAATGCCATACATGTAGAGGACAGCACGTGTCCATCTGTTGTTTTTCGGGAAACGGGGATATAAATGTTTCAAAACACGTTTTGGTTCAATTTTTAATTGTATCAGTATGATTTAATGTATCAAGCATATATCAACTTTGAAAAAAAGTCTTAAATGTTCTTCTGTGCCTACTAAATAAGATTACACAACAACTAATATTTGAATAGTGTCTATATTGTAAGATGTTTTACATACACTGTTCTATGTTATACTTATTTATTTTGTTTTACAGAGACAGCTTAGTGTTACATTGAACTCGAAGAAAACGCATCAGATCCTTGTGGTAAAATTGATGTTTCCTGTGTTTATAGTCTGTTTTGAAATATCGACTTAATATTGCCAAGATAATAGTATGACAGAACGGAAATCATTAAGTGTTTATCGGTTATTATATCATAACTAAATCTCTCGCTTTTGTTTGATCTTAATCTCAATTTTGTCAAAAATATCTCTTTTTAAAAGAGAAAAAGTGTAGCCAGACGTTTATATTTATTATTATCAATGTGTCAATCTTTTGCTTGGAAATCACGTCGGAGGAATGTCTCAGACCTTTGTCAAATAGTTGTATTTCTTTGTTTCTTAGCATAACGTGAAATTAAAAAAACAAATTTGCGCGAAAAGAAATTTTACGTTTTCAATCATATTCAATTTGACAGATCATGAATTCAACATTGTTTGTTACTTGAAGGAATGTAATTTTTCTCTTAACTTTTCACAACTGGCGCCGTTATTATTCGAGTGCTTTCATAAACTGTACTTTAAACACTGTTTTGGTGTCTGCTGTTTCAGTTTAAATTACAGAGGTAATTATATCAAGTTAACATTTGATGTTAAGATGAAACGTGTTTCATTTAGCATAAATGTTTTGGAATAACGCTAGCATTTTGCTTCGAGCGACATTTTTTTTATAAAAGCGATCAGTCAATACTTTTGTAACCTTTTAGTAATGACCATAGGATAGTTTGCTATCAGTAACTTTCAAAGTAAGTTTATCCATGCAGAATTCTGGTTTTTGCATGGAAACAAAAATTTCAATACTTCAAAAGAATTCTTATTAAAAGCGACTGGCCTAAGGGAATGAGCTCTAGGGCTTCGATGTAATTTTCAACATACATTTTCCCTAAAGCATAGGCAAGATCTTATACATTATGGCTTAGAATGTTCCTTTGGCGACCTGCTTCAAAACTATTTCAAATTCTTTTTGGCCAAGAACATGACCACTATGTTTATAACTAATGTAGAAATATGTTCCCTAAAGCAATTTTTGTGCAAAATGGTCCTTTTTGTTACATTTCACAAAACTCTTGAGATGTGTTTCGTTCGTTGCCAGAGGTCTTGGCGTTACCCATATGTCTATAAATAAAAGTTACATTGTTGCACAAATCTTTCTTGAGTAACCCTATACTTTATTTCTTCAAACGATCTATTTACATCAAAACATTACCGCCAGCCGTTGTATTCATATATACACAGCGACAGATGAGATTGTAGAATAAAGTCTTCTATTTGAAGTTCTAAAGAGTTGTCTAGACAAAAATATGATAAGCAAAGAGCATTTACCATTTGCAACATTTCGGATTTTTCAAAACACTTGGGATAATATCCTTGAGATATGTATAGAAAAAAAAACAGTGGCTTGTTTTTTCAAATTCTAACATAAGCTGCTGAATTTCCTATATAAAAATATAGAGAAAAGCCTGTATTTCATTTAACGATAAAATACAGCACGTTTTTTCAAGGACAACGTGCCGTAAATGACGTAATGACATGACATATGTAAACAAGCGCGTCCAATCGTCTTTCATGTTTTAGGATACAATGATGTACTACTACGCTTTAAATAAAGTTCGGGATAGTTGGATAAAACTACGTGTAAGAATCGAAATAATAAATTGTTCCCATACATGTTATCGTTGAATAAAATACAGCCAGGCGTGTTTAGATGTTTAAATGTTTCGTCGTTTAGATGTTTCGTGATTAGATTACTACTCATCTAAACTCCACACAGTGTTAAACTAACCGGTATATCACTCAAAAGTAAAATCTATTTCCTAAATATTACACATCAGTGAGTTGTAGTTGTCAGGAAGTTGCTGCATATGTTGGTCCCACATGACTTTCTTATCTATATGTAGAGACAATAGTTTTGGACCAAACCCTCAGGTACACAATGTATCATAGTAGTAGGCTTTCAGCCTTGCAGTTCAGATGCTTTTTCAGGCCTTAGACGAGCTGAAGAATTATATGATGGTGAACAACCTACCCAGTAAGGACAGACAGAAACTTATGAGAAATCTCAGGGTGAGATTCAACTTCTTCTTAATTAGTATAATATAGCAGTAATCACGAAATCCGATGCTTTTAATCAAATACGAGATATCAGATAGGCATATTATTATGCGACCTTTCGATGAAGCTATGTATGGAATATTTGACTATAAGAATGGCCACCACAGTTCAAAGCATTAGATAGCTACAACAATATATAAAAAGTATGTGAATGCAAGACATTAAAGGTCACGACACGTAAAATGCAAATGCATTATTATAAAATTTTGAACATAGTATCAATGTTCTCTTTCATGTCCATTTCTTCGCTTCATTTAGGTGATCGATTTGCTAGTGAAGATATTGCAGTTCCCTTTGGATGGAGTACCTGATGAACAGAACATTATTCACATCTTCAAAGAAGCATACGAAATCTTATACACTTACATGATTGGCAAAAGCAGAAAGAATGCTCTCTATTTTGCGAAATACATTGAGTTTTTCCAAACTCAGTTTACGCAAAAGGCAAGTTTTATATTTGTTCTTTCCGATATTTGACTTAAATGTCCAGCTTGTTTGAGGTAAGCTCAAGTCTTAAAACAGTAACGTTTCTGAGAATCTCGATTTGTGTTGTATTTCCTTGAATTGTGCAAAGACAATCTTCAGATGACGCAATCACACACAACTTACCGTATATTTTCCAGGGTGGTATTGGTTTGAATGTTGCCCAGATGATAGTAGAATTGATACGAGACAAACGGAAAATAGTGGACAGAATATCACACCAGCAAATTGACGAATTCGTAGCTCTTCTACAGTCTAGCCAAGTAAGTAACGCTCTCGAACTAGTAAAACATCAGCTAAATCAAACATACAAAATCCGACATTTGTATTATATCAGTATTGTATTAATCTCAATGCAGTAACAGGCATTCGTCAGGATTTGAAGACGTTGTTGCACAAAGTCTTTTCATATACTTTTGTATGTGCATAGTAAACATCAGTGACGTTCAAATTGTCGAAACTGCTGGAAATATTTATTAGAATATTATAGCCCTTTCCTATTTAAAGTGATATTATGCGCATTTTTTTCAAGTAAAAATCCAGCTGAATATGGTGTGTGTACAAAAGCGTAGAGGAAATAATAGCTTTTAACCCAATACACCAAACTCTTCACGCTACCAGTATGAAATAATAACTTTCCAAATATTGATTTTCTTATTTAACTGGGGAGTCATTTAAGAAAAGAACAACTGCATGCAGGAGTTGCTTCCCTTCCCTGCCGAGAAATCTGTACTAACATCAACAACGACACAATCACTATCTTTTATCAGTCCGATTTTTTTTATATCTAAAGCACCAACTTCAAATACTAATGCGGCATAATCATTAATTTAACACATTTAAATGAACAGCAACCAAAAATTGCTTTTATAAAACTGTCACCAAAAAATACACTATGTGCAGTAAGATGCGCATAATGTCACTTTAATAATTTTTTTCAATAAATATAGTTTGCTTAGTCTTATGGTAGTCCGTACATTAAAAAGTTTTGTTTTAGAAAATGTAGCTGAATAAATACCCTGAAAGTAGATAACTAAATGATTTTTTAGTATTCCCGAACTATCGTATTATCTATGATGTGACAAACGACCAAACTCTCAAAAGGGATTAAAATTGGGTTTAAATAAGTATATACCCGTCAGGCTAAGATATATGATTATTTTGATTTACCATTTAACATATTAAGTTAATGTTTTAAGTTAAATCATAAAAAGATATTTCCCATTATCTAGAATTACCGGTTCTTGGACTTGCTACATGTTCTGTGTGTTTGTGACGATGTAGCCATTCCGAACAACCAGACATACATCGTGCAGCAGTGGATGCAGAACGAGCAGGTGAGGATATTATATTTTCGATAATGGTAAGACATAAATAATTTTAGTTGCGTGTAAGTCCATCTTCGTGATCGAGTGGTTGAAATCATTGTAACCTGTCATAGATTTAGGTTAAAGGGTCCGAGCCCTGCTACCGACCATGCATCTTTATGTGAGATTTTAGTAGTCTGGTTCTTCCCAGGAACGATGGTATAAGTAGGGTTTAAGGTAAACTCTTCGCCTATGAAAATGACCGAAAACGTTGGAAACGGGCGTTTAACTCATACAACAAGAATGATCTTTATTTAAGTTGCTTATTACAGATTCTAAATATCGTTTCCAGATAAAGTCGTGTATTAAGTGTTTTTTTCTTGTTTTAAGAAACAAGTTATATTTTTAATCAATTTTTGTCGTCACACTTGGTCAGCTTTGACTTAATATTCTGAAATTATGTTTCTGTGTTTGCTAACATGGTGTAAACCTTTATAACGGTTATTTGTTCTCAGTTACATAAGGAGGATATTGCATGTTGTGTGTGTTTCAGCGTAATGCAAACAGTTGTTATCCGTACTATCTATCATTAAAGTTCGAACAGATGTTTACGTTGAAACACGGGCTTTATATTGAAATTTAACGAAACACCATTATCATTTTATGTTTATTTGTACTAGCTTAAAGTTTTTGTATAAAAAAACGGTTCCTAGTACTTAATAAATAACCAGAATGAAAAGTTTCTATGCCTTAACAATACGACAGAACTTGCTTAAATATAATTTCTATATGACGATTGTTATGATATTCACCACAGAAAGGAATTTATCTAACGGCACGAGGACAAGATATCAACAGACAACCAAACATTCTCTATATCTCAACTGACGATGGCAGATCCTGGACGGCTCTACATGAATTCGTTGATGTGAGTATCCTAGCCTTGCATCAAGGAGGTTCTGTCACATATGATATCTACGAGTTGACTTATTATTAAGCTCAAGTTAATATGTCTATAAACTTAAAGCGTATATATATATTTGCCAGATGTACAATGTTCAGTAAAATATATCGTGTGGTTTAAGTAATTGCCTACTCAAGGAATCGTAAGCTACACGCCTAAATACTATTATTTTAAAAAGATTTTACGCACAAGTGAATAGAGCAGTCTTTTGAAAGGACATAGCATAATACTACTAATGTATATTACGAAAATCTTCATTCACCATAAAACATGAAATGCGTA
This sequence comes from Saxidomus purpurata, assembly GCA_022818135.1. NCBI lineage: Eukaryota > Metazoa > Mollusca > Bivalvia > Venerida > Veneridae > Saxidomus > Saxidomus purpurata. The sequence goes on along the minus strand of JAFMSR010000012.1, from coordinate 33,624,739 downwards.
TTTCTTATCTGTAGGAAACTCATCCATCTCACGACAAGGACAAGCACGATTTTCTCTTACATCAGCTAGATCTGTATATCGCTCTATGCAAGGTACGACAAGAACGCATATCATTCGCAGCGTATCTATGTAAAGCAAAAATACGTAATACACAACATTTGCTCTTATAATACTGATTAAAGTACAATATATAAATGCAGTTTCTGGCCTCTTTACACATGGCAGCTCGGTTTGCTAACAGTGGTTTTTCAGATTGCTTTGATAAGCTTTGTTGTTTTAATATCAAGTTTTGTTAAATTTTGACATTTTGCTTATATATATTAGAAAACTTATTTGTAATACAGAAAGAAAGCGTGTGAGAAAGATAAGAAAATACATGTACGCCGTTTTAACTACGTTATGCTTAGCTGCAGATGTAATTCTAAGTCTTGGTTTCCATTCAGATTGCTAAAAGTCTAACGTTTATTTCCACTTTAGGGCAGGAATGACTTTGCAATCAATATAATCACGAAAGAGCTGCGATATCTGACTTGGGAGGAAACCTTTCTAGCACTACGGTCAGACATTTTACCAGACGCTATCAGGGCAAAGTACTGCGATATTACAACAAGTATGTGCGACCAAATATATCTAATAGTTTTTGTTAAAGAATATAAAAAAATTATTTATATTTGTAGCTCTGATGTTAACCAAAGAAATTTATGCATGCTACATTTTACTATCTATCAATATTTGAAAATGATAGAAGCACGTGTCAGTTTACCCAGAGCAAGTTTTAAAACGGTTTGTGTAGGACCCGCTCACGTCAACGTGACGTTGCAATATTGACCATTCGATCTTACAATATATTGAAACTACCACTGGAGTAGATTCGATATCTACAGCCAATATTTTGTTAAATTATGCCGTATGACAATTTTCCGAAAACTTTACGACCGTATTGTTATTTTTTTATATTTTCAGGTTTGTTTGTTGACGTTGGAAACAATTACTCTGTCTTGGCTCACCCAAACATTTGCTTTGTGTATGATTACGTCGGATCAAAGGACGAAGAGAAAAGTCAGGGAGATTTCGTATGTAAATCAGGAAATACATCTTACAATAAATAACATAAATTACATGAATGACATAAATGACAAGATTTCAGAAAAAAATTGAAATGAACGACTTCAAATTTAGCATGTCATATAAAGCATCTATCAAAGTACTAACAAATACACACTAACTATTAATTCGGGACAAATAAACGGTATTAAATTTCGTTTGTTTTTATGTTTGATTATCTTGGGGAGACATTTATTTGCAAGTAATTCAATGAGATTTCACCTGAATTGAACTCTTGTATGTTGGCTTCAAAGTCAGTTAACTGTAAACCTAGTTTGGCATGCATGCATACCTTCAAATATAGAATTTCACAGACGAGCATCATGACGAGCTACGTTTACACACCTCTTTGAACAAACTAACGGTACGGTTTAAAGTGATGTTATAAATGTTCATCTGGGTAATATCTGGGTAAGTGTTTATGTGAATAGTATTTGTAGCACCAAAAGTGTATACGTGCAGCCTGCCATTTAAGTATTTGAAAATGCTATGATGATTCACAGATCGTAAAAGAGTTGGTTGCCATCTTTCCTGTACTACGCGACTGGATTGCAGAATTCTTATCGGAGAACAAATGCATGTATGCGTCAGAAGTGGGACACAATATGCTGATAGAACAGGTTTGTATAATACTTCAATTATAAGTTATATGCATATGTTTTAATTTCCCATATCTTGAAGCATGCGCAGATCAAAATAAAATATTACCCTGTATCTTATGAAAACATTAAAGAGTTTCTCTTGCACTGATTTGAATACTAGTATATAAGATTATTATCTACATGAATTGAGGTTTTTGTAACATGCCTTACACATAGGTTGTCCGGTTACTGTATTTCCTGGTGATGTTCGGTTACTATATGGATGCCGAGGATGTGGAAAACTTGTTACCCCCCTTGCTTAATCTGTTGGATGGACGACACGATTACCCAGTCCTTAAAGAAAAAGACAAAGGTACTTTCAACTCTTTTATGTCTGGTTTACACAGTATTTATTTCAAATTTGTCATATCATACACATACATACGAGTGTCAAATAAATATATAGGATTGAGAAGTAAGTCGATACAACTGTTGTAATCTCCTTTGTTTGAAACGATGGCTGGGAACTTAAACATATAAGTCATAAATTTATCCATTTTATGTGCCAAATTTATATTACATCTTCGATTCTATAAATTCGATTGGTGGAATTTAAAATTTTTGTACAAAGTTGCTTTTTTTTCGGGAAACGAAATTGCTTGAAGCACGTTTTACAAAGTGACAGTATGACCTTAAAGGACACGTGACAGAACAGACGCTCCCGTATTGCGTACTTTCCGATGAAAATTCAACATATATGAAAGCTGGTTTTTACGACGATTAACAACAATACCTAAACTCGTACAGATTTATAGGCTGTTACACAGAAAAATAAGAATGTTTTTGTGACAAAGTTTTTGTAATAGCAACTTTATAAGATATTTCACGTGGTCTTAATTTTAAAACGACAAAATGAAGTCGAAACAATACAATACGTAAGATATTTCAAAATTTATAAAAGTTCTAGGTCACTGGTTCTCTGTGTCTTGAAAAAAGGGTTACATGTTCTGTTGATAAAACCATCATAACTTGAATTGAGTTAATAATAAAACAGAAGAAATAATTAACTTAATAGGGACTGTAAGAAAGGATATTAATATTCGATTTTTTTACATAAATAAATTTTGCTATAATGGGGTTATACAAATGTAGCAGTAACAATTACTGCTGAAATAAAAAAAATGATTTTACAAGCAATATTTTTGCTGAAAAAATATTTATCTGCTTTAGCAGCGTAAAACTGCCTTGGCAAAATAGTCGGTCCTAGTAGCATTGTTTTCAAACCTGGTTTTATAACCAGCCAATAAAAACGTTCGTTATATCTGATAAATAAGTCTTTAGATGCAATAGTAACAAGTCCGTGTCAGCAACATATGACATCGGTTGTAAAACATTGTTTATAATTTGGAAGCAATGCTTAATTAGTCTCGTAATAAATGAAAACAGTAAGTTTAACTATACAATTATTATTGTTTTCTTTATTTACAAGAAAATGACATAATACATTTCAGGTATCAGTAAAGAAGAAAAGAAACGTATACAGCAGTTTCAACAAACTAACAGATACGAGAAAAGCCGTGAGACGGAAGCCATCGTAAATGCCAAATTCCAGTACGCAATTTGAATAATAAATGACAGATTCCTTTTACTTTGCAGTTCGCGGAAGTTTGTAACTACTTGGATGTATACTTTAGTCCCCATTGATTTTAAATCCACAGTAGGGAATTGAATAAATGATTAAAATTATCGTATAAAGTTGAAAAACAATGAAAGTTTATCTTGCATCCCAGTTACATACATGTATTATCTATCATGTAGAAAAAAGATAACATCACTGAAGGACTAGACTGACGTGTCGAAAGTTTACTGTCACTTTACAGACATGTCATACCCGCAGGCTTGCCGCGTTTTGTTTGTGTGCGAGGCGGGTAGAGTTTACTGCTTTAAAATAAGTTTTTATACTCTTTAAGCGTAGGGTAGCGTGGCCGAGCGGTCTAAGGCGCTGGTTTAAGGCACCAGTCTCTTCGGAGGCGTGGGTTCGAATCCCACCGCTGCCATAAACTTTTGTCTCTGATTCTCGAGATAAATCTTGCATATAAGTTATTTTACTGTCCGTAAATTGTTTCATTTTACTGAAAAATGTCGTTTAAACAAGATCTTTTCTTTCTCTCTAAGGGTGTTGGAAGTGCTTGATCTCCTACTCACCTATCAACGAAACTCGAGGTTACAGGTTCGTATCATAGGCTCATAAAGGTGGATATAGACTAATATAAAATGATTTTCTTACTTTCTAGTCTTGACCCAGCAACATGCGAACATACTTCGCTTGACATCAAATGTGCTGGTATTTTAGACTTGTAACGATGAATCGTCATCAGAGAATGAAGATGATGGGACCAGTTTTAAATTAGAACAGCAAGACACTTCAAAATTGATATCCAACGGACTAAAATTAGCCTCGTTTGAGATTAATTTTCAACTTGGAACTTTTTGACATTACACAGAAAGTTCAAACCGTTCGATTTTTCCACACAACGCTTATGTTATACAATGCCTACGTACTTTTATTAAGTCACTATTTTAAATCTGAAAATGTTAACATCTAGTTAATCTTTTTAAGCTGTCCCCCTCTCCTATCCATAGGCATGCATAATCAAAGGATACCAGGGCGTTCCATTTAAGTACTTGAAGGAGTTGCTTTCGACTTTTAAAGCTCAACATTTATTCAACGACAATCAGCTAGCCGCTTTTATTCGATATTTTCGACCTTAACCGTAGTATTACGTTGAGTTAAAAATTCATTACGCCCCAGTGTCCTGATTTGATCTATTATTCTGAATAATTCAGTATTGTGAGTCTATTATTTTATAATACTATATACTTTGTACGTCTTTAAAACTTTACGTTGACAGAGTTTCGTTGGGAAGTTCAAAGTCGCTGAGCAGTTAGCGGCTCAGGGTCGGAGTCAAACCATCATGTGCTCATTGCTCTATGATACGTTCGATCCTCACGACCAGTCTCAGTAAGTACAGGAAACTAAGGAGCTAATTCAAGTAATATATCAACAGTTCAAGTAAGGCAGAATTTAAGTGACTGAAAATAAGACGGTTACATATGCAGTTGTTAAAAAGAATATTGAATTAATAAAATGTACATTTAATTTAAATACAATACGTAAATAACAAACAGTTCTGATTTGTTTATTTTTTTGGTTAATGATTTGATGCTAACTTAAAGAGCTAATGCAAGTATTTTCCTGCAGTACTAAGTTTCAAATTTAATTCAATTTCATAAAAGGAAAGGTCTCAGTGCTCAGAAAAAAGTCAACAGAGAACTTCGAGATATGTTCAACCTGTCCGCGATATTCGATGTCGATTTCCTGACAAAAGTCCTCATGGTAAATATAGTTAATTTTGTTTTACGCGTTCATTTGGGACTTGAAACGGATGTATATTTAATGTTTACGTATATAAATACATTTGAGCTCAGCAATACAATAAATCTTAGTACGTCTAGTCATAGACGTTTTCGTTTAAAAATAAACAATGAGTGATTCAAGTCACAGTACAACTAAAACATGTATGTACAAAAACAGAATGTCTGAAAATAATAAAATGTGTATAATAAAAAAGAACTAATTTCTTGTAAAATGGATTTCATTGAATTGCACGAATATTCCATTTGACACATTTTTGTACTAGGATCTGTCGATGTACAAGTACAACAAAATGATAATCAAGGCATTGAACATTCTGAATAAACTGTACTCATCAAAGATGAACATGTTCAACATCTCCAGTAAAGCACAGGTATTTGTTTTTCTTGTTGGCCTCTTTGTCAGAATTTATAATAATCAAAACTAGTCATTCTAGTAGCAATATTAAACTCGGCAGTTTACTTGTTCATACAACTTACAATTGTCAAATGTTGTATACCTTTTCCATAATATATAATAATGGTACATTGTATTAATCAACTCTTTGGAAAAATAAGCAGTCAACGAACCTGCTTCATTTTAATGCGGTTGTCCAAAACTCCGTGACCAATATGGCGACTGACCAGTATCTACATGTAAACTTAATACAGTCAAACTTCCCCGACCGACACTTCGCTAGAGCAACAACCTCCTTCAAAAGACAACATTTTCCTGTCCGTTGCGTCAATTATATATTTATTTAAGGAATCGATCTCTCTAGATCAACATATCTCTACAACAAACACATCTCTGTGTTCCTAAAAAGGTTTGCTCCTGAGAGGCTGCACTGTATATCTATTGAAAGTCCATTCAGTTGACTTAAAAAAATTACTGCTGTTACTTTCTTACAGGCGTTCTAGTTCCATTTTGTATATGCATGTGTTTACAGATTCTTCTAACACAAGACTCTGCTCGCGTACACCGAGAAGTTCTGAAGAATATGCCAATACTGAGAAGGTTATCAAGGGCAAAACTGGACGACCAACAGGTGAAACTAATGGGAAATATCCTTGATGATCTAGCAGAGTAAGTTAATTAAGTTTATTTTCAACAGATATGTCAATATGTCAGTAACTTTGTTTAAGAAGCCAGCTTTTTCAAATGAAGTAAAAATGCACAATTTTAAGACTATCTTTACTGATTGTTTAGACTCAACCTTTGAAACGTTGATGTCTAAACGTATATAATAATGGTCTTGCCCTATAGTGGAAATAACTTGCATGGTTATGACTGTCTTCGGGTGAACGAGCAAAGAATAACAATGTATTTAACTGCAAAAGGTATCAATTCTTACCAAGGACTTTATGAAATTTATGAAAGTCAAGTTTGTCAGTATCAATTTTGTTTCATTTCTAGGTTCTGTCATCTGCCCATGACGCCAGATGAACCCCATCCTATGAATCAAAACATAATGATCAGCAATGGTAAGTAAATAGTTCCATAAAATCATTGTATTTTTTTCAGTGTTGCAGTTGCTTTTCAAACTCCAACGCTAGTAGCAAAATGTCTTTTAACCAGTGCAGTATTTTCATTAAGCAAGTCTTTTAAGAGATGAATCATCCATGTCATGATCAGACATTATTTTTCGTTTGATAAACGATCAAAATATCAAATAAAGATAAATATGTTTAATAGTTCATATAGAAATTGGTTTGAACATGTACATGCAACAATAAAACCAGATTCATTATATGTCAGAATTATTTAAAATGATGTTTAATTGAGGCATATATTTTCAGGGATTTTGGATGTACTGTTCGACATTCTAGTCCAAGAAATCGACGCAAAGTTACTGGTACAGTATTACATTTTATAACAAATGTCGTGAGTTTTAAAGATTGTTATGGTCTTCCGAAGGCTCTTTAGAAAAATGCGTTATGTGTTTAATCAAGAACTTACGTTATAGTAAACATTGTTTATCTTATGGCTTCTACCTGGCATTTTTAATTGTAGAAAATATACGGAGGGATGACGGATATCTTCAAGAAAGCCTTTTACTTGTTGAAGCTGCTAGCAAGAGAAAACTTCCGTGTACAACATCATATAATGGAACGTCTGGACATAATGCTGGATGTAAGAGTTGTGGAGTCAGACCTAGCAATCGCACTGAAAGAGGTACATTCCTGTTTTAAACTTCGGGTTCAGTTGAGGTATTGAGATCTAACCTGAACCATGTATGTACAATGTAACCTTGCTTACACTGTATTTTCTGCCAAGCGAAGCGGTTATAGTATTTGTTTTGATTTTGAATTCTTTGTAACGATAGAAGGGTTTTTATCAGTTAGTAGCTCTTAAATAGAGACGTTGTGCGCAATCCCATAACTTTAAAAATATTGTTTTGTTATTTACACATGCTTTTTAACGCCAAAGTTTAATGTTATAACACGTTATATAATATGCTTCTAACTTACTAATGTAATAAACATATGTATGGTTCTCAAATCAACAATGTTTATACACGGCTTTTTATGGAATTTTATATTTTGATAAGGTATTCTGTGGAAATCAAGCAACTTGTCTAAAGGTCAGCCCTCGTCAGATACAGAAGATTGTGAACCGTGCTGCAGCTCTACAAGACCGGGCACCAGAGTTTTTGGACCTTCTTGGAATGATTGTTAAGGTAGTAGGAACCAACCTTACATTAAAGAGGAACCAGGCATACGTTATGAAGTATATCATGCAGAACTACAAGAAGGTTGCCTTTGTACTGGATATGTCCCGAGAGGAAAGGTTAACACATACAGGACTTTCAGAATATTGCGGATTTAATTTCTTTCCGCAACTTATATATTCATTGCTGTTTCCTATAGTGTTATGTATTAGAATACAACTGTAACATTTTAATTTTTTATCTACAAAGGTCGTAAAGTATTTTAGTCAGAACCTTTGAATTATATTTTAAGAAAACAATCCTTTTTGTTCATTTGCTTTGTATTTATATTTGAGAATTCACTTCCTTTCTTATGTTTCACTTGATGGAGACTATCATTTAAAGCCGAAACGCGTTATGGAACTGAAGTTTGTCTTTTTTATACAGAAATTTTGCATTAAAGGCTTTTTTAATATAAAATTTGAATTTAAATTCAATTTTCTTCTCTCAGGGCGACGATTCTGACAGACCCAGGTGAAATAAGCAGACTAAGGTATTACATCAGCCTTTTGGATCTTTTGGCAGCATGTGCCGAGGTAAGCCTTTAGTTTTTTTAAAGCAGTGCCAATCCGTATGAGAGATATCAGTTACCATGCATACATCTCGCGCGACCTATCGTAGTATGTCAATGTGGTTACACTATGTAGATGCGTTGGTAACGATCTACTGTAATTACGAGTACAAAAGATGGTAAAGTTGTATTAGGTTTTGGATAAATATGGAACTTATGAAGGAAAATATTAGTGGCCCTTTTTCAAAATTTTCTTTTGGGGAACATAGCCTCTGTACAAAGGTACCATCTTTAAAACATTGCTTTGATTCGCCGCCCCAAGACTGTAAATGCGCTTTAAGGCACTGCTGCCCATTTCTGATCTAAGTCATAGATATCTTGATCTCTTTAAAACTATTGTACCTTCTAACGTACAATACTTAACAGCTCCCTTTTAATTTCATTTTATTCACTTTTAGGAGCTATGTTCACGAACAATCAATCTAAATCTTGTGTGAATGTACAGTCGAGTTGAAAACGAGATATGCTTATACACTTGTTTGCTAGTAATGACCAGCATTCAATCTGAGAATTTAGCTCACATCTTGAGAAATGAAGAACTTGTTTCAAACATGTCTTATCCCGTACCACTACCTTATGCCGATTTTTCGTCCTTTATAACACATTTGTGATATTAACAGGGAGAGAACATGTTTATCGAGTCCTTGTGTCAGACAATTCTTCCAATCGATGATTTGCTTTGGGTATTAAATAATGACAAGGTGGACAATGTTTACAAGAAACCGTTTTTGAAATGCCTACACCATGTCTACATGAAAAATGGAGATGTTGCCATAGAGTCCGGTGCGAGCGAAATGTCACATTTCGGGTAAGTTAATTGCTCTACCTTTGATCACTATTTTGGTTCATTATACCCCCAAAACGAAGTTTAGGGGGGTATATAGGAGTCACCCGGTGGTTGGTCGGTCGGTCGGTCGGTTGGTCGGTCGGTCGGTCGGGCGGTCTGTTGCATTTTCCTTGTCCGGAGCATAACTTGAAAACTACTGGTTGGAATTCAATACAACTTCATACAATGGTCAAGCACATTGAGAGGAAGTGCAGTGCACAAGAACTATAACTCCATCTTGACTAATTACAGAGTTATTGCCCTTTGTTACTTTTCCTTGTCCGGAGCATAACTTGAAAACTACTAGTTGGAATTCAATACAACTTCATACAATGGTCAAGCACATTGAGAGGAAGTGCAGTGCACAAGAACCATAACTCCATCTTGACTAATTACAGAGTTATTGCCCTTTGTTACTTTTCCTTGTCCGGAGCATAACTTGAAAACTACTGGTTGGAATTCAATACAACTTCATACAATGATCAAGCACACTCAGAGGAAGTGCAGTGTACAAGAACTATAACTCTATCTTGAGTATTTACTGAGTTATTGCCCTTTGTTACTTTTACTTGTCCGGAGCATAACTTGAAAACTACTGGTTGGAATTCAATACAACTTCATACAATGGTCAAGCACATTGAGAGGAAGTGCAGTGCACAAGAACTATAACTCCATCTTGACTAATTACAGAGTTATTGCCCTTTGTTACTTTTCCTTGTCCGGAGCATAACTTGAAAACTACTAGTTGGAATTCAATACAACTTCATACAATGATCAAGCACACTCAGAGGAAGTGCAGTGTACAATAACTATAACTCTATCTTGAATATTTACTGAGTTATTGCCCTTTTTTACTTTTCCTTGTCCGAAGCATAACTTGAAAACTTCTGGTTGGAATTGAATACAACTTCATACAATGGTCAAGCACAGTGAGAGGAAGTGCAGTGCACAGGAACCATATATCCATCTTGACTAATTACAGTGTTATTGCCCTTTGTTACTTTTCCCTGTCTGGAGCATTTTTCGAAAACTACAAGTTGGAATTCAATACAACTTCATACAATGGTCAAGCACAATGAGAGGAACTTCTAAGAACAATATCTCTTTTTAGTTTGTTTGCAAGGTATTATGTTACTACGAACTTCTTCAGTTTATAAAGCAATCCTTTTGGGGGTATTAATCACATTTAGTGATAGCTCTAGTTTCCTATTACATACTTAACACAAGTCACTTTTTACATTCCTGAATGAGTTCAGTCCTTCCATTTTTATTTCATCTACCAACAAAGTAAGTTTATGAATGAGCAACAGATATTTTCTTTTAAACTTGTTAAATACAAAACCTTTTGCTTACTGGTTGTAATCTTAATAACTGGCAACAACTCATGGGTGGGGATTCTATTGCATATATTTTTCTTTTAAAAAATGAGATTTATTTATATTTTGTATGTTGCACGATAGTGAAAAGATAGACTTATTTAGTCATTAATGACTTTCAGTGATGGTAGATTTTTTCTGGTAACTGTTGGATTGATGAAATTTATTGTTTTATATGTCTCACCGATATTATTGTGGTCATTTGTCATGTATTGTTTTACGTAACTAAATTTCCTAAGCAAGCTTTATACATGTAAACATTTAGTCTTCATTATACCCCCGCACAACGAAGTTGTAAGGGGGGTATACTGGAATCAGCTTGTCCGTCCGGCCGTCCGGACGTCCGTCGGTTTTTCCTTGTCCGCCCAATAACTTAAGATTCCTTTGACCCACAGTCTTCATATTTGGCATGGAGGTTAGTCATGACTAGTAGATGACCCCTATTGATTTTGAGGTCACCGGGTCAAAGGTCAAGGTCACAGGGGCCTTGACTTCAAAAAGCTTGTCCGCCCAATAACTTAAGATTCCTTTGACCCACAGTCTTCATATTTGGCATGGAGGTTAGTCATGACTAGTAGATGACCCCTATTGATTTTGAGGTCACCCGGTCAAAGGTCAAGGTCACAGGGGCCTTGACTTCAAAAAGCTTGTTTCATAAGCTTCCGCATTTGGATTTGGGTCAAAGTCTGCTCCTGAATAAATTTCAAAATCACAAACATACAAACTTTTGCTTTCACACATTGTATAAAGTTTTACTCCAAATCTGTCTGGTTTGTTTGGAATATATTGTTTAAAGGAAAGCCTGTCTTTCCAAGGAGCCATGGTTTCATCAATGCATATACTTCCTTCTGGAGTATAAACATTTCGAAAACGTGATGATACGCTATCATAGATGGGACGAATCTTGTGTATTGGATCCCATCCGTCCTCACCCCTATGGAATGCAGTTTCATTATACCCCCACAAAACGAAGTGGGGGGGGGGGGGTATATAGGAGTGAGCTTGTCGGTTTGTTTGTCGGTCGGTCGGTCGGTCTGTTGGTTTTCATGGTTTCCGGATGATAACTTATGAACAACTTTACCCTTTTGAATAATTTTTGGTACACACGTGCAACTTCATGAAATACAGGTCAAGTTCAACTTTGGGGTCAGTAGGTCAAAGGGTCACAGTGACTCTGAACTGTAAAACAGTTTCCGGATGATAACTCATGAAAGGCTTGACCAATTTAAATAAATTTTGGTACACACGTGCAACTTTATGAAATACAGTTCAAGTTCGACTTTGGGGTCAGTAGGTCAAAGGTCAAGGTCACAGTGACTGAACTGTAAAACAGTTTCCGGATGATAACTCATGAAAGGCTTGATCGATTTAAATAATTTTCGGTACACAGCTGTAACATCATAAAATACAGGTCAAGTTCGACTTTGGGGTCAGTAGGTCAAAGGTCAAGGTCACAGTGACTCTGAACTGTAAAACAGTTTCCGGATGATAACTCATGAAAGGCTTGACCGATTTAAATAATTTTCGGTACACAGCTGTAACATCATCAAATACAGGTCAAGTTCGACTTTGGGGTCAGTAGGTCAAAGGTCAAGGTCACAGTGACTCTGAACTGTAATGTTAAATAGTTTCCGGATGATAATAAACCTATGAAATTGAACTATAATTGATAATTTCTAACCTTACACATTTTGTATGCTATTAAAACAATACATTTACACAAGTTATTGTATAATAACTCAACTCTATGTCCTTGTGGCCATTCCTTTCTTATGGTTGCCATACTTCTGTGACAAAGCTGTATTGTGGGGGTATAATTCGTCACTCTTGTGACAGTTCTAGTTAAATTTGTTGTCTATATTTGAAATTAAAATACAGGAAAACGCAAAATTTCTTGACAAATTTGTTTCAGTGTTTTACAAATTACCGTAACAGATTTCTTTTTTCGTTTACCATTCCAACTTTTAAACTAACTAAGATGAAACACTAAAAATCAAATCAAAATTGTATAAATTAACGGTAACTATACGAATTGCGGCTCTTATTTTTTGTTTGTGGTGTTTGACGTCTACTTACTTTGTGTCAATTTAGTAGTTTAAAGTCATGTTCAGATATATTTTTGTTGTGTACAATTACAGTTTATTAATAAGCAAGATTTGTTAATTGATTTGTTACTTTAGAATATTTGAATGTGTATATCCTTCTTCAGCGAGATATCAAGGGGACAATGCAATATTTACTCCCGGTAAAATGCCCGTCTGATTGTCTAGAATAACAACTGCAACTAACCGCATGCTTTCTCCAATTCCTTTAACCTGATTTGGCGTACAAAAATTACATCTAACAACTTAGATATATTGTTTATGCTAGCGTTAGCAACGATTAAACTATCATCTAATGTTGGTTAAATGAACATGTGCCCTGGCCTGCTATATGTTTACTCTGTCTGTCGGACATTTACGGAAGTGACTACTGCGCTGGTCTAAATTTTAAAGAATTTTAAGTATCTACAGTTTCGCTCTCTGTGTAATTAGACTATTGTCTAGGTGTCAGGTGACTAAAAAACTACCGTGACAGCAATATTTGCTTAAATTAAAAATATACATATACGTACGTTGCTCATGCTTCTTAAGTGATGCTTATTGGCTATGGGCATGGTACGCAAACAGTAAAAAGTTGATAAAGTCATAAAGTCGAAAATCAGGTTAAACGAATCGGGGAAAAACGTACACCAGTAGAATAGTAAAATAATAACGCAAAGTATCAAGCATGAACTTCGCAGTACTGAGGAAAACAGTTTTGTTTTCAGAAGTAAGTACATGTATATGCATAGGGCTCAATGTTGTTCGGTCTGTATAAATATTGTTCTCAATACAAAACTGTATATCAGGTTACGATTGGCAACAAAATTATATCGAACAGATAAAATGTAACTTATCGGCGTTGTTTACAAATTCAGAATCAATGTAGCCTTATATACAACATATCTGAATCCACCTGAATCTAGTATTAAGAATTTTGTCACAAAAATTTGCAGTTACACAGATAATCGAGAAGCAAAATAGGAGCTCTATTTTCATCCCCGACCCGTAAAGCGTGAGGGTGATAAAGGAATACATTGTAGTCTGCGTCTTTCCGTAACATTTCTTGTCCGCTCCATGTCTCCTTAACCCTTCTGTCTGATACTCACCTCATAACGATGTGCAGAACCCATGAGCCGGTCACGCTGGCTCAAGGTCAAGGTCACAACTTAAGGACAAACGCTTAAGTCTTACATTTCCTGTCCGTTCCATATCCCTTTAACCCCTTTAAGAATTTCAATGAAACTCAGCTCAAATAATCACCTCATCAAGACAATGTGCAGACCTCTTAAGTAGGTCACGCTTGCACAAGGCCAAGGTCACAAGGAAAAGTTAAACATTTGAGTTTTGAAACTTAAAGTCAAAGGTTGTGTCGTCTCAATATCTCCTTTACCGCTTGATTGATATAATGGACTCCGGTCAAATGTTCACCTGATAAAAAGGATGTGCAAAACCCATGATCTTGGCACTGAAAATCAAATACATGTTAAGGGGATTACACTCTTTTTAACTGAATATGGAAAATTTCATTTGCATTGCCGCTTAAAAATCCACTCCGTGCACCTTTGAGAGCAAAATGCAACCAGTTACATTAATTCCTTCACTGTTCTTATTTGCGACATGGATATATCTGTCATTTAGACTGCCTTGTCTTAATTTCTTAATTTTAAACGAGGCCGATTTTGTAGAGAATTAAAGATCCTTGATTCAATTTCTTCAAACAGATGGTATGGTAGACTTTGATACTGTTAGGACTTGTCTCGTATATCACACAGATAATACATAATTTTGTCTGCTACATTTCTTTCAAGACTTATAATCTTTGATGGTTCAGTTTGACAGGTATTAGACATCATATTTTTGTGTGTCTGTAACAGCTCACATGAGCATAACGTGCGCAATATGAGCTTTTATGGTCACTCTATGTCCGCCGTTCGTGTCGGCGTCCATCGCAAGTCGTCCAGCGTCAGTCCTTCTTCGTCGACAATTTGCTTCATTTGACATCTTCTGGTAAAACCACTAAACCGATTGACAGAAGATAATGAAACTTGGTAGAGTTATCCCCCCCCCCCCCCCCCCCCCCCCCCCCGTTTATTTGGAGGTCCTCTAAAAAAAAAAAAAAAAAAAAAAAAAAAAAATATCGACCGTACTTTTCCCCCGCTCCAAACATAAGTTGTTCCTTAGCAACAAATTATTTCCATAACAACCTTCTGTATTCTCTTTCCATCAGAAATATACCTATTGAAGCGGTTGATTTTCGTATTATGTATTTAACCATTTAACGTGTAGATTTTTTAAAGTTCTGTTTCAATTTGTCTGAAAATAGTTGGTTAGATATCATTCATCGGAAACAACCCTGTTGTAAGACTATAATGCTATCTTTAAAATAAAGTTTTACCCATTACACATTGGTTTTCATTTTATCAGAGATCTTTGGGAGTTCATGTCAACTGTGTCAGTAGAAATGAACAGACTAACTGACAGTGTTAAAGAAGACCCCGATAAAATAGCTGTATACATTAAGACAGCCCCGGAGAAAAGGTAAATTAACTTTGCTTTTAGATGCGAATTACATGTAGAATTAGTAAGGACCAAATAATAAATTATAACAATAGCAATGGATACATATAAGCCAACATGATAGTTGAATGATGAAATATGGTTAGATAAATACAATCCTGTAATTGATTTCTAGATTGACGTTCAGATAAAGGCAGTTAAATGTTATCAAATAAATCGTGAAGTTCAGAATTCTAACTCGATTTTTGAGATATTACTTTGTTATTACTAATCCTCAGAAAAGCATGTATTTTAAATTTTCTTATCAGTGGTATAGCTGCAGCTCCCGACTTTGAGTCGTCGTCATATGGAACATTGCTGTATTTTTTGGAAGGAGTCTTGCCATTTCTAGAGTCATTTTATAAGGACTTCTACTTCCCTGATAGTACTGCTCATCCAAATGAAATTGACGAGACTGATCATATAGCAAAAGCAATTGTGGTATGAGAAACACTAAGCTTTATCTTAAGCTTTTACATAATCATATGAATAAGTATTTTATCACTCGGTATCTGGTAAGTTTCGAAGAAAAGATAACATTAAACGTGACTATTAAATGTGTTCACTAACCTACAAATAGATTAAGGAAACAAACTTTGTGATTTATTACAGAAATATGTATGGTCCGAGTTGAAATATACACTGTACAATATACTGTAAAGCTTTTTGTTGTATCTTTATAGAAGATTTTAACCATAAAATAATTCCTTTACATTAGCTTTGTCATAGGCAATCAGCTAAAACAAGGTTAGCCGAAATCGTAAATTTTATTTGTCTGCGTTTTAGATGTTTGGAGAAGTTTTGGGCCCATTGGTGTTTAAACCTCTACATATGAAGAATCTCGTGAATGGTATCAGCGTGATTGTGCCAATATCAAACATGCCAAATTCTGTGAGTATCACTCAGTGTACTGAAGTCTTTATGTTTCAATTACTTTTTGACGTAATGTTCTGTGATTATTTTTTAATTTCTTTCGTTTCAAATCCGAAAAAATATTTAACTATATTCAGTGTTTGAAATTATCTTTTGTCCAATCGCAGCATATCGGTATTGGCTGTACTTTAACTTGGATAAATCAATGAATATATACTGAGTAGGTAAATTGGGGAATAATGCTGAATTACAAAAAAAATATTTCAAACACTAAATAAACAAGTGGCCATTTTGATAGATTCACAATTTGGTCGCCGGCATGCGTCACGACTGATGAGTTTATTTGCGTTAATGCATCACAAACGAACACTACCATACTTAATTGTAGATAGCACAAGACTGTAGTAAATTACTATGTTAATGAAATGAGAGTCTAAAGATTTCGGAGTTAACTAATTTGATTTTGCCTTGCGCAAAAAAAATAGGATAAGACATGGTCATTTACTGTACCGTTAGCCAAAATGCTTAACACGTTTGCCACTAATAAGGAAATTTGAATTTTCAAGATGTTAGCCCTCTGAATTGTGTTGGATACACATTAATCTCTGACTATATTAATTTTGTCTTTGTTAAGTTGGAAGGATTTGCGACCGTATTTCTGTCTATTTATTATAATGTACCGGTATTTGCATAATATGCAATGTGTGAACCGTCCCTTGATTCTGAGATATCTCGAACCATTTTATTTGACTTCACGAAATTGTTTGTTACTTCTTTTACACAGAATCTGGAACATGTTCTCAACAGATTTGCGTCTGGAATCACTGCCGAAGACACATCTAGTGCAATTCGAAGGGTAAGTTTTGTATACTTCTTACAGAGCCGCCATGGGCTGATTTTATCAAAAAGCTTGCTCGTTTAATTACCATAGTTTACTCGTACATATTTGCTCTTACTTTACCAGTTCGATAATTTCAAATAATCCTACCATAAAAACGTGTACATATCTAAATTTCTGTCATCAGCGTAAAAATACCAGAAATAGAAAGCAGGAGTTCATAGATGCTTTTCCCCTTTATGTTAAAATATTTATTTCAATTTTAAAAGTACTCTTTTTCATTACAGGGAAACATCGAATACTATTCAGATGAAGTTGAAATTAACGCAAAATTCCGAGCATTTACAAAAAGTTGTTCTATAGTTTTTGCTGGCCATAACACTGTCACAGCGCAACTCAAGTACAAGTCAAAAAGAGGTAATTATACTGAAAGCGACCAATAAGAAAATGTTTCAAGGACAAATAAGATGTACAATTAGGTCTGACATATAACTGAACGAAAGGTTTCGCAAATAACTTGAGACATAGATAGTGGTTTTGATCCAAGCGTTGGAATGCAAGCTGTTTCGTCAGCTATATTAATTACCGGTACATTATAAATACAATGTATTTTCATAAGTCTTATCAACAACGTCCATTTCTAGAGTACACAGACCTTGGTGGTGACGAGGAGCTTCCATTAGGCGAGGAATTTCAGAGTCTGGTTAAATGTTTTATCGTTCAGTCAGAGAAGAAGACCATAAAGAGATATGAGTGGACTGCAAAGCTAATAGAGCAACTTTAGTAAGAATTTGAATAAATCGTTTAAGCTTCTATTTTGTCTTCAAAATATTGCTGTATGAAAATCAATAAAAAAGAACGAACAAATTTATCAACTGATAGGAATATTAAAAATTCAAATCAGTTTCATATGCGATGTCCTCTTTAAAAATTGCAAAAGATTGGATAGTTTTGTTTTAGGTGTGCGTACGGACAAATGTGCGTTTAATTGAATATTACTGGTACTATTTACTAAACTTCTTTCAATGGTTTTGCAATTTGTCCTTTCTTAACTTATGTCATGGTCATACCTTTGTTTTTTTCTTTATATGTTTAATTGTATGCTAAATTGATATTAATTACTAAAACTCTCTTGTATGTTTTGGCAGTGTGTCTTTTCTTAACCGGTGTCATTTTCGTATATTAAAGCATTTCTTTGGAGCGGAGACGAATGACTGAGCATGCTCGCTTGGAAATGGACGATTTGAATATCAAATGCCTTCAGATTCTAAGAGCCATGATTCACAACGAAGAAAGAAAAATGCCAGCTGACTGGGCGACAAGGACAACGGAACCGAAAATTGCGAAGTATGATATTGTGTTTATATTCGTGAACATACAAATTCAATTTTGATATTTTCTTGACATGTAGTATACTAAGTGTTACGCCCAATGTATTAAAGATTATGAGAATTGCTTTTAGTTTCTATAGCTACAGAGGTAAGCAATAACATGATGTTGGTAAAATAAAATCAAAATGAAGTTACAACGGAGCTAGCCCAGTAAACAAACATTTGAACTTTTTATTTTTTTTTCGATCTGATATAAAGCCAGACATTTGCCATTTATTGATGCATTTATATATGTAAATTTCGGCTGGTTTTGTCGCATAGACCAGCTCTGTGTTGCGATTAATAACATCAACAATGCGTCATTGACCGATGTTAGCAGCCCATCTCCGTTTATAAGATTATATGGGAGCGAACGTTAGTTTAATTACATTAATGTTTGTTTTGCACTAATCGGTCTACATGTATGTTAAATTTGAAATTGTTTTTGCAGGAATCTGAAATTGATAAACGAGGTGCAAAATCTCTATGATTCGAAGAAAGCGATGATGAAAGTTCTTCCACATCTTGCTACGCGAAATGAGGAAGTTGCAAAAGAAGTTCTCGGATTTCTCTGTATTATGTTGTTTAACGCTAACCATACAGTACAGGTAGAAAATATCATTCTTTATATTCTGTTAACATTTGTGTCTCCTTAATTTAAAAAGTCTTTCGAAGTAACGGAGTTCTTTTTTTTTGCTACTGACAAAACTTATTATTATACCCCCAAACATAAAGTGTCTGCTTGCCTGCCTGCCTGCCTGCCTGCCTGTCTGTCTGTCTGTCTGTCTGTCTGTCTTGTCTATCTGACTGTCCGTCCGTCCGTCTGTAGACGAAATCTTGTAGAAACTAAATCTAAAAAAGTGAAACGTCACAGGAGTGATAAGAACTATGCTTAGTTGTGATTTATCTATGTTTCGGGTCGGTAGGTCAAAGGTCAAGGTCACAGGGGCTCGAGATAGTAAAATCTTGTCGACGCTTGATTTCCAAAACCCCTGGTCAGAATTTAATGAAACTTCCCAGAATAGGGAGATACAATGTCTAGTTGTGCATAGTCTATGTTTCGGGTTACTTGGTCAAAGGTCAAGGTCACAGGGGCTCGAGATAGTAAAATATTGTGGATGCTAAATCTAGAAAAACTCGTGGTCAGAATTAAATGAAACTTCACAGAACTGATAAGGTCTATGCCTAGTTGGGTATGGTCCATGTTTTGAGTCACTAGATCAAAGGTGAAGGTCATAGGGACTCGAGATAGTAAAGTATTGTAGACACTTATCTCCAAAACCCCAGCTTAGAATTAAATGATAGTTCACAGAAGTGATAAGTACCATGCAAACTTGTGCATGGTCTATGTTCTAGGTCACTTGGTCAAAGGTCATGGTCACAGGGACACGAGGTAGTAGAATCTTGTTGACGCTTAATCGCCAGAACCTTTGGTCAGAATTTAATGGTACTTCACAGGAGTGATTAGTTCCGTGTCTAGTTGTGCATCGTCAGTGTTTCGAGTCACTGGGTCAAAGGTTAAGGTCACAAAGGCAAGAAATAGTAAATTTGTGTGCTCTTAATCTCCTTAACCCCTGGTCACAATTTAGTGATATTTGACAGTGATAAGTAATAAAAACCATGCCTAGTTGTGCATGGTCTATGTTTCGGGTCACTAGGTCAAAGGTAACATAGGCCCGACTTCAGTGATAATTCTAGTTATGAATAAATGCAGTTGAACAAACGCAAAGATAATAATTGTTTGAATTATTGTACTTTTGATTCGCGACATTTTGACTACTAAATAAGCTATGGAGAACGAATCTTACAAGCAAGTTTTTTCTGAAACTTTTCTGAATTTGTATTTAAGAAATCGATGTTGGATTACTTTTTGTCGACGAGAGAGGAGGTATTTTTCATGGCCGTACGTGATCGAATGGCGCTTTCAACAAATACAATCAAGGAAAAGTAAGATTTTTTTATATTTATAGTAGCTTTTGATTGTATATGACATTCTGTTTTGGACACATTGAAGAGTCTGACAAAAAGAAATAATTCAGAACCACTCGCAAAAACGATTATTGCAGTCGCAAAAGCATTTGTCTTATATTGTTTTTCATTGACTAAGCGATATAAACGAATATGAAAGTGTATAATTTTTTAACTTATCATAAATTATACGTTTATGATTATCACTGTTGACAATAACACTATAAACATTTGTACTTTCAGACGTTCCTTGCAAGCACAGATGGACGCGCAGAAGAAGAAAGACTCAACTAAAACTATATCTAAAAGATCCCAGAATACGTTTGTAGTGTCTATCCATGCCATTAAAGTATGTGTACTTTCGATATAGCATTTGATGTAATTCACAAGATTGTAACATAAGACAAACGTGTATTATTTAATAACTATTCACGCTGTAGATTTAATAGAAATTACAGTTGTATGCTTTTCTATCACTAAAATGAATGATTTGTTTGCGGCAGAGAAATATTGTACACTTTTGTGACTGACTTAGACCACTACTGAGGACGCAAGCAGGTATGTTTGGACCCCTGTGGCCACATAGCTAACATTTTTGTCAATTGTCTTTAATTTGTTTTAATAACTATTATTAAATGTCAAACGACATACAGTCTATTGAACTACATGTATTTTTATGTGATTACAGCAAATCCAAGCGTACGAAGATGCATTACGTCAGCAAAGGCTGAGCGGATGGGTAGGTGCATTGTTTCAGTTTATTATGCATTATGTGTTCTCCAGTCTTACCCTATGTGGAAAACGTAGGGACATTAACGTATACACGAACTGTAAAAATCTTTGAAGAAGGAAGCAAAGGAATGATAAGATAAACATCTGTCAACAGACGAAATAATAATAATATGGTGTGATAATTCATAGAAACATGCCAGTATCTTATAGGAACTACAGACTAAGTTGAATATTACTCTGACGTAGTTTGGCAATTATGCATAAATCTTGTAATATGAACAGTACAAATTCCCATACTGCTACATATGTTTATTAATTACCTGCACTATTTCAGCCAAAGTTTTTTTTTATATATTTCTGAGATGATTAGCATTTTCTTACAGAAACCAAAAAGGTCTAACCCAAAGACGGCTGGTAAAAAGAAACCCCGGAAGAAGAACGTCAAGTCAAAGGCTGGAAAGAAAAACAAGGTCTCTGATAAAATTGCAAATGGTACTGCAAAAGAAGACTTAGCATTGATGGATAACGCCGGTTTTGAAGATACGGAAATGACTGAAATAAAAGTAGAAATACCAGAAGAAAATGAAGAAGAGGTGGAGGTGTTTTATGCACGCATGGAATAAAAATATAGTTCTGTGCAATCCAGACTTTCTCTATACAACTTTAGCGTACATAGATGCTTACACACTGTAAAAATACACGCTTACTAGATTTAGCGTATCTTTCACAATATCGAATACCTACTTCTCGAATTTTAGTCATTTGATAGTAGCCTTCCCGCCAAATGCACTACAAACGTGTGCATGTATCCAGTTTACATGTTTCAACAAAACAAATACCGGTGTCACCACCAACACTGCTTGCTTCATCTATATTGTAGATTTAATTCTATGTAGTACTAACGTTTACGCCACATTTACTAGCATTCTGCAATAGTTCGCTTTTTGCTTACGATAGGGAGACTGCACTTACCTTTTCAATGTTTGACTGCGATTCAGACAAGATTAATTTTTTCAAAGTCTCTACGACACCGTTATATGCTGTAAGTAAGTTTAACACAATTCTATCAGAAGTCCTCTAGGCGCCGTGCTTGCTTAAAAATGCATAATTTGTATTATATCTTTCACTCTAAATGCAACTTTACTAATATTGCTTTCCGATTTATCACAGATAGCACTCTTATACTAAATGGTTTATATCAGTATTTGTAAAATCCGTCTTGCTAAGTTTTGTAAGACTTTGCTTAAAATGTTTAAAAATGAACAATTCTATTTTTAGACGAAATAGCTCTATGGATGCGTGCTCAGCTCTGAAAATTAATAGCACTTTAAAAGAAATCTGGTTCAACTTTTGTTTTTCCCTGAAAGAGATGTTTTCAATGGGAATTCAAAAATCTGTTTCATTATAAGACCAAAGATTTTTTATGATTGTACGGTTGTTAGATTCTTGTAAGTGGCAATAAGTTTGCCGCAATTATGATTAAATTTATAACATAAAAGTAAACATTAATTGATCCAGCAAATAAACTATATAAGAGTGCAAATACGTAGTGATTAACACAGCAATTGTCAATCTTGCTTACTAGCCAGTTCTGTCACTCACTTTCTCCTGTCAACACAGTTTGTAGTAGCTTATTCAATAGACGTTCACATTTTTCACATAAACCTAGTAACCTGTTTCACTAGTGCACAGAAACTAATAGTAAATAGCGAATATTTGCATAAATGCTCCTAAATAAATGCAACAAGTTATTATGGACATGAAAGCGTTTACATGTTAAAACTCTTAACTATGTGACAGCTTAAAATAGATTCAAGAAAACATATCGGTAATGACATCTAGCTTTGTGCGTTCTTGAACACCTCTCTATGTTACAGTTGAAACATATTCATCATGATAATCGATGATAATCTTTTGTTGAGATTTATTATCGAGATTCAGTCAGACCAGAAATGAGCTTAGTCTCAAAGCTGAACAATCGGAATACAGAAATTCGTTCCTGGTCGGTTACAAAGAAAACAATACAATTTCCAATACTGATGTCTTTTTTGCAGACAGAGGAAGACAACCAGGACGAAGAAGAAGGTGATAGCAATCAAGAACTAAGAAACGACGGGTACATCGAACTTGTGTTAAAGGTGATGGCTCGGATGTGTGACGGACAGAATCACATGTTACAGGTGATATCATAATTTCGCTTTATCATTGTATTTCTTCTATTTCCACATTGTTTAAATGTCTTCACATAGTTTTATGTACTGATTTACTTCAATAGTAGATGTAGAACTCTCGTAGCTAGGACAATCACAAATACAAGACCAAAGCATGCACGGTAACTGCGTATATATTTTTAACTGCGAAAGGACATTGTGTTTCCTGGAAACCTAGTGTCAGACACTTATTTTGAAGCATTCCATAAATATTCTTTACGGTGAAATTACATGTAGACTAAACTAAAATAGACTAGTTCTATACCAAAACAGTGATTATAGCTTTAGAAAGGAACGCAAGTCAAAATGTAACTGATGAAATTGAAGAGCTTGTTCAAACAAAAACACACTTGAAAAATGTTTTGAAATCGGATATAATTAGAAGAGTAATTTGAAATCTAAGAATAAGTTAATACAAACATAATTATGTAAATTAGACATACTATTGCACAACTTTTTGAACCCCATTTACTCATTTTCTCATGATTGTTTTTCATCTGAAATTAATAACCTTGATTACGTGTCATGTTGGTTACCATGTTTCAATTTACTTTTGAAGCTGTTGTTTTACCTGTCTGAATATTTAAGTACAGCACTTCACAAACAAAACATGAGCACCTCCATGACCCTACAATTTGGAAATTTTCAATCTTAAATATCTTCACATTTAAAATCCCGATTTTAGAATTTTTTACGGTGTGTTACTCTCAAAACAGTCTTCAATTTAAAGTCAAAAGTCTGATTTGCCTTTCCCTTTAATCAACTTCATGTGACTGGATAACCGGGGAACTTATTTGTTCATGGCCTGGTACAGATACTTGTAATGCCAGAGTTACCAATGCCGTACCCTATGTTAGCATTGATGTTAAAAGATTGCATACGTATGTGGTTAACACTATACCCCTAGGCCTTCGTTTTTGAACAAAGTTTGTCTTGTGGTTACCATGAGGAATAGTCTCAACAAAAACACTTCTTTTTCTTTGAGAGTGTTATTTTCGTAACTGAAAAGCAACTTTGTTGAGATATTGCTTGTTGTATAACGGAGGTATATTGTGGGTAATATAAATGTAGTAACATCTGTAAAACACAGTTGAACGGTAAAATATTTTACGTAATGTATTGTTGTTAATTTTTCGGAAGCATTCATTTGACAAGTTACGACAGTTGCAATGCATATTGTGCAAGTCGTAAGTTTCAAATGGAAATGAAGATATGTCATAATGTCGAAATACTTTACACATGTATGCATTCTTTTGATGTGGTTATCCAGTCAGATTAAGCCTCTTGTAAAGAAAAAAGAGGGATTTTGAAAAGTTTTGAACAAGCACACCCCTGTTTATTAAACACTTTGGCTTCGTTAAAATGATTTATGTTCGATATTGCTCAAGAAAAATTATATATGAGTTTGCAGCTGGGGAACGTGTCTTGATTCTGAAACTCTTTCACTGTCATTTAAATGTTCTTTCAACTAATTAAGACGAATTCCAAAAGCAGTTGAATATCTCATGTATTTTGAATATGATTTTATCAGTTCATGACTAAGTTATACCGAAACCTTTATAACTAAGTAGCAAATACAATCTCTACGCTCTATAATTAAAGCATTCGGTTATCTCATTGCCGAAATGAATGCGCTCTGAAAATGAAATGTCAAAACTGTTACATCATTTATTTTCATATATATTAAAAGATGTCAAAAAAAACAAGTGTAACTTAACTTTCTCCTTTTATTCAATTACATTTTAAGTGTCTATAACTTTAAGCACAAAGTATTCATGTTGAACTATTGTGATCTCTTGATGTCGGTAGTCCGTTCTCGTTATTCATCTGTCGTTAACAATTGCTTCAAATGTCAGTCCCTCTGAAACCACTTTGCCATTTTCAACCAAGCTTATAACAGTAATGGTCGTTTGATAGTTGTCTTCTTATATCTTTTAAACAACTCCGTTCTTTTGTACTAAATGGTCAACAGAGCTGAAAATAGAAAAATCTTTAAACGACAACTCCTCCCTGACAACAGGGCTTATTTAATCCAAACTTTACTAAATCTGTAACCGCTTCGCTCGTAATACACAATACCCACAACTGCTCAAAATAAAAAACCTCTAATATATGTTTCCTCCTTAACTAGACTTTATGAGACCAATGAAACCATACTGACCTCCGAAGGTTTAACTAGAAAACCACTTAATCACCAGGCTAATTTCAGCCAAACGCTACTAAATTATAGCTTTTATGGTCTTCTTTTAAAATGCTCAATTTGGTTTTATGTTTTATGTGCAGCAAATTATTGCCATCAGAGCAAAGACAAGATTTTAGATATTTTAATATCTTCTTCTTAACCCCTGGGCCAAAATTGTCACAAATTCATAGGTCTACTTCTACATACTTGGTATAATGGAAACCAAAAATAAGGAAACATTTAACCGTAATCTCCTCCTAAACAACGGGCCCATTTTATCATTATTGACAGTAATGTCTATTGACTGGTTGACTTTTACAATTGCTCAAACCATTCGAAAAATAATGAATTCTTTAATCTAAGCTGAAAACCCGATTTTCAAATGATTTTACAGAAATTTGGTTGACTTTCTATTAAGATCAAAGCTTTCAACCGAACAAATATTTATATATCTCATTCACATGTTTATACCATACATGAATCTTGCGGATCTGATCTTGGAAAAGATTTTGTCTTCTATATTTGGGTGAGCCATGTTAAATTTACATTTATACCTTTCGGGAAAAAATGAAAAAATAATACAACGAAGTTTACAAAATAAATGGTGAAACAGCGATGTAACTGTTTCGTATGCATATGCTTTGATGTAACCATTCACGTGCAACCTGCTTATAGAGTCTATATATTTTAGATGAACATCGACGAGGAATCCAGTCCTGTTTCTACGTACAGAACACTCCGCTTTGGACATCTGAAATTCATTTCACTTCACACTTAGTCTTATGAAGCATATACTTCTCATATTAATGTTTCTTTCTTCAATATGAAACATTCTATGCAATTTTCAAGCTTTGAAATTCATATATGATTGGAAGACATTTTGAAATTAATCCTTTAAGAAAAAGTTTCAATACTTGAAACGTTCTGTTGTTTATCTATTTGTTTGAGACTTTTGGAAAACTAAGGAGAATATTTCATCAACGTAGAATGTTTAAGAGTAAGGCAAAAGTCTTTATTAATATCATATCTGTCTAAATATGTTCCTACAATTGGACATTTTGCACAACATCTACATTTGCCTATCATAGATTGTAGAAATCAAAATTCTGTTTTAAAGGAATATTGATTTAACTTATTTCAACACACAGCAACATTATAATATGTTGCAAACATTTTCTGAAACAGATCCCTTAAAGTTGATGCGAAATATCATATAGAGGTCTAGTTCCTGTTGTCTTATTCAAACATTATGCGAAGATGGTTTATTGACCAAGCATAAAACACTGACCCTGTCTAATAATTTCGATCATACATATTTATATGTGCGTATAAATTAACAAGTCATAAGGTGGGGGAAAACTGGAGACTTGGTGATAACTATTTAACTAGATATCAAAATGACCAAAATCACGGAAATTCTCACAATTAATTAAGTTGCGCTGACGCTCAACCTGTTTTAGCGACTAGCATCTCACATCTGTTCAAATGTCTTCCAAATTATAACACTGAATTCTTGCACAACTCAAAAACAATATTTAAAGAAACGAAAGTAAAATCTTTATTGAAATAACCAAATCAGTTAAGATTTTTAACCTATGTTTTTTTTTACTTTACAAAATCAGAAAAATTAATTTTTAACCATTTCCTTTACATAATTATGTACATGTTACCTGAGAATAAAACGAATATTTCTTGCTATGTCATTGAAGTAAAGAAAGTAAATTTAGTAAACATGTTTTTGTATATGTTTTAATAAATGTAGTCATATACACAACTAATGCAATATTGGGTTCTAATTTTTGTCAATAGGCTTATCTCAAAGAGCAGCCGGACAACCTGAAGACTTTCAACATTATTTTGGAGACCACCCAGTTTGTAACCGTTCTGTATTCAAACATATCCGCAGAAAACATTGATCTTTGCATACAACTTTTTGAGTGTATAAACGAATTCACAGCTGTAAGTAGGGTCATTGTTGTAATATGCGTTTGCCGTGTTTATCCATTCAGGATTACCTCAGAGAACAACCAGACAATGTGAAGTCCTTCAACATTATAGGCGAGGTCACACAATTTCTTAATGTCATATATTCAAACATAAAAGCCAAAAGTGTCGACCTGGTAATTCAGCTCTTCGACACCATGACCGAATTTACTGCAGTAAGTGATCCATAGTTTATGTAATGGATGCATTGAAAAAAAAGAAGATATATAGTAAGCCTATTCACTGAATGATCTGATTAGTACTTTTACGTTTTGTATGTATTATGATTTACTGGTCCCCACACAAATGACTTTAAATGGATATATAAAAAGTAAAAAAGATACACTTGAGAATAAAACCACCCAATTTAGTCGAGTCCGCTGTCGGCGGCTCGACGTTATTGCCACTTTTGCGGTTCGGTCTATCCGTCAATGCGTACGTGCGTGTGTGCGTTCAAGCCCCATGTCCGTAAAACATATGCACGTGAGATTTTGTAGGGGATGTAACCTCCCTATATATTGAAATATTTCTAATTGACTTGGGACAATTGTTCACAACAATAAGACGACTTGTCACACATAAGACCAAGTTATCTTTAGAAGGATTTGGCGGGATCGACATGTTGACCATGGGCATCTAGTTTTTGATATCAGTAAATGACAATATTGTAAATTACATTTACTTTAGATCGTATTTAAAATGAACAAATGTGCTAAAATTTTAAGAATGTTCAGAGTGAAATCTAAAAAAATATATTTGCATCCGTATTGTAACTACAATCGCTTTGTATGAATGAATATGCATTATGTACTCCTAAACGAAGTATATTTGTAGGGGAATCAAGAAAACCGTGTCGTAATCTATGACAATAAGATCATTGACTACATAAACTTTATTATGAGAGCTGGAGACTTCGAAGACTGTTCTACTGACAAGGTATTGTTATAGACTTGAACTTACGATAAACACGTAATTTCCATTATGAAAAGCTATCAAATATTTTACAATATGACAAGAAAACATTCTATAATGATTTTGCGTCTTTTTACAAAACTTAATAGTGTATTGATTGCCTTATAAAATTTCGAACAAGAAATCATTTAGCTAACGTTATTTGGCTCACCTGAGCACGAAGTCTGACCGCCCGCTGTTCGACGTCTGTCTGTTAACAATTTCACACTTTAGAGGTCAAACTTGAAATCCAATCTTTAACAGCCGTTATTTTTTAATTTTTTTAAAACATTCCCTATTTAAGGGAATTGTGCCACATATTTCTAATATCTGTCTTTAAATTATACACGTATTTGTCTCTGTACTTGCATTTAAAACCTTTTCTGTCATTCGGATGTTTAGAGAAGTTCCTTGTTTCAGGTTTTGTCGTTGCGAGAAAGTATCACAAACCTAGTGTTGTCGTTGGTAGAGGAAAATGGGCCTGGAAAGACCCAAGTTGCATTGGTAATATACAAAACATAAATTAAGGCCAAATAGTTATTTAATAGCCTACTCATACATGTACTATTATCCATAATGGCGAAGTCAAATCCTACTTATATTCATCAATCATCAATTATTAATCAAGGGTTCTGTGTTATCAACATACTGCAGATTTCATAATAGGCCGTTTCATGTTACCTTTTACACATAAGAAATAAATGACTTCGATGTTAATTCTTAGTTAGCTCCGCCCAAATGATACCTTTATCTATCGTACATAATGACTTACTATACTGGCGTATATTCATCACATCTTCAAGTTATTAATTGCGACATTGTTTCTTTTTTATCAATCTAGTTTATTTACCTTTCTGAAATTGCTTTTTTTTACAACTCTCAGAAATGTTTATTGCAGCCCTAAAACAACTTGTATTCAATTTTTACAAACGAAACAGATCTGTAATTGCTTGTTCTAACTTTCAACATGAAACCTTTAAAGATTGTTATTCTTTTCTGTATTAATGTCCATATAGAAATTGTTGCTGGAGGAAAGTTCCTGTAACTCGGGAAATTATCAAACTTAATCTTTTGCTGAGTTAAGAACACACGGTCCCTATACAGAGTCTCACTTATATCGACGAACTGTAGTTTTATACGATTCCAAGAACTTTTCTTGCGGATGTTTAGAATGAACTCTTTTAGGTCATTTATATTCGTGAATCACTTTTGACCCCCGCCAGAGAATATAGCATCTTTTAAGCATCTTTCCTGTATATCTTCATCCGGAAGTCCTTAACTCTAAACCGTGATTAGAAATGTATGAATATATAACTGTTGAATTGTTGCATCATCGCCCAATGTATTTACGAGAAAAACACAAATTCACCTTCGTCAAAATCTAATAAGCATCTCTAGCCCATTGAGTGTCCATTCTTTAAACTAATCGTAAATTATAAACATTATAATTTCTGCATGTAAAGTGTTTTTATATGATTTTACAGATATAGTCAAACTGTCATTACCTCAAATGATTAGGATAATGTATCGCTCTACAAACTTGCGAAAACCCAAATCGTATTTCGATATTAAATAAACACGACCTGAAAATTAAGAACTTGTTGATTGTACATGAATAATCTGTTTACCAACTAATGAACGAAACTACTTATAAAACCAAAGTAAATTTAATTCGTACTGGCCATAGGTCACGTGGCAATGTGATGTCCTGGTAGTCCTAGAAAAAGCCTCGCATTTATTACTTTAGTTTCCACTTTTATGATATTTTACTTTTATATTCATTGAGGAAACTCATGCTAACAAAGATTTAAAAAATAAACACCAAAAGTTAGAAATACAAATCATGAAGAAACAAGCATTATGTCAAGACCTAGTTGCCCTACCGGTAGAGGTCAACGGTCTACATTTTTTGTATGAAGTTTACGCAACGACTCTATACATGTGCGGTTGCATTTCTTGCTTTTACGGACTTTAGAGCTTTGACAGATCCATTTTAGCACTTTGTAAGTCAAATACATTACGTGCAAGCATGCGCGATTGTAACAAGCATATCAGAATAGTCGTATTTTATAATGCATAATATCAAAGTATTCGATCGGATCATTTATAGAAGGTCGAAATGGCAAGGTATATTTACAATATTTTTATTCATTCTTCTTCGACATATATTTACACTAAAATTATGTAAGTGAATCATGCACTTGAACCGGATTTTAAAATACTTGGTACAATTGCACATCATGCAACCTGCGTATCAAGGCCCACTCCCTAGCACTCAAGGTCAAGGTCATGTACGTAACCACCGTTTAAAGGCTATTGAATCCCCTAAACAATATGACCATTTATATTTTTTTCACTACACTTTTCGATAGCTGTCCGTATCTGTAAAATGTTGCTCACGCCTATTGAACGCTTTTATAATTCATTACCTGTATTCAATCGATACGCAACAAACACTCAAGACGGCACGTTTATGATCGTGCAGATATTTACAATTTCTGTTTCTTTTTTCTACTACTCTCAGTAAATGTGTAATGCAGCCCTACTCATATTTGCAAGTCTTTCGCCTTCTTATAACTAGTATCAATAACTACTTAGTCTAACCTTAACCTTTAAACCTTTAAAAATTGTTATGCCTTTTTGTATTTAAAATCAATATTTGCTTACTTTCTTAAAAATTCTCAATCTTTAATCTTTTCCTTTTAACACCAATAAGTGCCCTATCCAATCTTTCCATATCCACAAATCTGTAGTGTTTATATACTAGTAACACTAACTGTTTAGTCTCGTCATCTCATAGTCAGTAATATTAAGTTTTTTATCCCCGCCAAAGGCGGAAGGATATTGTTTTGGCGTTGTCCGGACCGTCCAGGACTATTAACTTAAGAACCATTGGAAAGAATTTCATAAAACTTTAAATAGTGTACAAATGCACAATGACGCGTCAAAAAACGAATATTGTCGGGTCAAGACCAATAAGTCCCAGCCCATTGTTATTTCTCCTATAATCAAGTACAAAATTATTAAAGTAATATTACTGAATGCTGGTTTACTTATATGATTTTAATAAGTTCAATTGTCATTGGCTCAAATAATTTAATGATCACATTTATTGAGCATATCGACCCCCCAGGCTTTTGATTTTTAAGAAATTAGGCTCGTTAAGGGAGTTTAGTGCTTCAGTCTGAAATACTCTGTTTAGAAACTTAGAAATTTTTGTTTTCTGAAACTTAAAGTACTGATTTAATTAAACTGATAAAAATTGAGTTCTGTATCACTGTGAGATGCTTAAAAAGGAATTACCCCTCAGAGATAAGGCCCAAATGGGGTGGTGAAATTTTGAAAATGGTTCTATTTTCTGAAAAGGCTTGTCAGAATATTATTTTGTTTGGTACAAGTCACCAACTTTGTATTCTCAGTTAACAGAAAATTTAGAAACTTATTTTTACAGAAATGAGGCCCTTAAGGGGATGTAGTGCTTTTGTTATATAGTTATTCTATATAGAAACTTAAGAATTCTTGTCTGAAAGTAGTAGTACCGATTTAATTTAATTACAACAATTAAGTTCTTTATGACTGTAACTTGAAAAAATAAAATATCACCCCAGAGATGAGGTCCCAGTAGGGTAGTGGAATTAAAAGAATCAATGTTTTTTTTCTGAAACAGACAGACCAATACACTTTCCAGTTGTTCTTTGTAAGCTGTTTGATGAATTTGGCAGGGGATATGAATTTTTGTATTAAGCAATTTTTAGTATTGTTATATTAATATTAGTAATTGCGTATTTTTACATTCGCAATTGCTTGGTCTTCTCCTATCATTATTCATCTCGTTTATTCCTTAAAGCTACATACTCTAAAATGTATCGTTTTTGCATATCGCTAATGATTTAATTGTATTATTTCACTGAAATGACTTACAGGAAGTGAAGGACACCTTGGATAAGAAAGCTGTCGTCGCATTGATGACGGAATGCTTTGAAAACCATGGCATAGACAAAAAAAAGCTTGAGGAAATGAAATATGTACAGTTGGAAGGGATGTTACCACCGTCAAAGAACAAAGCTTTCTCAGGAGCAAGGGATAAACTTATTAGAGGCTTAGGGGTATTGTAAATTTCAAACAGACAAACAAGTACATGTACACCTGTAATGGAAATCTATAAGTTATAATATAAAGTCTAGGTAGAAATAAAAATATACTTTACTCGAAAAAATGTATTTGATGTTTCATCATCAACCGTTAAAAAATATTATATTAAATTGCAGTTACCTCTTAAGAGGTCTTAATTCAAATTCAAATATTAAACGTTCATTTGAACCAAGTATCTGAAATTTCGTATCTTACGGACAGAAAGCGGAAAAGAACGAGTTTGCTGAAGAGTATGAAGATGTTGGGTACCGTCTGTACCTTATACTTGCCAGGATGATCGACGTGGATCCGCATCTCGTGGAAACTCGTAAACAAATATTTCTTATATTAAGTCTGTCTATTACTTATATGGCCATTATTTTGTTTTGAATGTATTGTGTGTATGTCTTGAAATGCATAACTTCTACTGTTTAATTGATGCCTTCGTACTACAGTACTATAATTACTGTTTTCATTTCCCATATCACAACATGCGTTATAACAAGACGATCGAGTTTGATTCCGTACTTTTACAGTAGAAAAATTTCATGATGTAAGATTTAGGTCAGTCTTACTCGTACTCTTTAACATTTGTAAAATATTTGCCATTGTTTTATTTGCTTTTCTTCGGATGTCGTGAGTTTCCACCACCTTAAAAAGACGGAATATATTAATTTAATGAAGCTTTAGTATTTTTGTAAATTAATAAACTGCACAGTTGTTGAATTCTCTTCGTAATAGTGTTCATAATATATTTTGCGAGACAATGCCTTATTCCTTGTAAGTTTTATTGCACATGTTTTATTCGTAGTGAAGCTGACACCGTTACAACAGAAAGCTTTTAGCTTTTACAAGAAGAATTGTCAGTCAATTGAAGTAATAAAAGACGACGAGTTACAAAAGGCAAATTTCCGTGTGAAGAGCAAGGTAAAATAATATGATTTTAACAACATTTGAAAATAATAAGTTTGGTTTATTTATATAGTAACCAACTAAATTTTGACCCGAGAAAGTAAAGCATATCGAATACATTTTTACACGGCAACGCTTCACGTAAATGTCATTACGTAGACGTGAAATAACGGAGAATCATAAATGTGAAACTCAGATATCATTTCGAAATGTAACTGCTTTCCCTTTGACATCTCCGATGAAAATAGGGCTCCGTGTACTAATATTGAGCATAAATATATTGAAAACACTTAACACCATAACCAATGCTATTAGTTATGCTGTTTCATACATATAAGAGCAACATTAAATTTCATTAAGCAAAAAAGAAGCTTGCAAAACAGTATCACATTTAGGACAGAAACGAGTAAAAAAATTGAAAATATCCAGTCTAAAGATAATGCTGCTATTGTTTGGTTATGCACCTAGTCAATCATCAAAGCTTATTAAACTCGATCTAGCAAAACTTCTATGCTACACCTGGCTTAACGAGTTTAAATTTACTTTGCAGTTCAGAAATTCTGTTCTACAGAAATATATACATACCAATACGGTTTTGTAGTTGTTCATGTCTATCATTCAGTTTTCCTCTTTTTTGTTTACGGTAGTATTGATAACTGTCGACTTGCAGCTATTGCAGATACTTACTGGTGGACAGCCACGTGAATGGCAGTATTGCGGGTGTCATTTTATTGAAAATGGAACAGTCTATATAAACCAGTACAATGTTCCTAATCTACATCATGGACCTATATACATGTCCGTCCGTTTGTCTGTACGTTTGGCTGAAGGTCAATGGTCCATTTACTGTAGGTTCAGCTTTGATCTTCATTTCATCATAAGAAGGAAATAATCTCTCATCATCAATTTTTCTCATCTAATAGAAAAAAATAGCATTCAAGCTAAAATGGTTTGAATGTCACACGCGTTTTTTGTTCTCAGATGATGTTATAGGGCTCTCTTGTTATGTTCATGCATGTTTCCCATGCGGCATAACAAATTGAATGGATTTAAAACAGCCAACTTGTTTTATTTAACAGCGCGTTTTACGTGAGGAAGTGAAAGAAATGTTGAAGTGGAGTGTGGACAGATCTTCACCAAGTAACAAAATTCGAGATCTAATGGCTTGGTCGGAGGATATCATGAAGGACATAGCTTACCAACGACGAATTCTAAGCAATCCAGTGGCAATCGTCCTTACTAAGGGATGGTTAGTTTGTTAGTATATTTGACTAGAAACCATATAACTTAAGGATGTATTTTATAAAATAAGGGTGATAAACGTAGATACTAAAAACATTTAAGTCTTCAATACAAATGCTCATAAAGCATTTTCGAATTGACGTAATGTTTAGGTCTGCAGTCACAATATAGGTTCAAAGAGACCCTAAAATAAACATATTAGACATGAGAACACACAATAACACTCTGCGTGAAACACTTTGGCTATAAGTATGACTACACATATAAGTAAAATATACTAGTGAATTTATGAACAATTTTACAATCGGGGTAATAGCGCCAGAAAGTGAATAGCAACATTGGTAATGGGGGTAGATTACTAGAAGAGGGTCAATGCGTTTAAATGACGTTGAGGGTAGGGGGTGGTTCAAAGGCATAAGGCGAACTATCAGTGTACATTTATGCCGAATTAATTATTATTAAAAATAATTTATCATCATTAAATACTGTAACTAAAAGCAGACACAAGAAAGGAGATGTACTGTATAACAGTATATTAGCTTAAAAATTACATCTATATTCTAAAGTATGTTATCTGGTACTAAGTATGTAGTTTTATATATGAGTGCTTGAAACACTATGCTAATGAATACACATACCATTTCTATTATCTAAAATGTTATCAATTTGAAAACAGGTAAAAATTATTAAATGATTATATACATAATTAAGCAAAGCACTCCTTTTCACAACCCTTTATTTAAACATTTTCTTCGATTTTGTTCTGTCACTACAGTACTAAGAAAACATTGGTAGGAAAAGACTTAGCTTTGAAAGAAACTGGTATGCTGCACGTTGTCATAATGATAAATATATATATAAGTCAGTTTGAAATGAAATAAAAAAACATTTCTTTGAAGTAATATTTGATATATTTCTTTTGAAACAGGCTTATTTGGAACCATCTGGTGACAGTTCTGTCGTTTGCAATCAACATTCTAATGTTGATGACATGGAATGCGAAGGGTTCTCTGAACACGCCGGGTATATTTGAAAATTCGACGGCCTTACCACCATCTATAAGAGAGTGAGTAAATATTCCATGTAAAGGACGGTGTAAATTTCTTAAAACAGCAAGGCGGGTAATCAAATTATTATACCCCCCTAACACAAAATGTAAGGATGGTATACTGGATTCAGCTTGTCTGTCCGTCTATCTGTCCGTCTGTCTGTAGACGGAATCTTGTGGACATTAAATCTTCAAAATCCCTGGCCAGAATTTAATGATACTTCATACAAGTGTAGTCTGCTTATTGTGCATGGTCTATGTTTCAGGTCTCTAGGTCAGGTCAAGGTCACGGGCTCAGATAGAAAATCTTGTGGACGCTAAATCTTCAAAACCCCTGGTCAGAATTTAATGATACTTCACAGAAGTAATAAATACAATGCTTAGTTGTGCACGGTCTATGTTTTGGGTCACTAGATCAAAGCTCAAGGTCACAGGGGCTCGAGATAGTAAATCTTGTGGACACTAAATCTCCAAAATCCCTGGTCAGAATTTAATGATACTTCACACACGTGATAAGTACAATGCTTAGTTGTGCATGGTCCATGTTTCGGGTCACTAGGTCAAAGGTCAAGGTCACAGGGGCTCGAGATAGTAAAATCTTGTGGACACTAAATCTCCAAAACCCCTGGTCAGAATTTGATTGATACTTCACAGAAGTGATAAGTACAATGCTTAGTTGTGCATGGTCCATGTTTCGGGTCACTAGGTCAAAGGTCAAGGTCACAGGGGCTCGAGATAGTTAAATCTTGTGGACGCTATATCTCCAAAACCCCTGGTCAGAATTTAATTATATTTCACAGAAGCCTCAAGTTGTGCAGGTCCATGAATTAAAGCATCAAACATTGCATTATAAGTTAAAATGAGCACTATGCCTAGTTGTGCATGGTCTAGGTTTTGGGTCACTAGGTCTAAGATCACAGCGGCTTGAGATAGTAAAATCTTGTGCGCTTTTTATCTCCAAAACCCCTGGTCAGAATTTAATTATATTTCACAGAAGCCTCAAGTTTTGCAGGTCCAATAATTAAAGCATCAAATATTACATAAATTTGATATATTATGTCATTGGGGTGTTCGGGGGGTACTCATCACCTTCAGTGATAGTTCTAGTTTTAGGTGTTTCGGGCCTAGTATCGTAGCACGCAGCTATCTGAGTAAGTGTTTTGTTGTTGCTTTATTACTCAGAAAACAATCATTTTAAAATTCTAAATAGCATTCTAACAGGAGTTATTTATCCTCACTATTCACTTTGTTTCATTTCAGTCCTATTCCGGAAATAAGCAATCTCACCAAAGATCAATACAAGATGGCGATCTATATCTTGGGAGGCTTACACAACTTTTTCAGTCTCCTCGTGTTTGTCAGCTACTTTGTGGGTAACCACCCAAGACTTCCAAACCCTAGACAAATGTTGGAATCCGTGAAGTAAATATGTTTGCCTTTTCTTCCTTTACATATACAATATAGGAGTCATCGTAATTGCCTGGCGGTTGGTCAATTAGAATGTCCTATGACACAAATAAAGAACTGTAGACGAATACAAACCTAAATGTATTCACACGACATACTTTGTATATTCATCAAACGAATTTAAGCTAAGTTTGGTGGCTATTGGGCTTAGGCAGCTTCATTTTCGCAATTACTCAGTTTTGATGCCGATGCATTCCGTGTAATTGGCATAGACATCAATACAAATATAACATACGCTTACATCTTTATTACGAAGAGTTGTTTTTAAGTTTGATATTTTAACGTCTGTTTAACTTTAAGTTTTTAAAGCAGTATCATAAAATTTCATGGACAATATGCCTGCAGTTAAGTGATTTGTTGAATTTCTAGGTCAGTGTTCAGATCAAAGAAAAAATTGGAAGAAGACTCGGACGAAGAAAAGAAGAAAAAACACGTGTCCAAAATGGATGCAAAGCTGCTGAGTTTTACTACCTTTTACTTTTTTGTGAGTTTATATTAGTAAATTCATAGTGGTAAAAGTAAATATTTTGTTATAGTATGCAATTTTCTAAAAGTTTATTAAAATTTGATACTATGCGTAACTGCCATGCATATCATAACATGTGGTCGTCGAAATGTCAACGGAAGATCAGAATTGTATTGCAAGTCATAAATATTATTTGGATTTAAAAGCAGTAATACCGCTATCACATCAACATTGTAATTGGCTTTTGTGGTGCTGCAGTGTTTAAAAGCTACAGTGTGTATTTAAAATATTTTTCATAGGTAAAATATTTTTATATAAATCTTTTAAAGGCATTTGTTGCTCTGTCTGTTGCCGGGACTTTATTTCACGGATACTTCTTCGCATTCCATCTGTTGAATATCGTGAACAACAATCAGCTGCTCAGTGGTGTAATCAAGGCTGTCACACAAAATGGTGAGGCATTTATTTTCGTGTTACGCTCATATAAGTTAAATTAATTATGAGTTATCTGAGCATGTTCATACCCCCGAAACGAAGTGGTGGTTGGTCGGTCGGTCGATCCGTTGCATTTTCCTTGCCCGGAGAATAACTTGAAAACTACTGGTTGGAATTCAATACAACTTCATACAATGGTAAAGCACATTGCAGTGCAAAAGACCCATAACTCCATCTTGACTAATTACATAGTTCTTGCCCTTTGATACTTTTCCTTGTCCGGAGTATAACTTAAAAACTACCAGTTGGAATTCAATACAACTTCATACAATGGTCTAGCACAATGAGAGGAAGTGCAGTGTATAAGAACCATAACTTTATCTTGAATTATTAAATAGATATTGCCCTTTGTTACTTTTCCTTGTTGCAAGAACAATATCTCTGTTTTAGTCTTTTTTGCAAGGTATTCTGTTACTACGAACTTCCTCAGTTTATAAAGCAGTCTTTCGGTGGGTATTAATCACATTTAGTGATAAGTCCAGTTATCTCATAAATTACATTACATTACATTGGCCTTTCCGTTTTTAATGTATTCGATGATTGCAGTTTGTAACTTCAGTATTTAACACAATTGCAGAACTTACGCACATTCTGAAATTAAGTCCTCGTTAAATTTAATATTACTTTGTCGTCAAATATGTAAACTCTAGATAACTGTCCTTTGTTTGTTTTAGAAATAAACTTCAGAAATGAATGACATATCATGGTGACATTTATGTATTTCAGTAGAAGGGTTTCGTAGCGAGCTCGAAATTTTGTAATGGCAATAAATTATGCATTCCCTGTATTTTTAGTACATTCGTATTCACTAAAAATAGATAATGTGTTACCAATCCATATCTATATCTGTACAACAGGACGTTCACTTGTCTGGGTGGGTATACTTGGACTCTGTGTGTTCTATCTGTATGCAATCATAAGTTTTGCCATGATGAGGAGCATGTTCAATCCGGACGACTACCTGTATTGTGACACACTGTGGCAGTGCACTCTCACGGTCATAAGATATGGACTTATCGGGGATCTCTTCGACGTATGTAGAAATAATCATTTTGCATGAAACAAATTGTTGGTTTCATACCTTAGTTGTTTGCATAATCACATAAGAAAATGTCAGTTGAAATAAAACAGAACATGCAGTACATTCGTCATATGCTAATTTCAGTTTATGTTTTTCATTGTACAAACTTCCACAAAATAATTTTTAAGTCATTTATTCAATAGTCTCGCGGTAATCCATCTCTTTGTCAACATACACAATTCCCATGTAAAACAGTTCATCGCCGATCACGTTAATAGCTCGGAACAGTATAATAGTTTATACCTGTATTTCCTTGTAAGGATTATTATTTTTTCAACATCGGTGTTGCTTTCGTGATCTTTTAAGTACGAGAATATTTTCTGATTTTCAGAATATTAGAGCTCACGAATCTGAGAAAGATTTCCACATGTTTGGATTCGTGGTTCTGTACCATGTGTCTTTCTTCATCTTCATCACCACGATTGGGTTGAACATAATCTTTGGTATCATCGTTGACACTTTCTCGGAACTCAGAGACTTAAAGGTAATGTAACAAAATTCTTTATTATCTCGTTAAGAACCGATATAGTTTGAAATTCTTAATATCGACCAAAATAAAGCAAGGCCCCGTGCTTACCAAAGTTTCTTGAGCACAAAGCCAGGTCAAATTATATTTCTTTACAAAGTAGAGTTTAATAATAATTATAAAGATACACTAGGCCAAGAACAGACCTACTGATTATTGTTACAGAAGCCGACCTTGATATAACTAGACATGACTTCAAATAACTTGAGCATGATTACGTGCTGAGCATGAGATTTTGCTCAAGAAACTTTTATAAGCACGGGGTAAGGTATTTTATTGTTAATAGTTCTGCGTTTAAAAATATTTCTGTTTATCATTAGGTCGGTAGCCATTATCGCAATTAATCCTTAGCATTTCAGTGGACATGAAAAATGTTAACGTAAAAATGCATTTTATTTGACAGAAAACACTCTGTCGGTTTCTAGAATGTATCTTCTTTTCATTTTAGGAGTTTTCTAATAATTTTCATATTAAGTTCATATTTCTTTTTGGCCTAATGTTTATGACATGCACTCATGTTTAACATTCATCTTTTACCTTTGATAGTGGACAGCTGAATCAGATATGAGAGACACGTGCTTTATTTGCAGTAGGAACAGTTATGACTTTGAACATCATGGCAAAGTAAGCTATTTTACACGGCATTAATGTGACGTTATATAGCTTCGGGTAAAGCTCTATGCATGGTTATGCGCCCAGAAAATATATACCACGCACATGTAGACAGCGTGTCATGGTTTATTTGAAGATAACTAACGATTTTCATCACTTTGACTCTAAAGTACAAAATTTTGTTACATATTAAAATGCACGAGCTGCAACTGATTGAAAATAAGTTTTCCTCTAAGACAAAAGATGCCCGTCGTGTTAAGATTGTATTTTATTCATGTAAACCTAATTTCAATTGTATATATTAATGAAATATAACTTCAGTGTACATTTTTAAAGTTGCAACGGTTTAACTAAGAAAAATAAAATTAGTGAAACAAGGTTGAAATTTTCTTATTTTACAGGGGTTTGAGCACCATGTTCGTTATGAGCATAATATGTGGTCATACATATTCTTTTTCATTCACCTGAATGGAACCAAAGTCAA
Source organism: Saxidomus purpurata (assembly GCA_022818135.1). Classification (NCBI taxonomy): domain Eukaryota; kingdom Metazoa; phylum Mollusca; class Bivalvia; order Venerida; family Veneridae; genus Saxidomus; species Saxidomus purpurata. The sequence goes on along the minus strand of JAFMSR010000012.1, from coordinate 33,583,945 downwards.
CGATTACACGGCTTTAGAGATGTATGTCTATAAGCTGGTGAGTTACAAGTCATTGCTTACTTATATTTGAGTCAATGATATTTTTCTCTTTCACTGCAACACTCATTACAATACTTATTTACTGGTATCTTTGTAATTTATTCACATAAGATGATATTCTATTCATTTTTCATTAATCGTTCAAATCATTTTTTTTATGAATTACCAGCTTCTGAAGGAAAACTATGACTTCTTTCCCTTGGATCGTGCACTTTCTCTGGCCGCCATGGGTCAGGATTCTACAGAAGTTAAAATTGATGATTTACTGTACCAAGTGACTTCCATTGTTGAAAAGCAAAAGCGCGAGGTATGTACTCTATTTATTAGCTTACTAATCTATGAATTGTTATAAGAAAGATGTCAAATCAAATTACTTCAAAAGCATAGAAAATAGAATACTTACAAGTAGTATTAGTTAACCAAAAAGTTTAAGTTATATCTTCCACTCATTATCGGTAATATCAGCGTTTTGAAATATGTGGCAGTGCCGTAAAACATTAAATAATATTGTAAAGTCGTTTGTGTACAATTAAAGGTGGAAAGCGATTTATTACCGAAGGCCTGTAGTGTAGGTTGCCTGTTTCTGCGAAAATGAGGCCGTTTTCGATATATGGTACTCACTAAAATTGTATTCATTTAACATTTTACGTTCATTGAACACGTATCACGAGAATAAAACTACTACATGTAGGGGGAATCCCTTTAAAGCTGCTCGCTCACAATTTCAGGTAAAAAAATCAATTTCTCAAAAATGATATACATGTACTTAAACATAAAATGAAAAAGTACATTTGTGATAACTAGAATCGACAAAATAAGAAATATAAGTAGGTAGATATTTACTTAATTCTATTGAAAATGTTGGTAGGTTTGATTAAACGGCCCCGCTTTTCGATGTGGCTAAATTGGGATATTCAAAAGTGTTTGTATCCCTTTATAATTTGGTTGCGTTAATTTCAAATTTACTGATATTCTTTGCAGTAATTTATATGTGACTTTTTTATGTAAATGTTCATTCTAAAATATGTTAGTTTCCGAGAGTTTGAAGAAATTTATTTCATCATCAAAATCTGAGAGCGAGCAGCTTTTATCAAAATATAAATCCGTATTTTCAATAATGTGTTGTAGACATTATTAGAGCCCAATTTGAATGAAATTCATTTTCAAGATTCATGTAAATAATATTTTAAATCGCTTATAATAACTATTTTCTTAAAAGGAACTGGAGAAAAAACGCCTTGAAGAACGGATGCGACAGAAAGCCTGGGAGGAAAAACACAGGCTTGGGTCATTCCGGAAAAAGGCAAGCCTGCAAACAAGGTCGTCAGAAGACTTGCTCTCTAGTGCGCAACAAGATGATCAAATTCCCCGGCAAGACACGCTACAACTTTCTGTTGACAGTCCACCGCTAGGCCTTTCACCAGTGTATTCGAGAAGACAAAGTATTTCTGCGGGTACACGACGTCAAAGTGGCGTCGGTACGGGTTACCAAGCTCCAGCTAATCGCCATGACAGGTACCGTCGGCGTCGTAGTATCAGTCCAATGGATCCAAGAGATTCGGTCTACCGACGTATGTCTCGCGGTTTCGACGATGACCAGGAGCCTCTTATTGGAACTCCAGGTTACGATGAGCGAGCGCAAAGCCCAACATTATTTGGCGTTGACAATGACCTACTTGATATAACACCAGTTCCATTTAGTAGACGCCAGTCTCTTAGGAGTCCAAGACTCAGTTTGGCTACGAGCCCTAGAGAGCATACCTCTTTCTTCGCCGAGAGTGACCCAATTCCATACTTAAGACAACTATCACAACAATATTCACAAGAACGTCGTCTCTCGCAAACGTATCCCGAAGGTCGACCGCTAACATTACCACGAGACCGAGATTTAGACCGAGATGACGCAGACAGTGTTACTTCAGAAGACAGGACACCAGAAACTAGGTTTTAAAACAAAAGAAAACTTTGCAGGGAATTGTTTCCATGGCTTATAGATATACATAATGTAACTGAAAAGATTGTTAAGATTATTCATAGTCTTATTAAAGAAACATGTGACGATAGGACGTCCAAACCCCAATATTCAAACATAGGGAAAACAAACAAGATATTGCAAAATTTATTTATGTATTTATGAATATGTTTAATCAATTGATTTTGCTTGAACATGATCAAAGTCTCTCTGGAAACCTGCAAGTATAATGTAAAAGAAAAGTTAATTCAGATTTAGACATGTATGGCGCGTTATGTTATCCTGAAAAGAGTTCATTCATTTCATCGGAAGATACAACGCTCAGGACTCTCACAGGGACAATGTACAATGTTTCCACAAAAAGTACAGAGATGTCTTTTTCATTGTTTCATATTAAGTCCCATTACCACTTTTAATACTCTTATATAAAATAATAAATTTAGGGATAGAATAATGGTAGACTTGCGTTCTGTTTAGTCTAAAACATTGTTAGCATATTTATTTATTATATATTTTTGTCGCTTCTTCGCGTTATTAGACAGTGTTTCTTTTTGTTCTGAAAAAGCATTGAAAAAAGTCTGTATTTATAGCATTTATATTCATTTGAAAAAAGCATTTAAAGGGAAATTGTTCGAAAAAGTAATATTTTTTCGGTTAGATCACTGTCTTATAATTTAAAAGCTAGATGTTAAGTGCTAACGGGACTTTAATTTTCTATTTAATGAATGTATGCATTTAAATGATTTCATGTATGTTTGTATTAATATTAATGAATATGAGATCACGTGTAAGATTAACATTATTAAGGGCGATAACTTACGTGTCATTCATATATAGTTACAGAGAAACCGTTTGCCGCAAGTGATTTAATAAGAAAAAGATATTTGAAGTAACAATACTAATGATTGAACTTGCAAGTAATTTGGCAACAAAATTTTAATGTACATTCATCAAATAAATCAGTGTTTCCTTCATCCACTGCATTGCCATTTAAACTGATAATATTTGCTGAAAGCAATAATAGTGATCATACTTGAAACTCGTTATGTCTTTAATTTATGGCAACATGTAATTATATATTAATTTGAGATAACAACTTGAATAACACCATAATTAATAAGAGTGTTTAGGTCTTTTCAGAGGTTTATTTTTTTTCTGACCCGCAACTTGTTTTTGACCATATAAAGAAACTTTAGTACGCACAATTTGTATGCACGAAGATGCTTTTTTTAACTTTTACATATTTATTGTAATATGTGTTGTAATCTGGTTTAATTGACGTTAGGACAACTATCTTTTAGCTTACGCTGGCTTCTGTAGAATTTGTAAATGTGTATTTACAGCCTGTCTTCTCGTGTGAAGAAATGATTTTAGATGTACTTTAACATTAAACTTGACATAAATCTGTGTGCGTATTGTTCCAATTTAGTATTACTCCAACGACATATTATTATGCTGTAATCAATAATAATTATACACTTTCATTTTGCCCCGGTTACTTTACCTTAGAGAGTTCGTTCAGTATTCTACGGTACTGCACGTTGGCAAGGAATGATACTGAACGTTGGCATGGGAAGGCGGATCTAGCGATCAGCTCTACGGACTATTGTATTTGTTTGCAAACTTCGTTTTATGAGGTTTATATGTGGAAGTTTGACAGTTTCTTGCAATTAGATAAACTATGGTCTAAAAATGAAAAAGAAACTTCAATCATTTTCAAGTAAATGTAAAGGAGTTCCATTTTTAAAATGGTTTGAATGTTTAAGGCACGGAATACCAGTTCTGGTTACGAAAGTAACTGGTACGTATAATCAGTCGAGTATTGATTGGATGGAAAGGAATGATGTTTTGCATGGAATCATAAGAAAGAGAAAACATTTTTAGGAATGCATATCATGATGATGTGTTCATATTTCAAAGTATAAACATGAATTCATAGGAAAAGTCTTGCGTTTTTCAAAACAAGATGGCGGACGGCAACTGATAGTTCTTACCATGTAAGTATAAATGACAACACGTATAAACAAAATGACGACACGTATAAACAACGAGGGGAGCGATGGTGTAGAGGTTAAGGTGTCGGCCGCTCATCCCGGAGGTTGCTCACTCCACTGGGGTCACGACCGTACTGCCTCATATGGCACCAGTACTGGTTCTTCCAGGAAGCGGACTCGAGAGTGACTTGATAAGCTACAAGCTTTCTTCACAATCGAGCTAAAGTAAATTAATATAAACTAATAAACTAAACAATATTGAATCGAGTCAATTAATACGCAATAAAGCAAATGTAAATGGTAAAATAGTACGCTAGTGGTCTGACAAATTTCAAGATTCATATATTGTTGTTTTGTAACAGAATGTCATTTTGTTCATATTCAATCTGAAAGTATATAATAAAAAGGTTATTGAACTTGTATGGTGAACTATTACTTGGAACTCGTTCCAAGTAATAGTTCACCATACAAGTTCAAAAATTTATAATATCATCTCCCTTGTTAGGGTCGCAAGCGCACAATAGAGCAATGTGAGAGGCCCAGGTTTTTTGGCCTGGGGACTGAAAGTCCCCAAGGCCTAAGTTAGTATACCACATTTCAAACCCTGCAAGAATTTTAGCCGTGCTATGTGCGAATAACACTGTAAACATGCGCTATGTGAAAGTAGTGCAAGACAGACCAGATCAATCTTCTGTTTGAATGCCGCATATGATAAGAACATGTTACAAATAAAAATAGTCATAAAACTTCAAACGACTGCAGGAAGGTTATAGCTTACGGGCTGCTTACACTTTTTTCTTGTTTTAGAAATTAATGCCCTGTTAGCTGATTACGGAAGATAATCATATGCATATCACGGAAAAGTACGGACATTTACGGAAATTTACGAAAACGTACGAAGCTCGATATAAGAGTTTGTAGTTTGATTTTCAAATTTCCGATGTTATTTCATTGACAACTTTGTTATTTACGAACGATTACATATATATTTACCTAAAAATAAATGTCTCTAAAAAAAGATATAATTTACGTACTTCCCGAGAAGGAACAACGTGATCAAATTCACCGCCATTTATCGAGGACGCTGCATGTCGAGGCCCAGTGAACGGTTTCACTGATTACAACTACAAGGAACCCAGAATCTTTTTGGTTTTCTCTGTTATCACATTGTACGTACTGTATTTATATTTCATTGCTGGTATTGCTTTGTTTATTTCTGTTTCAAGGTCTTGTATTGGTACCAAATTTTCGATCCACATCATCAGATCATACGCTTGAAGTTGTACAAAGCCGATCGATTATTTGTACGGCTAACATTTATAATGTTGACTATGTGATTATTTTTCATTTAACGTACTTTCATAAAAACAACTTCCCTGTACCCATATATTTGTGACATTATTCTGTGTCATTTGAATTTCGTCCTCAGCACTTTCGACCCGCGCTTTAGGTAAGATTCAACGCAGAACCGTAGGTGAAAAGTTGTTTTTCGGGAGTAACCTAAGGCCCAGGTTTTTTGTCTGCTTGGTTTTTTAAGAGCAGATCAGTTATATGTTAAGAAAATAGTTAATATCTTGTTGTCTTCTTAAATACTTCTTTACCCTTTTCCTGCCTTTATTAGCGCGCGCCATTATGACTCGAAAAGGACTTCGTTTTTCGAGAGGAACAGCTCTTATTATTTATGATAAACTATTTCCAGTAGTTTACAAGTAATAAGTAGTGTATTCTTTGCGAGAATAATTACGCTATTTCTCAGTCCAAAAACACAGAGCAAATTATCAGAAACACGATATATCGTTTTCCTATGGTCCTATATGTAGTAGCCATAATGTAATATACAAATCCTACGTCTAATACAAGTGAAAGAAAGTTCTTTTGATCATTTCGAACACTACGGTCCAAAAGGTATTGAAGGAAAGATTCAAATATACCTCATGCGGCTGTTCTGTAATTATCATATGTCAACAGTGATTAGCTGACAGGCACAAATTCAGTGTACACGTGTCCGGAATCTTCGAAATTAGCTTCAAAGTTTTCAAATAATTAGTAAAAAATCAGAGCACGAAACTATTTCTAAAATTGGTATAAAAACAAACAATTTGATTGTTGAACCTTAATCAGGAATTTTTGTACCGTATTTCTTTCTTTCTTTGGGAAACAATTTTTTGTAGAAGGAAGAAACAAAGATTATCCAATAAGTTTATCAGTGTTTACTATTTGAGTAAACAACGAATTTCAAAGTGTAAACAATGTTCTGAATGGGAAAATATGGTACCAAGTAATTCCTATACCTGACAAGCAATAAATAACTTCGATCAAGGAAATTGAGTGCACTGTTTCCTGGAAGAAAAAAATTACAAAATTAAAATTGATGTGATAGAAAAGTGTGTGTAAGTGTTTTCTTTTTAAATGTAGACTAGAACACGTTCTCGATTCAAAGCTAAAAGAAGTACAGGAAGCTACAAAGCAGTTTAACAAAGATATATCAATGATATATGGTGGTAATCCCCCCATCCGTGACAAATTATTGTCCGGGCAATTTCGTAAGAACCACTGACTTGAAATTAGTGAATCTTCATAGACTGCTTCACTATCAAAAGGAACTGCGCATATTATTACCATGTTTATTCTTTGATTACCTTTTCATATGACACGTCCAACTGGGTCCACGTCAAAAATATCATCACTGCGGATGCGTAGCTCAATTTCATATTGTTTGTGTAATCTGTACACACAAACTTTTCAATCAATATAACGCTACATAATGTTCTTTACAGTTTTGTAAACTTTCATCAAACATATTTTATGTTTGGAATAATATTTAACAAAACGCGTGTAAAAGCTATGTAAATACGTACGTCACAACGTTGCGTCTTGACAAAATTCATCTTAAGCGCATCTATTAAAGTCCATCCTGTACTTTTATTAACATGCAGAATCACATCAAACGTCAACAAATTAATAAGCAACATTAAAGTTATCATACTAATGCTCCAGAGTTTACACCGGCCATTAAAATGATATAATACGCTATGAAGAATCGGTTCACTAGTTAACACATGTATGTCACAAAATTAAAGAGTTCAAACCATGCATTTTAAAAGTAAATATATTTGAAAGATCGTTTTAAATGTAGTTTACAAACAGTTAAATATGTCTAACATTTCAGTGTAATGCACGGATTTCGTCGAGTGTTTTTTGCTCAACAATCTGTCACATACGTAAAAACAATGTGTCCCAGATATAATTGATTAATTTTCAACGTGTTTTTAAAATGTTTCGTTATCTTTAACGACACAATTGAAAAAATATACCAGATACCGATTTTAACTATTTTTAAAATGATAGCTAATAGTCTCTGAAATCGGGTCAGTAATTTAACAAACGGCGTAATCTTTACTTTGTCCAATGTTTTGCCACACGTGACAATATTACATTGCGTTTGATCCATTATGTCTTTACCCTTCACATACTATAAATTAGCTTAAACTTGTTTTCAGTGTCCGAAATATTCCTCTCGAGATTTATATATTTACATTGGATTTACGTAAGATTTACACATATTTAACTAATACACATAAACACATGTAATATCATAACGCATCACTATTATTATATGATTATGTAGAAAATTGTCTTACGAAGGAGCCTTTAACGGCGTTTTTGTCAAAGATGTAAGTGCGACGTGTTATAACCGCTCTAGAGGCTGGAATTCAGCAAATCATTATGGGAATATTTTTTAACTAGAGGATATACGCATAGTGCAAGCAGATGTATGGCCCTTTCATTATAAATCTTCATATCGTACATTTTGTGTGTACATTGTGTATCACTTTTGTGCATTATTGTTCGAGCTGTTTTCTAAACCACTGATTTCATAGACGGCTTTATAATTAAGAGGAGATGCGCATATTATCAGCATGTTTCAGTTCAATGACTTTTCACTGATTTATTATCCTTTGAAGGTTCAAGTCCGCTCTATTTCTAAACAACTACAGACTGGAGTTCAACAAATCTTCAACAAAAGGAGATGCGCATATTGCAAACATGTCCTGTCAAATGATTTTTACACTGAGTTATGGCCCTTTCATTATATATGCATATACATGTATATATCACTAATGAAACTTCATTGACTGCTTCACTGGCAAGAGGAGATACACATGTTATCAGCATGTTCCATTGCTTTGATTTTTCACGGATCTCTTGGTTTTTGATTACCTTTTCATATTCATTGGCGTACACGGTTAAGACTGAAATTCAACATTTTTTCCCAAGATAAGAAAACTCTGAGCTAACAGTTTTGCAGTTTTACCTACTGTCTAATTCAACTAAGTCTTTCAAATCATTTTAAAACGTAACAGTTTTCATCCAAATCGACTCAATATCTCAAGTATGCCACTGTTTTTTTCGCCTGTGTTGCCAATTAGTACGACTGTGACATCACAGAGAGAGACCAGCTCTGCTCTTGGAATGCAATATTTGTTCAATGTAAATCATTGTTGGTATGAAGGACATGCCGTAAGATGGTTATAGATTTATTTGACACTCTACTTTAAACATAGATTCATTTAACACTCTACTACAAACAAACATTATTGCCTCGGTTCCCATGCGCTCCCTTTTCTGTCTGTACAATAGACATATAACCGAAATATATATCTATTACTTGAAATAAAACAGCCTTTTAATTGTTCCTATATGAGTTGTTTTATTAACGTTATTACATGTCATTTGCTTAAATCTTAACAATAATTGCAAGTTCTTCTACAATTTTCTTTCGACCATTCCTTATATGCTTCGATTTTGCAAAAGTTTAGAAAACTGCCACAATCTATAGCGATGTCAAAGCAAAAATGGCCATGTGTAAATCCTGAAAAAATAAACAGCAAATCTACATTAGATAAGTGCAAGCTAAAATGTTTTAAATAAATCTTTAAAAACATGTTTCCCACGTGAAGCGTCGAACAAATAGTTGAAAGTAACAAAGGCAACAAAAAGTAGAAAAAGTAATGCATAAACATGAGGGTTTATAATCAAATGAAAAACAAAATATATGTTAAATTTTTATGGCGGAAAGTTTTTTCTTTAAAAGTTGCCTTTTAGTAATACTAGGATCAAACACATGATATATATACCTTTCAAATTTCAGATAATCTAAATTAATGAGGAGAGGAAGTCATACTGTATACATAAGTTTGTGTTTATAGTGTGTATTTCAAAATAGATCTACTTTATAGTCAGATGTTTTAAATTCGGTATTTGCATCATATTTGAACACAGAATGTACAATTCAGGCATTTTCGGATGGAAAAATATTACGTTTACATATATACCTGGTTGTCTTGATGTGGAGACAACAGAAGAGCTAACTGTCCTTTTAAGACTGGTCGGTGTGTTCGTAGACGTGGTTGAAGTGTTGGTTGTGAATGCTGTTACTGGTTCGGTTAAAATTGAAAATAAATTAACAAAAATGTGCCTGTTCAATGCTAAATAATGCAGAAACAGGTTAACACAGAATGTCTCTATTTAAATAATTCCATTCAGAAATATGTTTATGACTTAACAGTAAACAGAGTAGTTCAAAGTGCGAATAACACACATGTAGATCTATATATCAAGTTTTAGTTTTAAGGAGTTTTAGTTACTGTTACATTTTAGTGCATATGTAAAAAGAACATTACGTGTAGTTGACTCTGTGCAAAGATGGCACGTCCGTCGACAATTAGCCTCTAAGTATGATGTCATTATTGTGCAAAACCTTTCGTAGCATATTTTACCGGGGACATCTTCACAAGCTGCAATCAAGTAAAAACTAAAAATGTTTTATGAAGCAAAGATAATTCAAAATAATGCAGAGGCACAAACGATGAATAAAGTCAAATTGGTAACTTTGATACTAAAACTTTTAGAATTACTGTCAGTTTAAAGTCTACAGGAAAAATATAAAACTCTCTTCAGTCAACCATTTAATTACATAACCATGATTATACGCGGGCGATGTGCAGCTCATGACAGAATTTTCAAATGTTTTGGGCTGTAAAATTGATACGGTTGGATATTTCAAAGCAAAATGCTTAGTTATATGAATAATACATAATTATATACTAATATCATCAATGGCATATTAAAGAATTCTAAATAAACAAAATCGTTTGTTTCGAATTAACCGAACTATAATATAGTATGTCTGCAATTACTTTATTTTATATTAATAAATTAACAATCTAGCTATATGTGTAGACATAAAAGAGTCAATTTTGAAAGCAAATAGATATTTTAATCTAACGAATTGCATATTTAAATAGTTTACCATGTTTAGTTAGTGGTACTGTTGTTAAAGAATTCGTCATAGCTGTCTTTTGTACGGTTACTTGTGTTGGCGTTATTTTGGTTGTTGATGTCGTCGTCACTGCTGATGACGACGTCGTCCCTTTCGACAAACCAACAGTTGTCGAAGACAGTGCGCAAGTCCGAGAGTCGAAATCGTTGCACAGTGTGGTATTGCAACAAATGCTACAGGTAGATCTCTTCCGGCCCACGATCAATGATGAGCTCATCTCGGCATGTAAGACACAAATCTTAAAATAAAAATTACGTCAATTATTTTCAAGTTCGTTTAGATAGATCTAATAACTGTTCTGAGTCCAGTTTGTGATGTATATAGGCAGATACGAGGGGTGTTTGAAATGTTTTGTGCATTGCGCTTTGTAACCTAAAAACTGACTGAAACGTGTATTTATTCATTGCATGCCTTCAAAGCACTCCCATGGCTAAAAGAAGTTCAGAAGTGATTTTACATTTAAAAAATACACATGTAATGCACTGAGATCGTGTTATGATATCCCCCTTGAAAATTTGTCAAGAATTGTTATTATAGTATTATTAACCACAATCTCGAATAAAAACGTTTTATTTACAACGAGGAATTAAAGATATTGATGCGGAATTTTGACTTTATCATTCTATGGTATTTTAAGTATGACACAAAAATAATATTCCAATTTAAGGGTAAAGAATTATTTGTGCGCCTCCGTTTAAAAATTATATATACATGTATTTTGATCTTACTCAATTACTTTAAAATGTCTAAATATTCAATAAGAGCTTATTCGAAAAACAGACTAGGAATTGCAGTAGGACAGACTATATTTGCACTTTTTTGTATAGATATTAACATTAAAGAGAAACGTACATTTCTTGCAGTGCATTTTGTTTCGAAGAGATTGTCCGGCACTCCTAGTCTTTGAACAGGATATATAGAACAGTCCTACAAATCAGAAAAATAGTATTTAGCAACTCTTGTCAAAAACTGAATATGTATAGAAAAAATAAAAAAATATAATGTTGGAATTAAAGCACAATTTACCTTGATATTCGTTTATTCGTTAAAATCATTGCATCCGACTATAAAGCTTTGCAAGTCAAACGTTATGAACTTTTCAAGACATTTATAGGAACTTAAAATGCGAAACACAAATCTGAAACACTGAAGAAAAGTAATCGTCCTTCTGAAGTAAATTACCAAATTGCAACAAAAATATCGTCATCACCTGATCCCTCCCGCACTGTTTGATCTTACTGCATGATCCAGTTCCAATCTGGAGCGGGCATGCGAAACATAATGATCCGAGTGTAGCATCAAAACCTTAATTAGGCATATATGAAACTGGATATTACTATAACACGTATCTCAAATCTAATATCAGTTTTGAATATCGAATGATTATTAATGTTTGTAGATTAAAACATCGAAACTTGAATGTAAGGACAGATGCGCATATGGGAGGTTTATTGGGAGGTATAATTTCGTTAACCATTTTAAAAAGGTATTTCAAATCATGTAAAACTAGCTCTGACGTTATATTTGCCGTTGTAACAGTGACAATACAATAAGGCCTTACTGAACCGGCGGTAGATCATAGTCAATGAACACAGTAATTAGATAAGGAGAGTATTTCATAAAACTCACCCAAAAGTTATAAATGGATCTATATATTGACCATTTCCATATACACGTTAATCAAACAAGAGAAATACGGCAAAACAATTATTTGCGAAAATTTCAGATACGTTTGCAGTTCAAATTATACAAATCGTAAATGTTTGATTTTATTTTTTATACATTTGTTATTCTAATTTTTGTGGGTGCAGTATAGTTCGTGACCTATTATCATATCAAGCAATTAATTCTGTTATAAATGATACATGTACCTGCACGAGAAATATGCTATTATGCAATATCAAATGTTTTGACCATATTGTGTTCCTCGATTTTCATTTAACCGTTTGAGATATACAAGTTTACCTTTCTGTCCGCACCCTCCTGCATTACAAAGGTCTCCTTCACAACATTCTGTACATGTCACACGCTCCGTTCTGTTCCCATGACCAGATTGTGCAGTTCCACATTTCTGTAATCGCCATGACTTCGTCGTTTTTTAATACAAGTGTATGAAACAACCCTCAATTGTGAATGCAAATAGTACTAGTCTAGTAATACAGTAGTAGTTACACAGGAATGTCGTAAGTTGCTCTGCAATTGGCGAACGTCAGTCACATCAGACCTTGGATATGTTTATATTAATGAACTACGGCGTTAAAATGTCTGGTATATAAGACGTGCTTGGCACGCATGAAAACCCAGCTTTCAAGACCGGTAGCATAATGCGACATCAAACATTTTTCAAAAGTTTGGAGTATAAGATATCTATATTATAAATAGTTGTGACTAGATGTAATACCTCATACCATTTAGAGATTAGCCTGTTAGTCTTTTTGTATTACAAAGGTGTGAACGAGTGTAATTGTTTTTGTTAAGATCAGTCCTTGGTTATATGTGATAAACAGCAGCTTACCAGTTTATCCATACATTTCTGTTTGTACGCAAAACTTCCAGCTGCAGTCACATACTGTTGCACAGCACAAAGCTTTGTAATAGAAAAAACAGCCTTTAACACGTAAGACCTTTGTAAGGTGTCAGTGTTAATGTATAAAACAAAAGAAATAAAATGTGATGATTAACAAATACGTTAATGAATTACTTCAGTAGAAAAATCAAATTGACCAAATATGTGGGTATGGATCTATGACTGTTTTTTTCCCAAGAAATATTGGTAGGTAAACTGTCTGCCTGTAAAGGTAAAACGACGATGACAACGGTGTTTACCTCATGCGCGCCACACTCTCCGACATATTCACACAAATTTGGCAATGGTATGTCTTCGCACTGTAAACATCTGTAGCTGGTAACTAAAAGATGGCTATGACATTTAATTGTTGTCTCTTATATTACGATTATCTATATGAAAAACGTGGAAATGCCTCGGACACAGAGCCTTAAAAAAGAACGGTACTGAAATCTGTCAAAATGTTCGACTGTTACGTGGAAACAATGGAATAGAGGAAGACCTGCGTAATTTCCTCCATGGTTATGTTTGAAGAATATTATGTCCAAGTTAAAACATATCAATTTTCTAGCATTGCTACTGTACACTAAACAAAAGTGTAACTTCTCACCAACACTTAGACAGTTGTAAAAAAGGATGGCAAGTGCTGTAAGTCTTGTATCCATCTCTGCAACAGAAGGTTTTGTGAAATGATTATGCTCGTACAATATATAAGCACTTGAGAAAAACAATCCTAAACTATCTACTGCAATAACTGTTTTTTAAGTTTGTTTAGTGCTAAACGTGAAATTGCATGCTGAAAAGTGATTTTTCGTAAATACATACGTTTATATCTGTTACATGCACATACTTATCGTATACCCCTTTATAAATTGAAACATACAATGTAATTGTCAAAAGAATATCTCCCTTGTCAAATAAAGTTCAAACTAAAGCAAATGTGAAACTTGTTCTTTATATACCTGTTAGTTGACACCTGCGTCATCGCACTGCAGCAAGTCGATATCGTGCGTATCATTTCGGAATGGTGAAAACGTCCATGAAGTTTCACTGCATTAAAGCAGTAAATGCTTTGAAAAAGTATCAGCGGCGGCTGCGTGCTCCCATTCAGAATATAGAGAAAACCGTATTGATTCGGATCTGAAAACAAAATCCAGGACTTACCTATATATTTTGGCATCCAAATATATCTGATCTCGTTATCACTTTTGTTTTGGCTTATACAGATAAGATATGTTCATGCATGTATATAGCACTTAAATCTGTCCCTATGTCAGGGTCACTCAATTTGATACATAGCGTAGACATAAAATTTAATCAGAACAGTGTCTTTTTTAACTTGTACAATATGTGCATCGTAATAGTACAAATATCGTATATACAAAACTAATGCAATACAACTGTTCACGGCTTTAAAAGGTTATGTTAACACATACATTGTGCATTCAAAATAAGAGGATGAGCTAGTTTCTGCAATAACGTTGCCTTTGCACTAACATCATTAGTTTCTTACATGATCACGCGGTTCAGATGGACATATCCGTCACTGAGGGTAACTGTTTTGGCGGGAACGAGGCTCACCCGAAGTGACGGATATTTCCATCTGAACCAAGTATCTCATTGTAGAAACTTTTTCTTGCATACCGTTTTACACTTTGAAATATATATTTAAAAACACACTTATCGAAATGATGCATTTTAATATAAAAACAAACGTTATTCAGATGGTGTGTTTGTGAAAGTGACGTCACATTGTTTATAACGTTACACCAGTAATTCACGTAAGTGGTGTAAGCTGAGATTTTCCAGCACTGGTAAAAACTGCAGATATCCCCATCTGGTATGCAATTAGATTTTCCAGCACTGGTAAAAACTGCATATATCCCCATCTGGTATGTAAGAATATTTCTACTACTGCAGGAAAGTATTAATAAATTTAGATAATTTTAATAAAGTAGTTTTATCTCTGTACTTCAGCAATTTAATAATGTTATGCATATACATACTGGGTCTATTGTAAAAATATAGTTTAATATTAATTCTTCTGAGATTATTAAAACCTGGAAATTTACAAAGAAAATGCAGCTCATCGTCTATATCGTTTAAATTGCAGTAGTCGAGTGGTTAGAGTCGCAGACTGAAAATCAGTGTAACCTCTTATAGATTGAGGGTCATTGGTTCGAGCCCTGCTTCCGACCTTCTCTCTTTATGTGAGAAAGTTAGTAGTTTTTACGGATGACAGGAGTTAAGTACTGGTTCATCTCAGGAACTATAGTAAGGTTTACTGCCCGCCTGTTATATGTTGAAATTACCAAAATATAGTTGGAACAGGCGTAAAATTCCTATATCGAAACAACAAATTACAGTACACACAAATTGTTTTTCTAGTTATTCTGTTTCCTTCATATCATTCCGAGAGCCGTAGCTACTTATGCATTTGATGCAAATGCTGACACTTTTAAACATGGAAAATTACGAGTTTACCAGGTTAAAAAATTCCGATTACCACGTTTGCTAAAAGGACCATGTGGGATTGCGTTTTGACCTCGGGCAAATACTTGTTCTATGACCAAAAACAGACATGTCGTGTTCAAAACCAGCTATATTGACATCCTTACAGAGGGTTTAAAATGACACTTCGTAAGCAAAATAGAAAAAAGACAGAAAAGTCCATGCGCAATTTTTCGGACAGGGACCGATCCCTGCGCATGACCTTGGTAAATGGACCAATGAAAATCCTATTTTTATGTTAAAGCTCAGTCTTTATGCTGACGTTTACGATACATCCTGTGAAACTGAAAGTAGCATGACGCCATTTGCAGTGTTTACAAAGACATGCCCGATGTTCTGTGTGTATCAAAAATAGCCGGCTCTCCGAAAGATTTACAAGAACATTCTTGTTTTCCGCCCAAACGGAATAATTGTTTCTATTTTGAACAACTGACCCCAAATTGATGCAAAAATAAGGTGAAATCAACCGAAAACATAGTCAATACACAATTTTATATATCCTTCTGAGAGCCGTAGCGTAGTAATTCGTGTATGCTGGTCAACAATTGTTTGAATTTCTATAGAATCAACAATTAATTTGTGGAGTATGTTTTGTGTATATAAATGTAAAAGGTTTCCATATAGCTCCTGAATACTAAAGGATCAGACATCTTGGACAAATGCTGACAATATTAGACAATATTAAAAACGACCGTGGTCACGATTTTTCCTGTTTACTCTCATTCGCTTACTGGCCCCTGTGGAGTTTGTGTTTTGACCGCGTTCAAATATTTTTTCAAAGACCAAAAGCTAAAATGCCGTGTTCAAACCCAGTTTTATTTACATCCTAATACATTGTAGTTGGCTTAAAATTGACATCTCTCAGGTTGTATGAAAAATTAACTGACTTTGGTGAAATATTTATGCAAAAATTGATTTTTATTACAATCTATAAAGATGTTTGATTTCTTTATCTTTTATAAATTTATTGTTGTATGTGTTGTTATATGGTTTAATCGACGTTAGGACAACTATCTTTTAGCTAACGCTGGTTTCTGTAGAATTTGTAAATGGGTATTCGTAGCAAAAATATCAAGTCTCTCTTCTCCGGTGAAGAAATTATCTTAGATGTACTTTTATATTAAACTTGACATAAATTTGTGTGCTTATTTTTCCTATATAATTTCGCTGTAATTAACAATTAGTATTTCCCGTGTTAGGGCCGCAAATACGATAGAGCAATGTGGAAGTACGTTTGTTTGTCTCTAAGAGCAGATCAGTTATATACAAAGAAAACATTCACATTGATGTCTTCTTAAACACTATCATACATCGTCCTGTCTTTACGACTTTTTTTACAAGAAGCGACTTTCTAATTCGAGAGGAACAGCATTTTATGTGTAGTTTTATTGAAAACAACATTGTACGTTTTCCAGCATTTTGCTAAAGACAGCTCACTTAATATCTAAAATACTGATGTATTTAACATTTAGACAATACGGTCCAAATAGTTATGAATAAAACATTTGAATATATATCACTGTTATGTATTTATAATCTGTTATCAGTGATAACGGGTCAGTCACAAATGCTGTGTAAAAACGTCCAGATATCGGTAATAGTTATACAGTTCGTTTGTACTTTTGAAATAGACTGCTCCAGTGCCCAGGTAAGTCTCGTCAATCAGTTTTAATGTATACCAGTAGTTTTGGTATGACAGAATTGTGCAACACTGGCCGCGTGGTTAAAACCGAGCTACTTGAGCGTATAACATTCAGTTGTATGTTTTATTTAAAGTTGCTGGTTCGAGCCCTAGTACGACTATATTTTTTTTTTCATCTTATTGAGTTCAATGGATTTATATACTCTTTATTTCCATGGTTTCTGTGTTAGCTTACATGTACTCAGAGACGATGAAATGTATACGATGTTTTATCAATTTTACACAATACACACAACCGCTAAGGACTACAAATATAGCTGTTTCCAAAGGTGTTGGGGAAAATATAGAAAACGCATATGATTTTTATCAAATATAAACGTAGTTCGACAGGGCATGACTTGGGGTTAGTCCGGGTGTTGGAGTGGTGTCCCCTTTGGTTGGCAAAATCTACAATTTTGTCAATGGTTAACTTTCAAGCACTTTACGCCTGATTTACATCACCTAATCTAGGCTATTACAATCACAATTATGGACTTTGGTAATTTTCTCGTTCTTAAGATTGACTGTAGGAAAGAAGTGTTGTCGTGTGTTGTCGCTAATGAGACTATATACACGAATAAAATAAAATGTTATTAAATATCTTAACAAAGATATAATATCATTTTTGTAAGAGTAACGATTGTTTCAAGAAAACATAATACTTATAAAAACAAAAATTGAAGAAAGAATTGCTCAGTCCGGAGATTGAACCACGATATACAAGCGCAAGAAGCCAGCACCTATACCACTGTGCCAGTACGTCCTTGGTTGTGAAGTAGTGGCAAATTTATTAATATACTAAATATATTGATCTTTATATACAACAATGCTTCACTCCCTAATACATAAAATAGGGAATGACCCATGTTTATAAACACATTGTTTACGAAATCGAACAGTATATACCAAGTCAAGTGGTTACCAGTTTATAGCCGAACGTAATGACATTGCCGTGATAAAAGTGTTCAAATTTCATCAGCGATGATTCCATAAGTTTATTATTGAATACTATTAGAGTAAATAAACAACAAAAGTGTAAACAATTTTTAATACTGAAATACAAGTCACTGAGAAATTCATAAACTTAACAAGCACTAAATAACTTCGATCAAGGACAGTGTGTTTACTTTTTCCTGGAAGTATAATAAGATACAAAATTAGAATTGATGTAACAGAAATATGAGTGTAAATGGTTTATTTTTAAATAAAAACTTGAGCACGTTCAAGATCGATTAAAAGCTGAAAGAGGTACAGAAAACTTTAAAGCAATATTAAAATGATATTTATCCCCCCCCCCGCCGCCGGGAGAATATGGTTGTGATCTCCGTGAATCGGTAACACATACTGAGTTTCTATATCAAGAGGAGATATGCATAACATCAGCGCAGCCACGAGTGAAAATAACAACTTTTGGTGTTCACGAGTGAAATTAACGTGATATTACACCGGCACCAACAATTTTTCTGTTTAATTCATGGGAAAAAGTCTACTTTTATTGAGTTCTTTTCTATAATATATCGAAAATCGCGGGAAACGTCATCAGAAAACATAGCGCAAATGACGTCATTTTAACGACATCATCGACGCATGGTTTCCAGCATTAATTACGCTCGGTATACTTATTGACGTAAATCCGGGTTAAAGATTGCAAATACAGTGAAAATAAAAATGGTAATCCATTGTTTCAAAACTGTGGATTATCACTTTTAATTCACTGAGAAAACTATACAAGTCACTGGAAAACATAAAATAAATAGGCCTACGTTGTATTGAATTTTGTGCATTCTTGTCCGGGCTATTTTGTAGAAACCAGTAACTTGAATTCAATGAAACTCTATAGACTGCTTAACTATCAAGAGTAGATGCAAAGGTTGTGAGCATATTCCGGTTTCTTTCATTTTTATAGAGTTATTGCATTTGGTTACTTTTTCATATTCATTCGTGGGCACAGTCTTTCTTATCAACCTAATTAAACAGCAATTGTTCCTGCATCAGTTGTTTTATAAGTACTATAGCATGTCATTTACTTACATCTTAACAATAATTGCAAGTTCTTTTACAATTTTCTTCCGACCATTCCTTATATGCTCCTATTTTGCAAAAATTTAGAAACTGGTTACAACCTTGAGCGATGTCAAAGCAGAAAGGACCATGAGTAAATTCTGAAAGGAAAGAGAAAATCAGTTTAGATATGTGCAATCCATAATCATCATTATCATGCTGAAAAACACTCTTAGAAAAAATGCGTCGCACGTGCTGCGATAAATAAAAACTTGAAAGTAATATAAGCATTAAAAGTAGAAAATACAATGCATTATCATGAGAGTTTTATTATCAATTGAAAATTAAAAAACAATCTTTTTTTTTTGGCGGAATGTATTTTCGTTTAGTAATTCAAGGATCAAACAAATAATATATATTCCTACCAAATTTTAGCCCAATTAAGTAATGTAACAAAGGAGCAAGTTATGAGTATGTATTGATCATTTGGATTTCAAAATCTATCTACTTTATATTTCAGCAGTCTTAAATTCGGTATTTACGTCATATTTAAATTCAACATATACAATTCAGGCATTTCCGGATAACAATATATTACATTTACACAGATACCTGGTTGTTTTATGGTAGAGACGGTAGAAGAGCTAACTGTTCTTGTCAGGCTGATCGACGTGTTAATAGACGTGGTTGAAGAGGAAGTTATGACTGTTACAGGAACGGTCGACAACGCTAAAATTGAAAATGAACTTTAAATATAAACCTTTTCAATGGTACGTAAAGTGGAACCAGGTCACGAAAACGCAAATGGATATAAATATTAATGAACAGAAGAGTTATAATTACAGTTTCATTTTAGTGAAAGGGTAAAAAGAATATTACATTCGGTTGACTCTCTGCATAGATTGCACGTCTTTCGGCAAAAAGACTCTAAGTATGCTGTCATTATTTTGCAAGAACGTTCTTCGCATATTTTTCCGGGGACATCTTCACAAGCTGCAATCAATTTAAAATATAAAATGTTTTATTTAGTAAAGTATAATTCACAATAATGCAGGGACACATAAATGAATTAAATCAAGTTGGTAACATTTAAACTGAAAATATTAATAATACCTTTTCATAAGTCTATGAGAAACAGTAAAAGAATTTCAATTCAGTCCTCCGGAAAATGAACCACTCATTCTACTACATAACCATGATTACACATAATCGATGTGCAGCTCATTATAAATATGTTAAAAAACAGATATTTGTATTTTAATGCTAGAAATACCGCTGAATATTTAAGCAAATGTTTTGAAATATGCATACTACATGCTAATATTACATACTAACATCTTCCAAGAAATATAAGAGAATTCTAAATGTACAAAATCGTATGTATATATTATGTCTTTTAGAACTTTATTTTAGAAATAGATTTAGAATCTAGCTGTATGTGTTGACATAAGAGTCAATATTTCAAGCGAAATGCATAGTCTGATTATTTATATTCTTTACCCTGTTGAGTTACTGGAGCTGTTGTAAAAGAATTCGTCATGTCTGTCTTTTGTACGGTTACTTGTTGTGTTGGTGTTATTTTGGTTGTCGGTGTCGTTGTCGCTTTTGATGACGTCGTCATCATTGTTGCTGACGTCGTCACTGTTGACAAGCCCACAGTTGTGGACGAAGGTACACAAGGCCGAGAATCAAAATCATTGCATAGTGTAGTATTGCAACAAATGCTACAGGTAGATCTCTTACGGCCCACGATCAGTGATGAGTCTATCTCGTCATGTGCAGCACAAATCTTTAAGTATCAAAAGAGCAATAATAACGCTGTATCGCTCAACTGAGAACCAGTGTTCTTACCTAAGTAAGTCACTCGTTGCTAAGAAAGCCACTATTTGCTAGGGAAAGTCACTGCTTGATTATGAAATCACTGGACGTTAAAAGTCACAAGCTGCCTGGGGCAGTCGGTGGTTGCTAATGTAATCATGGTCACCATGGGAAGTTAGTGATTGCCGAAGAAATAAACTTTTACTAGTTGCCAAGGGTGTCAATGACGGCCAAAGAAATCACTCGAGGCAAAATGATGCTAAAGGTTGCTAAGGAAGTTACTGCTGTTATGGGAACTCACCTGTCGCTTGGGGACTAAGTTGTTAGTTACGTTGTTTTGGATATGTTTTATAGAATGACTAAAGCAAGCCTCATCGTAAATATGATTTACCATTAATTAATATATTATCTTAACGAGCCGCCTTCTGAAACTAAAGAAAGTATTGTTTTGTTATTATTACTACTTTACACTAAAAACGCATAAATGCGACTGCAGATGAGATCGCGTTATGATATTCGTTCTGAAACGTTATCAACGACTGTTCTTATAGTTTTATCTGTATCGAAACAATATCAAATTATATTTTTATCTACCACGAGGAATTAAAAGTATGATCAAAAGGCCAATATCTTGCTATAATATTAGAAATAAGAAACAAAATTTACATGATTGGCTCTGTAAAACATATTGTACATGTGTTTTTGGCAGTTTTGTTTACAACAGTCAAATGATAATTGACTGATGACATAGAATTAATTGTACTGTAAAGTGTTATATATCCATTGGATACCACAGTTATATAATATAAAGAGAAGCGTACATTTCTTTCAGTGCACTTTGTTTCGAAGAGATTGTCAGGCGCCCCTAGTCTTCGGACAGGATGTATAGAGCAGTCCTACAAAATAACAAATAGAAAATAGTCATTATCACCTCCTGTCAACAGATGAATATGTACATATATATGAAAACTATAAAACAATACAAGGAATTAATGGCACCAAAGCAAAATAAACTTTATCTTTCTTTAAAATCATTGCATATAATAAAAAAAGTCTTGTAAATCAAACTTTATAATTTTTTCCATGTGTTTTGGCTGATTTATAGGAATTTGAATGTGTAACACAAATTCAAAACGTTTTAGGAAAGTGGTTACCAAATTGCAACAAAAATATCATCATCACCTGATCCCTCCCACATTGTTTGATCTTACTGCATGAGCCAGTTCCAATCTGGAGTGGGCATGCGAAACATAACGATCCGAGAGTAGCATCAAAACCTTAATGAGGCAATGATATGATAACAGATAATTATTACTATAAAATGTTTCTCAAAACTAATATCAGCATTTAATATCGAATAATTATCTTTTTTCTGTAGATGAGAACAACAAAACTTGAAGTGAAGGACAAAAGTTATTAAGACAGGCATATTGGAAGGTATATTTTCGTGAACCTTTGTAAAAGTTACCTGAAGTCATGTAAATCTGTCACGCATGGCTCTATCAGTTACGTTGAAAATACAAAAAAACTGTAGTGAAACAACGGCAAATTATAGACAATGAACAAAGTGGTTAGATACTACAAGGTCTTTCAAATACTATTTGAAAGACCTTGGATACTAAGAGCATTTCATGTATTTCAGCAGTGTTATTGGTACTGAATGTATGTATTGGCAATTTCCATTTATTCATTTAAAAAGAAAAGAAAAGAAAAACGTCAAAGCAAATATTTCCTGAAGATTTCAGGCACGTACACCAAGGAGTCCGAGTCATGTAAGTGGAACTAATTGGAAAAAGTACGACCCTGTATGTAAATTGACTGTTCTACAACTGTATGACTATATGTATTCTTATTAACTTATAAAACGTAAACGTTTTTTATACCTTTGTTATTCTCATATTTGAGGTTGCAGTATAGTCCATGACCTTTTATTATCAGCAATTAATTAAGTTATTAATAATACATGTACTAGTATGTAAATGCTATGAATAACGTACCCTTGTCTTAAAAGTAGGTAGATAGAAGCCAACGTTACAAACGGGTCGTACCGACTATACCTCGAACGAGGATGGTGGACCCAATGCCTTACCCAAGTTACAACAGAAACATGCCTTTTAATTTTAATTTCTTGACAATATTGTGTTCCCCATATTTCATTTGGAGTTTGAAATATACAAGTTTACCTTTCTCTCCGCATCCGCCTGCATTACAAAGGTCTCCCTCACAGCATTCTGTACATGTCACCAACTCCGTTCTTTTCCCGAGAACAGATTGTGTAGTTCCGCATTTCTGTAATCGTCATTATTTCGACGGATTTTTAACAAAAGTATATGAAACAACCCTTAATTGTGAATTATTTTCTAGTAGTGCTGTAGTAACTACACAGGATCGTCGTTTCAATGTAGTTGCTTCTAGCGGTCATCTGTCACTTCAGACCTTGGATATGTTTATATAAATGAACTGTTCTACGGCGTTAGAAATGTCTGGTATCTAAGACGTGCTGGTCTAGTTTGAAAACTCGACTTTCAATACCGGTAGGTTAACGCGATATCAAACATTTTCAAAATTTGTTTTTTGCATAAAAGTTTTAGATGTATATCGATGTGACTAGACATAAGACTTCACACTATTTAGCGATAAGACAGTTTTCAGCTTTGTTCGTTTCACAAAGCCGAAGAGAAGGACCGAGCGTAGTGTTAAAATCAACTTTGGTTATATGCAAAAAGGCTCACTTTGACTGAAGATTGGTAGTTAAGACTATCTTACCAGTCTATCCATACATTTCTGTCTGTACGCAAAACTTCCGGCAGTTGTCACATACTGTTCCACAGCACAAAGCTTTATAATATATACCAAACACCCTTTAATAACATGGAAGAACTGTGTAAAATGTATACGTTAAAATCTAATAAGAGAAATATTTCGGCAATGAATTTCTTTTAGTAGAATAACCAAATTGCATTTTTTAGAACATCAAAAGACTTTACCTCATGCGCCCCACACTCTCCGACTTCTTCACATAAATTTGGTAATGGCATGTCTTCGCACTGTAAACATCTGTAGCTGGTAACTAAAATATGGCTATGTTACTGAATTATTGTATGATATTACATTGAATATTAAATTCATTAAAACATGCAAGTAGCATTTCACATGGAAACAAAGACCTGCAAAAAGTAAGGGCACTGAAATCTGTGTAAATTTTAATCTGTGATAGTCAAATGGAAATAATGGATACAGGAAGAGTTGCATTGTGTATAGAAAAACTGTTTATACTAAATTTGTGCACACACAGAAGAAGTAATGTTATGTCTTTGTCGATAATTCAATATAATACCAAACCAGCTAAATATGTTCAAATATGCTAATTTAATTCGTATTATTTACTTCTGTTCAGTGTCCATCATTTTTAGAAAACACTCATTTAATTAAGATCAAACTACTATAACGAAATTAAGCGCAACAGAGTTCCTGCATGCCGGTCAAACAGTAAGGGTTTAAAAAGCATTTAAAAATGTTCATCTTCGTTGTCATTTCGTTCGAACTAAAGCCTATTCTTTGGTTATAGTTCAACTACCTGTAAGGATTGAGGTTGGCATGCTACCGATCGGTTTTAACCACCTAGTTTCTAATAGTTCGGAAGACTAACCGTTCGAACGCGTTTACCCCGGATTCAACCTAGCTTCTGTGTTTTCCGTATGTCTACATTATTGTGTATCTGTTGTACTTTACGTCTGTCCTTGCCTTTGTTTTATACCTTCATTAAATGTACATCTGTTCAGTCTGACAATGTTTTGATAAGATTTTGAAATATTTCGCCATTCTAAATTTGTGTAGCCAGTCAGAACCCGATAGCATATTTCGTGGTGTTGGCTTTGGTATGACATGACGTGGCTAAATTTTATATATTTTTGTTGCTCAATAGTTCGATAGTTAAAGTCACCATTGTTATTCTATATTTTGTTATAGTTACCTTTGGCCTTTGATTTAACCCTCAGCCGGTAGGGTTGAAACATGGGTTCTTTATGTTGTCTTAATGAAATAAACATTTGAAAACCATTCAAAGGATTCAGGAGATATGGTGAGAACTGAGAACTAAAAATCCACGGTTCAAACTTTTTTGAATTTCAAGTGAGACACGGTCGGAACGAAGGTTTTGCATATCATCTCAATTCAATACATAAGCTATCCAAATCTCAAACCTTTTACTTTTAAATGTGAAATTGATACTTTGACTTTGAGCCGACGTTGTAACGTAGGTTTTCAGTTCGTCTCGGAGAGGTAAACATTTCTTTCCAGAAATCCGTGAAATTCCTTCAATGTGTTTACGAAAAAAAGGACAGACACAAAACTTAGGTTCTACACCTTGTCTCAATGGAGTGAACATTTTACCTAAGTTTCATGAAATTCATTCATTGACAGGTTCAGGATATATGAAGGACACAAAATCCAATACTAAAACGTGTCACTTTCAAGTGTGACCTTGAGCTGCTGTGGATGGATAATATATTACGTACATAATATCAATGAGGAGAATATATTACCCACGTTTCAATGATGACAATGACAATAGCAAAGATTTTCTCAAAGTTTTATGAATACGGAATGGACACAAAATCCAATGATCAAACCTTTCACCTTCAAGTGTGACCTTGACTAATGGTTTGAACATAAGTTCTGCACTAAATAAAAGGCTCAAAAATTCACTTTCAAGTGTAAGCTAGGCCGAATAGGTTGGAACGTAGCTTTTGCACGTCATCTCAATGAGGTAAACATTAATAACTAACCGAAATTTCATTAAATTCCTTAAAGGGGTTCATGAGGTATGGAGCACAGACAGATAGACAGAGACCATTCCTGAAACTTCCAATTACCATGACAATTTAGAATATAAATGATGAAACATTGAATCTGAATATGAAACATACGATAACAATAACGAAAATATTGAATTGCAATGATGTCTTTTACAACAAGAATAACAATATATTGAATAAAGATATTGAATAGAAACGTTTAACATGCCAGACTGTGGAAAAGATAAGTGTAATTTAACGCAAAGAACATGTGCTTTTATTGACCAGACATATTATGCATGTGGATTTTACAAGCTCATTGCCGCATTGATATAAGGGCTGATTACGTGTAACTCTTAAATTGTCTTAGAATTAACCTCCTTCCAGGTGTATTTATCAAGTACATTGCATCCAAGTTAAACATTAATTGTCTAACATTGCTACCGTGCGCGAAACGAAATCGTAAATTCTCACCAACACTAAGAAAGTTGTAAAGTAGGATGACAAAGGTTGTAAGTCTTCTTTCCATCTCTGCAACATAAGGATTTCACTCATGAACTTTATATGTTCGTACATTAAAGAAGTAAAGGATATAACAATCACAATAATACTGTTTTTTTTCAGCTTCAGTTACAAAACAATCCTACATTTGCTACTACAAAAATTCTAACACTGACTTTTAGCTTCAGTTTGTTAAGTGCTATTCATAAATTTACCAGTAAAAAGGTATTCTAACGCATTACCGATGTAACGTCGTTTCTGATTGGTGACGTCGTTTAAATTTGCGACTATTAAATAACGTATATATAGTCCGCAATTCGACCGTTTTATTTGGCATTTGCAATACGTTAGAAAAGGATACTTAGATTTTTCACGTATATACGTTTTAATGGTGCTTAAGCTTCTGCCCCCCCCTAACGCCGTCGCCGTTAAAATTTTGCACCAAACAGTCGCCTATAATTTATTTCGTAAATGTATACGTTTATGTCTGCTACATGCAAATATTGTATACCCATTTATAAATATGAACATACTAAGTTAGTGTCAAAATATTATTTCCCTTGTCAAAATAGCTAGAAAAATTGTGCAACTCGTTCTTTAAACTTGTCCGTTGGTGTCTATTTACTTTATAGTTGTTTGTTGTAGGCAGTTGAAATTTCTCAAATACATAATGTATCTGTCAAATATATCCAGACGATAACCAACCCAATTTTTCAATCTGTATATCTTATGATTCAGCTGTGCAGAACAACCAAAAACAGCAAAAAAAGTGGAGCAATCTGATTAGGGTCAACATGCTTTCTCGGGGTACTCAGTAGATGTAAACATAATGAAAGAGTCACATTCTAATGGAAAATCATCGCACTGGTGCAAGTCGATATCGCGCGTATCTTTTTGTAATGTGGAAAAGCCCCTTAAGATTCTCTGAAGTAAGGCCAGTAAAAGCTTTGAAAAGTCAGGTAAAGAATATGTATCCGGCGGAGCGGCGGTAATTATGTGTTTCCCTTCTGCGGTCAGAATATAGAGGGAGCCATATTGTTTTGGATCCGAAAACGAAAACTAGTACTTACCGATAAACTTTGGCATTCAAATATTTATGAAGTCTTTATCAATTTTATATTGGCTTGTACAGATAAGATATATTCCTAAATGTATATAGTACTTATATATGTCCCTATGTCAAGGTCATGCAATTTGATACATGACGTAAACATTAATGGCTAATCAAATATACTGCAAATTGTCTTATCTTAAGTTGTGTTTCATTAACAATGTCGTTTATTTCTATGATAATCCTTTGATATGCCTTTGCAGATGTTTTAAAAGATAAACGTTTAATGATGCATCCTCCATTTCCCATCAATTGCAAAACGATACGTTTATACTAATCTAAATTCCTGTTAATTGCAAACTTATCTGTGACTTCAAATGTCTTAAAGATAGTATTGTTAAATGCATCTACAAACTATGTATGATAAAGAACCATGACATTTTCGATCAGCTGTTTTGTAAAAGAATATATAATTAAGAGCTATGTTATACAACAACAGCATTCTTACACGCACCTGGTCCCTTGAAAAAAAGTCAGTCGTTACATTTTTAATTCCTGTTTGATGGCTTTAAGACTCCATGATGCTCAATCCTACTTATACAATGCGGTACAAAGGAGAGTAGATTGTTTCCCTTGCTTGCTTAGTCTTGCCTTCAAAAGTTAGGTTCTCGTAACTAAGACTTCAGAAAAATTATTCACTTATTATCTACATGTACATTACTAAGCATTTATACTAAGATTCTCAAGTTATATTTCATTTTAATTTTACGCACCGAGTTACTTATGCTAGAACTTGACTCAGCGGGGATATAGTGTATTTCAACAATTTTCTCTTAGCTTGAGTTCGGGGAAGTGTGATGTTGTCATACAAACCGGTATCAATGATTCGGAAACTGACCATTTTTTAACCTCGATTTCAACTTATTTTCTTATATGTATGTTTGTTCTGTGTTTGTGTTGTGTCTACATTACATATGTGTTGTACTTTATATAGTTAAAATGTAAGTGCGGTCTTTTTTCTTGTCTGTTGCCTTTTCTCATAGTTGGAAGATTCAGTCCCGGCTGTTCGGGTTGTGGGCAAAGGGTTTAGAAATCAATTTATATGCAGTTTTATGTTTTGCAATTAAATCGTGATTTGGTTCAAATATAGCTGTACTAGTTTTCAAAATTAGCTAAATTAAATGTAATTAAAAGGGTTAGCTATATCTTAGAAAAGTAAATTCAAAGCCGCGGTGTTATTTGATTCTTTTATAACTTGGAGAACACCAATGGTAAATCAAACCTTCCACTGTGTTCATAGTTTGAGACAGTTCCCAACGAATAAAATCTGACAAAAATCTCAATCATTGCAGTTTATTTGGGAAAATAAACACGTTTAAAGTCATGGACATACAAGCACAATATAAACATGGCTCAAAAAATAACATAAACTTAAGTATGGACGGACCATTGTCGGACACAGGTTTGATATGGACGGACATAGAGCGCAACCACCATCAGTATTGCTTTTATCTACTTCTCTCGTACGAAATTTGTAACTACAAAACAAATGTCTAGAAAGTGGCGTTTTTATAAAATGCGTATAGTAAACAAGCGATAACTTTATTAGAAAACAAGTCAGTGGTGGTGGTGTTTTCAGCAACTTAGCGGTCACAGATATTCGATGGTGTCACCTGTTTTTGGTTCAAAGTTCAAAATCACTTATTACATCCGCCACGCGAACAAACGTGTTCAAGGACTTTGTGTGCCTGTTTTACGCCTTTGGAGGCAGCATGGTGAATCAGTTGATGCGCTTCACTGAAATGTATGGAATAATATTGTTTACTCTTCTGAAGACACATAAAATAATACGAAACAAAATCAAACTGACTCTAATGCTTACTTTTGCTTAATAGCTCAAAAATCTTATCCTTGATATAAATATATCCCCAAGCCAAACCTACAAAAATATATACTAAACCGAGTCTATCTTTGTCACTAGATTTTCCTTTGTTCATAATATAAAACTTTCACATAGTCTAAACCACGATCTGCTAAATAACACTTACATTCTTACATTACATTTCAGACTATGATTGAAGGGCTCCGATACCATGAATTGCTTGTTTTTTTTTAATTCATGGATATGCTTTTAAACACAGTCTTCATCAAAAAGCTTATTAAATAATACACACCTGTACATTTTTCAAAGACAATTTTTCTTTGATATAAACAAAATAATTACCCTTTCTTCACGTCTGTTTTCATTCCTTTGAGGTGCCCTACAGCCAAGTTGTAAGCAGCGTGTGCGTGACCCTGATCAGCGGCTTTCCTGTAAATAGCTCAAAAATGAATGGCTAGCTGAATCATTGTAATTTAAGGCTTGAAATATCTCCTGAAGGTATTTGTTCGACGTTAGTATAGTGAATACATAGTAAACTCCTTTTAAAAGTTATAAAAACAGCTTTCATAGTACAGAATTTAACCGGAAGAACAGAAAATTTTAGAGATACATGCTTTATGTAGCCGTAGATTATTTACCGGAACCACTCCATTGCTTTTTCGTTGTGTTTTTCAACTCCTTTGCCTGAAACAATAGAGAGAGAGAGAGGGGGGGAAATGTATATGCGAAGAATAAGTCTTCATAATTTACACATGTACATTGTACTTATAAAGGTCATACAAAACATACAAATTTCAAAGATATTATCCGAACACGTTTTTTTTTAATTTGTATATATATGACAAAGCAGTCAATTTGAATATAATCCGAAGGGTCAAAATACCGTATACGATTTATATGTTCTTTGGGTGTGATTGCATACAAGTACATTCATCACTACATAATATGTGATCCAATTGACTGGCTACAGAAATATAACAACTTTCTCCATACCATGAAGATATCGCTGCCCAACCTGATGTTGCGCTGAGGAATAACCAAGAGATGCGTATGCGTGTGTAACATGGAAATGTAGGTGGTCGAAATAGAAGTACGCATAAAAGGCGAATACGATCGTAGCACACAACGCAAACCCCTGAAAAAAAGAGAAGTTATGCTTATTAAGGAAAAGTAAAATTATAAATCACGCAAATACTTTATACCTGTTTTTATAGTGTAGTTAAATATTTTACCAAGAACCCCCTCCCCCTAAAAAAATATCTCTCGCAGATTCATTATTGTAGGTAAGAACATAAATTCTCAAAATTTCCTGGTTCACATGTATATATAAAAGATAAAGAACGTAATAGTACTAAAGAAGGTGGTGAAGCCCGCAACGATTTTATGTCTGGTTCACGCATATCAAACGCTAATGCCTACAACTGGCCGATGCGAGCAATGCCACGTGTGTTACCGGAAGTTCCTTTTAGCTATGAGTATATAGCTATAGCACATACAAAAAATATATTTTGTTAATTACAAAGAAACTAAAATAAAACGAGTTTGCATACACAATTCGTTAAAAAATAATAATAAGGAATTGTTGCTGGTACTCACGGTACGAACTTTCTATAACATGCTCCATTTTTCTATACGTTATTGCGTATGACAAGCACAATTCTTCAGTACACATATATATCGCTAAATTTTAATGAAACAAATAACTTAACACTATATGGGTCTATATTAGAGTATGTTCTTATGCTTTCTATAAGGTCTGTAACAAGACTGGCGGATGCGTTTTAAGAGAACGCACTGTGTTGATTGACAATTACACTGAACTTATACATAAAATAATTATATAAAAAAATCGGAGGGCAATTCGATCTATCATCACTAATACTTCTTCGCATACAACAGGCTGTTGTCACTTGTAACGTTTCCAATTCAGACTTGCAATAGTCGGTAGCGATCTTTTTT